>JANAVB010003400.1:33112956-33239929 GCA_029216955.1 Iris pallida | reverse complement strand
CCGATGCCATTAAGACAGTCCAGAGAAATAAGAAACGCAATTTCGGATGATTTCTTCATATTCTCCTCCAAAACATGAGAAAAACTATGGAATATTGGAAGATGATCCAATCAACTTCCGTTAGGCCATGAAAAGTTCTGATTCTCAAAAGTGGATTGATGCAAAGATGAGGAGTATAAGTCTATGCAAGACAATAAAGTTTGGGAAGTTGTCCCATTACTAAAGTGCGAACCTATTGGTTGCAAATGGATTTTAAAACCAATGACTCGAAGGGTAATGGGAGATAGTATAAAGAACGTCATGTAGCTAAAGGCTTTACTCAAAAGGAAGTAATTGATTTAAAAGAGACTTCATCTCCGGTTTCTTCAAAAGACTCTTTTAGAACAATCATGGCACTTCTTGTACATTTTGATCTTGAGTTACATCAAATGGATGTTAAAACGGCATTTCACAATGGTAAAATTGATGAAACAATTTATATGGTACAGCCAGAAAACTTTGTGGCGGGAGATCCAAAAAATATGGTTTGCAAACTGACAAAATCCATTTATGGACTCAAGCAAGCTTCTCGTGAATGGTACTACAAATTTCACCAAGTGGTTCCTCGTTTGATTTTGAGGTAAATATTGTTGAAGATTGTTTGTATCACAAATTTAGTGGGAGTAAACATATTTTTCTGGATTTATATATTGATGACATACTGCTTGCCACAAATGATATAGGCATGTTGCACGACACTAAGAAATTTCTATTAAATAACTTTCAGATGAAAGATCTTGATGACCGTCTTTCGTATTAGGAATCCAGATGTTCCTAGATCGTTCTTGATGTATTCTTGGAGTATCACAAAGGAACTATATCGATAAAGTGCTTAAAAGATTTGGCATGCAAAAATGCAAACCAGGTGATACCCCTGTCGCTAAAGGAAACATGTTTAGTCTCAATCAGTGCCCTAAAATAGCCTTGAAATTAAAGAAATGCAATTGATTTCTTATTCATCAGATGTAGAAAGTCTAATGTATGCTCAGGTGTGTACGCATATGGATATTGGGTACATAGTTGGGATTCTAAGCAGATATTTAAGCAACCCTGGGATGGACCATTGGAAAGCAGTCAAACGGATCATGAGAATTTACATAGAATAAAGGATTACATGCTCACTTATAGGAGATCGGATCATTTGGAGATCACAGGGTATTCCGACTCCAATTTTGCTGGATTCTAAGACAATAGGAAATCCATATCAGGTTATGTTTACCTGTTAGCTGGTGGATCTATATATTGGAAGAGTGTCAAACAGACACTCATAGCTTCTTCCACCATGACAGCAGAGTTTATAGCGAGCTTTGAGATATCTAAATAGAATATGGTTGCAAAATTTTGTCACTGGGCTGCACATACTGGAGGGTGTTGAAAGACCAATCAAATTATATTGTGACAATAAATCAGCAATACTATATTCCAATAACAGGAGCTCATATAAGTCAAAGCATATTGACATAAAGTTCCGAGTTGTGAATCAGAGAATTCAGAATGGTAAAGTGTCCATAGAGGACATTGGGACAAACTCCATGCTAGCGGATCCGAAACAGTGGTCCGGTTGTGTTAAGCCTGCGTTGCTCTGGACCTCTTTGTACTAGCATTGTAGTAGTATAGTGCGTCCAGGTCCTCTTCGGAGGCAGGGTTTTGGGAGATCCTGTGGAAGACAGATATCCTTCTCCTCCCATGTGTGTGCTGTTGTCTGGCACTATTCAAGGAAGGTTGATGTACGTCTACAGGCACTCGTCTTGATCTAGACGAGGCATGCTTCCGCACCTTTTGCTGGTAAGCTGGCTAAGATACAGCTTTGTCTTCTTGAGCAAGAAGTGGCCGGGATGCTGATGAGAGTGCATGTTCCCGAGTCCCTGGCGTTGTATCGCCTTCTCCAGTTGGGACCCAAGTATTTGGCTCTGTTCTTTCCGCTTTTTAGAGCAGGGGAAGGATACAAAGGAGTTGGACGCGAGGCTTCGTTGGTAGAAGCCGGCAGAGCATCCTCCACAGTTGCTGGTGGTGGCGCAGCAGCCTTGACCACCCTGGCCTTGCGAGTCTTCCTAGGTTTCGTAAACCTAGGAGAAGGGTTTGATCCTCCAGAGAGCATGCCTTCGTAAGCTTATTGGTCGAACCGGACGACTGCTGGGATGAGCCTAACTTGGAAGTATCAGACTGCGATACTACTTTCTCGTCGGAGGAGAAAGCCGTCCCTAGCAGAGTCGTCAGCCTGTTCGTTATCGTGTTTTGGTAAAATTGTGTTTTGGATTATATGTATATTTCAAAGGGATAAGGAAAGAAGACAAGTTGAAACAAGACTCATTTCCTTTCTTTTATATATTGCGATTTTGAACAGTACAACAAAGCCCTAACAGTAAGGCTTTGATAGTACAAAATAGATACTGGAGAAGTGTCCCGATGGAGATCGGGTACTGTAATGACCCCTTTACTCCGTTGACGATATGATACTTAGTAGCTTCTCGAAGTGCTCTCTATGACTCTCTCATGTGTATGTGGTACCCTCAGCGATGAGGTTGATTGGTGGATCCAATCAGTTGATGACCTGATCTTCTTTCTCTGATTTCCTCTTCCTCTTCTGATCTCCTTGCACCTCCTCTCTGTTTGCCTTTTAGTGGGCAAGCTATCGAGGAGATAAAGATGAAGGAGGATCTCCTCGTGGAATATACCATCCAAGTTGTCACAGGTAGGACAAACTCCATGTTAGCAGATCCGCTCACAAAAGGGCTACTACCCAAGGTCTTTCATGAGCACACTGCCCATATGGGTGTTATCTTATTTGAGGATATAGCAGTATAGTGGGAGTTTGTGTTTTATATTTTGGTGCTATATATTTGGATTTGGACACATTTATGTATAAAATTATTTTGAATATTTTTCTGATCAGATATATAAAAATTCAGTTCATTCTGTTTTAATTTGTTAAAGCATTAATCTCATTAAAGGACCAGTTGATAATAGAAATATGTTGATCACATTGCGTGTAATTTTCATACTACGCATACATGATTTATCTATGTCATTTAGCTATATCGGTACATGTACCATTGATTGTTTAGTTAGCTAAATGTGACAAAGGCCGCTTTGATCCTATATTTATATGATTAATGAACGAGATTGTCCGGATATATCCCAAGGATAAGAGAACAATTTTGAGCTAATTAAGGTTAACACATTTGTAATGTTACGTATATAGTCCAGTAGGAGATTGTTAGAGTTATCCAATAATTAGGACCACACATGTAAAATTAAATGTGTTGTGCCATATAATTAATTAAGACAAATTAAAGTAGTCTAATTGAAAATAGGCTTAAGGGTATAATGTTATTCCCGAGACAGATCTAGATAGAAGAATTAGTCAAAATAACTCTCGTTCTTCCTTGCAATCGCAATTGGAGACAGACAGAATGGATTACAATATGCAGAAGAAGAGAGAAGAAGAAGAAGAATCAATCCTTGCTAGGATGATGAAGATCACCGTTGCTGAAAGCAAAATTCGCCCTCACGCGATCTGCTCCCAGGAACCAACAAGTTCTCAAAGAACTTCTGGAACGCTCGTTGTCACCTCCCAATTGGACTCGCACAAACTCCTTTGGACTCCAATGGCGGCAGCAGCAAAACTCTCTTAGTCTCTCAATTTCAAGCTAAATCCTCAAAGGAGGCACCAAGAGAGTATTTATAGCGTTGGGTGGAAACCCTAACCCTAGTCCTGGCCGCCAACTGATTACGAAAAGATAGGAACAAATTAAATTCAAAACCCACAAAAAACGGATCTAAATTAATCACTCAATCTTTCCATAACCGTTTACGAAAAGATAGGAACGTAGAGAGATTTGACAGAATTAAATTCATATCCCTCAATAGATGGATATGAATAATTAACTCAATCTTCCATAACCATTCAAATCCCCATATCAGTAGAACCATGTACCAGCCCATGCGGTAAGACAACAACACATGCGGCTAGACACCCATGGTTGCGCCTAGTCTGCACATGCGCCCGCGCCTAGACCCGCACATGTGCCCACGCCTGCACCCACGCATGCGGCCATCCATGCATGCACCTCGCGCATAAGACAAGCGCCCGAGTGTCATGCGACGATGATGGCGTGCTAAGTGCAAAGTATGCCAACAAATCGCCACTTTGCGCCCTTGAACCTGAGTCGAATCCGAGTCCGAATTGCTAATCCCCTATAGGGCTTAGCTCCTAAAGGAATTATCTCATGCGCATGACAAAAAACATAAATGCTTTCCTTGAGGAGTTAATCATTTTCTCCTAGTAAAATACCCCCACATGGCACCCACGTGTGACCCACCACATCCCATGTGCACAGCTTAACTTAAGCAAATCTTTATATTGAGATACCCACTTGATGGTGTAGCCAATGTAGGACTATTCTCTCTAGTCCAAAGTCAAAAACACCAACAATCTCCCACATATCTCAATATAGGTTGAGTGTTCCCCACAGTAATTGCCCATCATGTGTTAGGATAGATGTCGCTTCGACTTGAATCTTCCCGCATGGGTTAAACAACAGTATGATACAAGAATGGACTATCTTGAATTCTGCACCATAGCTGCAATTCTCCCTACTCACATAGTAACATCAGTTGTGCTTATGGTTGCACATTAAAGGCCCTGTGCCCGTCTGGTTTCAGTCTATGTATATTGGGTGTCTACAAGTTTACCCTCAAAAGGCGGCATGTATCTTTTTCCATACACTCTAGGTGAGTTCTTTTAAAGAGTCATAGCATAGACAAGGTTGTAAAAATCGCTAGTCGGCCGCTAGTCAGTTCGTGGGGACTACGGATTAATCGGACTACTCGGGGACTACTCGGGGACTAGTCGGATTAGTCGGTTTAGAATTTTTAATGATATATATATATATATATATATATATATATATATATATTATATATTATATGTTAAAAAAATATTTTAAAAAATATGTTAATTGTTGAACTTTTAATTATCGCAAACTACAGTGCATTTTCTTATTCATTATTTTGCATAAATTTCTATTTCGATAAATATTTAAATAATATGTTAACAACTTACCATTTTGCACGGAGAGTTACAGCCGCAGTAGCAAACAAAAGCAAAAAAAAGTAACAAGCAAAAATTAAAAAAAAGAGCCACAACAACAGTAGCAAAGAGATAACAAAGCAAAAGTAAAAATAAAAAAAGAGTAGGCTAGTAACTTTTTTCAAAAATAGAACAAGGCAGCAACAAAAGTAAATAGTCGACGACGGCTGCCTTGACGAAGTCGACGGCAGCCCAGACTAGTACCAATTTAGCTAATTTTTGGATAGACCAGCCCCTAATCGAGTCGACGGTGGCCGACAAGTGACTAGTCGGGGACTAGCCCCTAGTCGAGTCGGCGGCGGCCGACTAGCGACTAGTCGGGGACTAATCGGCCGCCTAGAGGGATTTTTACAACACTGAGCATAGAGCCTTGCGCTTCCTTGCGGTGCTATGCCGCTATGACGTGACCCAAAGCCGAGGCTACTCCTTATCATGGTGTCATACCACTCTAGCACGAGGTCCCAGCCTCTTTGTAATGCCATACTATCTAACATGAAGCATTGTGCTTCTTTGAGATGTTATGCCGTTGTGACATGGCTCGCGTAGCCAAGGCTTTACCCTTTCTAGGTACCTCTTGGTGGTGTTACACCACTGTAACATGAGGTCACCGGCCTCTTTGTAGTACTGTCTACCACTCTTCATTTTACAGCATTAGGCTACCTGTCTATGTGTGGTGCTATGCCGCTGTGACATAGCCAGAAGCGAGGTTTTACCCTCTCGTGGTACCTCATGTGACGTCACCCCACTGTAGCATGGAGTACTACGCTCTTTTGTAGTATTGTGCTACCTGTGCTTCCTGTAAAGCACGGTGGACATTCAAAATGCCCGAGAACTCATTAAGGCATCTAAGCTATCCTCCCACAGGACTTGTTCTACACAAAGAACAAAAAGTAGACAACAGTGGTTCTGGGTTCGTAATCCCTCAATGCCTCAAAGGACTACCCACTGTTCCTGATATTCTCTCAGTCAATGGTCATCCCTTGAACCAAAAGCTAGATGTCTAGTGATTTCTCTTTGAACTAATAGCATAAATCTTTATGATAGGATTACAAAGACACAATATCAGAATGTCTTCAAATCCATTTTTGTTGTTGTGTCCTCGACCAGCTGGCGCTTGAGACCTTTGATGAACGAATCCGCCAGATTCTCCTGGCTCCGAACATCAACCATGGCAATGAATCGTCTTTTGATAATATCATTCACTGTCTTGTGCCTCAGTTACGCAGTCCTCTTCTTGCCATTGAAGAGATCATTTGATGTCACCGTTGCAGTCGTCTGGTTGTCGCAGTACATCGGTACTGTCGAAATGTGCGCACCAACCCATAGAAGATCATACATGAGCTCCCGAAGCCAATCTGCTTCATCCGCTGCAGCCGCCAGTGCATAGAACTCAGATGCTATAGAAGAATGTGAGAGGATAGTCTGCCTCTTCGACTTTTACGATATAGCAGCTCCACCCATGGAGAAGACGAATCCTCTTGTGGACCTCTTGGTCTCTGCTTCTAAGCACCAACTTGCATCACTGAAGCCTTCCACTACTGTCAAATAACCGTTGTAGTGCAGCGCATACTCCTGAGTCTTCTTGAGATATCTCATCACTCTATTTACAGCTTTTCAGTACTCCACACCTGGATTGTTCATTAACCGACTCAGCATCCCCAAGACGAAAGCTATGTCAGGCCTTGTGGCAGTTGTCGCATATATCAAACTCTCGATGACGCTTTACTCCAGTTGTTTAATGCTTTCCCTTGGATTTGGTTTCAGCTTCTTGTCACACCTATATGGAGTATCTATCCCTGGAAGATCCTGATACCCATAGCGTGTGAGCATCTTCTCAATGTAGTGAGATAGTGACAGTGTCACTCCAGTGTCCATCCGGATGATCTTTATTTCTAGGATAATATCAGCTTCCCCTAAGTCCTTCATGCTGAACTTAGATGAGAGAAACTTCTTTGTCTCAGTGACACATGCCAAATCTGTGCCCAAGATCAGCATGTCGTTCACGTATAGACAAACGATAACTCCTCTCCCGTCAGCTAACTTTGTGTACACACATTTGTCCGTCTCGCTGACCCTGTAGCCGTTTGAACTTATGACTTTATCAAAAAATTTATGCCACATCTTGGAAGCTTGCTTCAGACCATATAATGATTTCACCAACTTGCAGACTTTGCCTTTCAGGTCCTTGATGACAAATCCTTCTGGTTGTTGCATGTAAATCTCTTCAATCAACTCACCATTCAAGAATGTTGTTTTAACATCTATCTAATGAATAACTAGCTTGTGAATTGCACTCAGAGCAATCAACATCCTGATGGTCGTCTCTGCGCTACTGGAGCATATGTATCAAAGTAGTCGATCCCTTGTTTCTGAGCAAACCCCTTGGCTACCAGTCTTGCTTTGAACTTGTCAACAGTTCCATCGGCCTTTATCTTCTTCTTGAAGATCCATTTACATTCGATTGGTTTAGCTCCGTCAGGCAGATCGACCAACACCCAAGTGTTATTGGAGGTTATTGAGTCATACTCATCATTAATAGCCTTATTCATCTCCGACAGTATCTCTGGTCTTCATAGCCTCATCATAGGTAAGCGGATCTGCTTCCACATGATAGGTGACGAAATTCTCTGAAATCATTTTGTCTCCTCACTAGCTTTGGCATAGGCCCTGCGAGTTCTGGTTCGACCATTGTTTCTGCAACAATAACTTTTTTATGGAGTACATCTTCATTTGGAGCTTCAGCCTCCTGTACACCTACATATTATTCCGAATGTCCGCAAGAACAATATTTTTGTGCCTTGCAAATTTATCTTCAAAGAATTTTGCGTCGCGAGATTCAATTATATGATTTGATTCAATATCAAGAAACCTCCGAGCATCACTCATTTCAGCATAATCCAAGAAGATTGTCTTCGTAGTCCTCGTATCCAGCTTCTGAATCTTCAAGTCTGGAAGCTTCACAAACGCCAAATACCCCCACACTCAAAGTACATTCAAGTTGGGTCTGACTTTAAACCTTAGTTCATGAGGAATGACATTGGAAGTTGCATGTAGCACTCTATTCAGAATGAAAGTAGCCGTAAACGTAGCTTCTCCCCATAAGCAATTTGGAAGCCCCGCAGTCAACAGCATTGAGTTCATCATTTCTGTTAACGTTCTGTTCTTCCTTTCTGCAACACTATTTGATTGAGGAGAATACGGAGCAGTCGTCTCATTGACAATTTCATGTTCTTTGCAGAACAATGCGAATTCAAAGGACCTATACTCTCCGTCCCGATCACTTCTGAGTCTTTTGAGGAGTTGTCCGATTTGACGCTCAACTTCAGCGTTGAAGTCCTTAAATTTCTTGAAAGCTTCATCCTTAGACTTGAGCAGATAGACGAACATGTACTTTGAGAAATCGTCGATGAAAATAATAAAGTACTTCATTCCAACCTTTGTGGACATCTGTTTGAAGTCACAGATATCTGAATGCACAAACTTCAGAAGATCTGTGCTTCAGTTTATCCGCTTGAACGGTTTTCTTGTGATCTTCGTCTGCGCACTGACCTCACACTTCTCCACCTCCTTACCCCATATTTGGAGATAAGCCCTAGACTAGACATTTTGTTAATTCTTTTACAATGAACATGTCCTAGTTTATTATGTCACAACTCAAGAAAGTAATCAAAAGAAGAGACTGCATTGACTTTGTCAGTCGGAGTTATAAGTTGAAGTTTGAACATTCCTTCGATACAGAAAGCTTTCCTGAAGCATGTTCCTTTATAGGATATAACCATTTGACCAACGTTAATGTCCATCCTCAAGCCTGCACTGAGATCAGGTTCTTGGCTATCACCGGTACGTGCTTCACATCCTGAAGCGTCAGCGACTTCTCCAAAGTCAGATTCAGTATCACCGTCTCGATCCCAAGTACTTCATCTTGTGTTTAATTTGCCACCATAACCCTCTCAGATGTAGGCTTGTATATGGTAAACCACTCCTTCTTTGAGCAAACATGGCAAGATGCCATAGTGTCCACCCACCAGTCGGTGTCAACACCAGACATGTCAACCTGTGCAATTATGGCAACCAAGTTTGCCTCCCCTTGCTGTTTCGGTTTTGGCTTGGAATTGCATTCCTTCTTGAAGTGGCCATTCTTGCCACAATTGAAATAAGTTCCATCATCCTTAGGCTTTGGCTTGAACGGAGCCGACTTCACCTTCAGATGGTTGAAATCATTCTTCTTGTTGTGAGAAGTCTTCTGCTTCCCCTTGGAGTCTCCACCTTGCACCAGATTGGCCTTGGCCATCTGATTGGACAGGGTGTTACTTTGATTTGAGCCCTTAGCTCATCTTCAATATGTATCAGTACAAGAGGCGTTCAAGATCCACCTCCATCTTCTTACAGTGCATGTCTGTAATGAAGTTGCTCCACCCAGGCGGGAGCTTGGCGACAATACCCCCGACAATGAAAGCATCGACCAGGGGCATGTCATAATCCTCAAGTTCCTGATGCAACTTGAGAAATTTCTTGACTTGAGGCAACATCTTGTCATCCTCAAATTGTATCTTCTAGACTTTTTCAGTCACATGGATCTTGTTTCTGTTCTCATCAGCCTTGTAGTGCTTCTCCAGAAAACCCCAGACGTCCTTTGCCTGGACTGTCTTGTTGTATGACGCCGCCAAGGAATCCTCCATGGAGTTCAGAATCAGCAACTTGTAGAGGTTATCTCTCCTCCACTTCGTGAGCAAAGTCGTAGCCTCAACGACCCTCCGAGCATTTTCACCCTATGGAATAATAGGCTCCGGATCTGTCAACACGTAATTCACGTTTACGAGTTGAAGATTAAGACTAACCTTCCTCTTTCAGATGTTGTAATGCTCCCCGTCAAACTTCTCAAGTTTGTTAAAACTTGTATCGAGAAGGTTATTCTCTATCGGATCCGAATCTTTGAAATTGTTATTCGCGAAACAGATCTAGATGAAAGAATTAGTCAGAATAGAATTATCGTTCTTCCTTGCTATCGTAGTTGCAACAGACAGAACAGAAGAAAGAGAGAATAAGAAGAATCAATCCTTGCTGGGGTGATGAAGATCACCGTTGCTCAAAACAAAATTCGCCCTCATGCGATCTGCTCCTAGGAACCAGCAAGTTCTCAAAGAACTTCTGGAATGCTCGATATCACCTCCTGACTGGACTCGCACGAACTCCTCTAGACTCCAATGGCGGTAGCAGCAAAACTCTCTTAGTTTCTCAATTTTGAAGTAAATTCTCAAAGGAGGCACCAAGAGAGTATTTATAGAGTTTAGTGGAAAACCTAACCCTAATACTGGCCGCCAACTAATTACGGAAAGATGGAAACGAATTAAATAAAAAATTCACAAAAAACGGATCTGAATTAATCACTCAATCTTTCCATAACCATTTATGGAAAGATAGGAACGATATATGGAAAGATTTGACTGAATGAAATTCAAATTCCTCGAAAGATGGATATGAATAATTGACTCAATCTTCCATAACCGTTCAAATTCCCATATCGGCGGAACCATGTACCAACCCATGTGGCTAGACACCAGCACATGCGGCTAGACACGCATGGTCGCGCCTAGTCTGTGCCTGCGCCCGCGCCTGCACCCACGTATGCGGCCATCCATGCATGCATCTCGCGCATAAGACAAGCGCCCAAGCGCCATGCGACGATGCTGACGTGCTAAGTGCGCCGACAAAGCGCCACTTTGCGCCTTTGAGTCCGAATTTGAGTCCGAGTCCTAGTCGCTAATCCCCTTTGGGGCTTAGCTACTAAGGAAATTATCCCATGAGCATAACAAAAAGCATAAATACTTTCCTTGAGGAGTTAATCCTTTTTCCTCCTAGTAAAATACCCCCACATGGCACTACCACACCCCATGTGCACACCTCAACTAAAGCAAAACTTTAGATTGAGATACCCACTTTGTGGTGTAGCCGATATGGGACTATTCTCTAATATATAATTGTCATGGAAATAATGTGTAGATACCGCATATAAATATAATTTGGTGAGGGACCAAATTAGAAATATCAAATCTTATATATATATATATATATATATAGAAAGCTTCTCCTACGGGAACAACTTACGGGACAAACTTACGAGATGAGAAAATACACGTATGATTCTCTTCTAATCTCTTTCACTTAAAAAAAAATTAAATCTCTCCTTTAAAAACAAAGCTATCTCTATCTTAAAGATTAAGTCTATTCATTTTTTAAATAGTGAGAGATTTATTTATCTATATTAAAAAATAGAGATAGATAAGTTAATTTTATATTTTTTAAAAATAGAGATGGATTTTTTTTAAATATACATTTAAAAATTATATTTAAAAATATTAATTTTAATCTTAATCTTAATTTTAATATTATTTCAAATGTTCATTTTTTGGTGTTAATATTATTGTTGATATTAATTTTAATTTTAACATTAATGTTAATTTTAACATTAACATTAACATTCAAAATCTTATATTAAAATTAAAATTAAAATAAAATTAAGATTTAAATTTAAATTAACATTAACACTAAGATTAACTTTAACATTAAAATTAAAATTACTGTTAAAATTAAAAATTGAAATTAATATCAGCATTAATATTAAGATTAACATTAAAATTAATATTTAAAATATAATTTTTAAAGGTATATTTATTTCTAAAGATAGATTGTTTTTATAAAAAATCTATCTCTATTTTAAAAATGAAATAATTTATCTGTCTCTATTTTTTATTTTTAAATTAATCTTTCATTGTTTAAAAATAAATAGATAGATAAGCCTTAGTTTTTTAAGATAGAGAATTGTTTGTTTTTTAAAAGGAGAGATTTAAATTTTTAAGGAGAAAGAAATTCAGAAGAGAGTATATTTCGGCCTGATATTTTTTATTTTTTTTTCTCTCCGTAAGAAATTGGTAACTTTTCCCATAAACTTATATCATATAAGAAGGAGGCTATATATATATATATATATATATATATATATATATATATATATATATATATATATATATTCTACTATATAATAGGAAAATTTGATGGTGAAACTTTTGAATTCCAAAAATACCCTTACATATCTATACTAATTAAAAATGGTTCATTAATTTTAATAAGGACAACTTAATAATTATGAAGACTACTCCTTGATCTTCCTAAAGAGTTTTCCTAAATTAACTAAAAGAATTTTAAAATACGTGCAAGGCACGTGCATATATATATATATATATATATATATATATATAAAGAATAGCATCTTTGTATCTTTGTTATTAAGGACAGTAACAAGTTGGAAGATCGACCACATAAAAGAACGTCCATTCAAAATACATCAAGCCAAATAATGGATTCAGTTACATTTCTGTAATTATTTATGTTCTTCATCTCATGACTCAAGTCTCAACGGGTTAAATTGGGCTAATTATAAGGGCACAGCCTTTTTTACTCGGGGCTAGCCAGGATTAGGGCTAGCCAGGCTTTGAGGAACTTTTACTCGGGCTGTCCAAAATTTTCATTCAGGGGCTGTCCAAACCCCACACCCCCCCCCCCCCCAAACCTGAAAAATCACTCTAATTTCAAATTTTCACTCTCTCTCTTCACAAACCCTAGCTTCTTCTTCTTCTTCTATCTATCTTCTTCTCCACCATTTCCATTCTCATATCTTCATCAAAACCCTAGTTTTTTTCTCATCATCATCATCTTCTTCTTCTCCACCATTTCTATCATCACCATCTCCATCAAAACCCTAGTTTTCTTCTCTTTCCCAATTTCGATGGTACCCAAAAAATTAAATAAACCCTAAAATGTATGAAAATAAAGGTTAAATACTTTTTTCCTCACAAAGAATGCATGGAAATAAATTCTAAAATGCATATTTCACTCTATTATCAAGATTGAAATAAACCCTAACATATTTTTTTCATTCGGGAATGTCGACTTTAGGACTGCCAGAAATTGCGGCAGTCCTGAAAGGAACTTACAGCAAGTATCTTTCAGGACTGCCTCAATTTCTGGCAGTGTCTAGGACGCCAGAAATTGTGGCAGTCCTGTTGTAGAGCATGTCCCTTTCAGGACTGCCACAATTCCTGGCAGTCCTCATTACTTCAGTCCTCATTACTTCTAGCACTGCCAGGAATTGTGGCAGTCCTCATTACTTTAAGGACTGCCACAATTTCTGGCAGTCCTCATTATCTTTTATACCTACCACTTGGATAGCCCTGAGTAATTTTTTCAGTGGCAAACTTGTAAATAATGGAAAAGTATCACTTGGACAGCCCTGATAAAAAAGCTGTGCCATTATAATTAGCCTTAAATTTCCATCAAAATATAGAACCGTGTTGTGTCCTCACCAGAACAAGGTCGAGTTCAGCAAAGTCCATGGGGGCGCCGTAGTCGATCAACTGGATGGCGGCGGCTGTCTCGGCCAAGAGCTTCTTGCTGTCTTCGAAGGAGACGTCGGCCACGGCGGAGAGCTGGGACAGGGATGCTTTCCGGCCGAGGGGGGTGGAGGCGAACGAGGAGACGGAGTCGCAAAGCTCGTTCCACTGAAGGACCTTCAGGCTGTCCGGGATAGCCGATGGGGAACGAGAACCGGACGAGGAGAGGTGGAGCTGGTGCTGGTGCTGGACGTCGGCGCGGATTCTGCTTTGTCTCGGGTGCCGGAAGGAAAAGGATGTGGTGGCCCATGCCAGGGAGTTGCAGTGGACAAGGGCTATGTGAAGCAGCATAGGAATTGGCAAACGATGGGAGAGGAATTGGCTGCCTGTTGTTTGGATATTTAGTTTTAGACGGGAGAGGAGAGAATTACAAGGACAAGTTTGGTTCTGAACCCTATCTTTTGTGGGAGAACCGTATCATCACTTCCTCCCCTTTCAGTTGTGTACCGCTCCTAAAACCCAAATATCAAATCTCTACAAATATATTGGAAACGGCTCATAATTTTCCTATCCTCTATTATTTAATTAAAAATTATTATGGATCTATAAAAGTAACTTTTTTTTCATTCTTCTTTCGTAATCGAAAACCACCTCTTCTCACGTTAAAACAAAAAAAAAATTACAATATAATTTAAATTTATAATTTAAATTATGTTTGAATACTTTAAATATAATTTAAATATATTTTAGTTATGACTTATTATAAATATATTTTTAAACTTTTGGATACATGTTTATTTAGATAATATCATTTAGTTGGTTTAAATATAATTTAAATTCTAAAATATTTTAGTATTTATACATATTCATGCAGTTAGGAGGATTCTAGTTTCTATTTTATTTTAAACGACGTAAAAAAATAACTACGGTCACGATACTTTTTTTTTAATTTTTAACCGAAATGATTGATGAAATACACACGACTTAGACGGCTCAAGGTTATGCCGTTTTGAAGCCCCCTTATATTAGTAGAGATATTTATAAAAAATTATAATTAAAATATTAACAAATCTATAACAAATTCTAATTAAAATATAAATATATATATATATATATATATATATATATATATATATATATATATAAATCTTAGTTCAAATATATTTAAACATTTAAAGTATTTTTTAACAATATTAGAAAGAAAAAAAAATTATCCTACTTGTGAATTTACTTCAAAAAAATTAATAGGGGGCACACAAAGTGATAGGGACTAACACGCCTTCTAAAAAAATATGGTCACTTTTTGATAATACCGAAATTATCCTTCAAAAAATATTAGTTGCTTTTACAATTTATTACATCTTCCTCTTTCTCTCACACTTATTCTTCTTCCTCTTAATCATGCAACCTCTTTCGTTTTCGAACACTATGTTAGTTTTGAACTCTATTATAGGAATTTGGAAGCTTTAAAAAGTATGACATTCGGATTAGAGATGACGAAGGACTGTCAGGATTTTGGCAGTCCTAATTGTAGTTAGGACTTCTAGAATCCTAATGTCCTAATACAAAACTCTTTTGTCTTAGGACTGTCAATGCTCTGACAGTCCAAATTGTAGCGAGGACTGTCAATAATCCAGGTAGTGCTAGGATTCTACGATGATAACCATATCTTTATCGACGGAATACTAAGGTGAATTGTGATACGTTGTTTTCTCTTTTTTGAGAGAAGAACTCAAACTAAGTCCAAGATCTGAACATGGGCAACCACCAGCAGGGAGGTGCAAGTCATAATGGCACACAACTCTCTCTCTCTCTCTCTCTCTCTCTCTCTCTCTCTCTCACACATTTAGCTTTAAACCCATATCCATTTTCCTTGATTGTACATGTAACCTTGTTTTTTCGAGAAAAATAAATTAGTTCAATTCTATTTTTTTATTAATATTAATCAAGAAGAGGGAAGGACAAGTTAGTAAATATTAGTTAGAGTTAAGAGTAGAATCTTCTAAAATCTAAGGTAGTTACTTTAAACTAACTTTTTAATATAAAAAATACATGTTAATTACGTGAGAAGAAAATTCTATATTGAAGTTAGTTAATTAGTTAGTAGTTATAAGTAATTTTGTTGGGTTTTTAGCCTTTAGTTTTGGTTTTTAGTCCCACACCGGCTAGAAAGGAATGTGTATCTCCATATATATGAGTATTTGCTCTTTATGGAGATGCACATGTAGTGCACATGGGTGTGTGCCATGTGGGATTAATTATTAATGGTATAAAGGCTTAATCAACAATTAAGAAGCTGTAAGCTTTTTGCTCTTGGAAATTTATTTCCATGGAGCTAAGCTCCGTAGGAGCTTAGCGACTCGGACTCGGACTCGGACTCGGGCTCAAGGGCTCATGAGGCGTAATGTGGCGTTTTGTTGGCGCACTTTAACACAACAGAGTAGTGAGCGTATTTTTTAACACAAACACTAGTACTTTTTAGTACGCGTGGGTTCTGTTACTTCAGAAACAGAGAGAGAAGAGTAGAGCAATTGCCAGAGGAGTTCACCGTCTTCCGAGGAGTCAGAAGAGCAGGAGTGTTCCAAGGTTTTCCGTCAACCTTGCTGGTTCCTGGAAGCTGTTCGCAGAGGGCGAATAAAGCTTTGAGCAACGGTGATCATTCACCCCAGCAATTCCATCTCTCGCCTGTCACCCTTCTGTTGCCTTTAGCAGTTCTGTCAGTATCTTCTTTTTAGAAGGCACTACTGCCAGTTTGCTACGATCACGAAAATCTCTTTAGATTATTCGTGAATTACGATATCTTTTTAGATCTCGTAATTTGCAGAATCCTTCTGGATCTCTATTGTAAAACCTTCTTTAAGGAATTGCATTTGAAACATTGTCTTTACAACTGTTTCAGTTTCTGTATTTTCCATCGAAAAGCGTGCCCCGGCGTTTCCGGCAATAACAATCTCAAAGCTTTATTGCTACGATGGAAAATATTAATGCTTCACTCCTCAATACTGACTTTTGTAAATTAGAAAAGTTTGATGGAGAGCATTATCAAGTCTGGAAGAGGAAGGTTTATCTCACTCTTCAACTTAGAGACGTTGATCACGTATTGCTTGAAGAGGAACCTACTGTTCCAGATACTGGGTCTGCTGCCGCAATCACTGCGGCTACTAAACTTCAGGCCAAGTGGAGAAGGGAAAATAGCATTTGCAGGTTGCTTATCCTGAATGCTATGGAGGATTCTCTAGCAGAATCCTACAGTAAGAAACCAATTGCCAGAGACATATGGGAGTCTCTGGAAAAACTGTACGAAGAAGACAAGAACAGGAGCAAAATATTTGTGGTTGAAAAATATCACAAATGGCTCTTTGAGGACGAGAAGTCCATGCTGCCGCAGGTCAAAGAATTTCTGAAGTTGTGACAGAAATTGGAAGACGAGGCTATGCCCCTCCCCGACAAGTTTGTTGTTGGAGGGATTGTCTCAAAGCTCCCCGCTGGGTGGAGCAAGTTCTATGCAAACATGCATAGGAAGAAGTTGGAAATCACCCTTGAAGATCTCCTACAGGAAATCTATATTGAGGACCAGACGCGGGCTCAACTGAAGGTGGACACACTGTCCAAGCAATTGGCTAACGCCAATCTGGTTCAGACCAAGGAACCAAAGAGAAAGGAAAAGCGTGTAGATTTCCAGAAGAAGAAGAAGAACCCTAACAACTTGAATGTTAAGGGAACTTCTTTCAAGTCAAAGAAATCTAAGACAAAGATGCCTTGTTTCAAGTGTGGCCAGTTGGGCCATTTCAAAAGTGAATGCACAGCATCGGCCAAGAAATCAGAGCAAGGTGAGCCTAGCAAAGTCTCAATGATTACTGATGTAATTGCTATGATTGGACAGGTTGATGCTGTAGGATCTGATTCAGACTGGTGGGTAGATACTGGAGCCACCTGCCATGTCTGCTCCAGTAAGGAGTGGTTCACCACCTACACACCCACTTCTGAAGCGGTTGTGATGGCGAACCAAGCACAAGCTGAAGTTCTAAGGATCGGGACGGTTATTCTGAAGCTGACTTCTGGCAAGTCTCTGACGCTTCAAGGCGTGAAGCACGTACCTGCTATCGCCAAGAACCTGATCTCGGGAGGCTTACTCTGCAATGCATGCCTCAGAATGGACATCAATGCTGGCCAGATGGTGATGTCTATCAAGGGAACATATTTCGGGAAAGCTTTTTATACCGAAGGAATGTTTAAGATTCAGCTTGTAAATCAGTCCAATATAATTAATGTAATTAATGAAATCACTCCTTCTGCTTATACTCTTGAGTTGTGGCATAATAGGCTAGGACATGTTCATTGTAAACGAATAAACAGAATGTCTAGTCTAGGACTTATCTCCAAGTGTGGGGGTAAGGTAGAGAAATGTGAAGTTTGTGCTCAAAAGAAGATCACAAGGAAACCCTTTCCTCGGGTTAATCGAAGTACAGATCTTCTGGAGTTGGTACACTCAGATATCTGTGACTTCAAACAGTTCTCTACAAAGGCCGGGATGAAGTATTTCATAACCTTCATCGACGACTTCTCAAAGTATGCATTCGTCTACTTGCTGAAGGCTAAAGACGAAGCATTCGAGAAGTTCAAGGAGTTCAGAGCCGAAGCTGAGCGGCAGACTGGACAACAACTCAAAAGGATAAGAAGTGATCGAGGTGGGGAGTACAGGTCTCATGAATTCGCATCGTTCTGTAAGGAACATGGAATTGTCAATGAGACTACGGCTCCGTACTCTCCTCAATCAAACGGAGTAGATGAGAGGAAGAACAGGACGTTGACAGAAATGATAAATTCAATGTTGTTGACTGCTGGCCTTCCTAAGTGCTACTGGGGAGAAGCTGCATTGACGGCCACTTTTATTCTAAATAGAGTGCCTCATACAACTTCAGACGTTACTCCTCATAAACTCTGGTTCAAGGTCAGACCTAACTTGAATGTCATTCGAGTGTGGGGGTGTCTAGCGTATGTCAAACTTCCAGATCTAAAGATTCAGAAGCTTGGGACAAGGATTACAAAGACGATCTTCTTGGGGTATGCCGAGAAGAGTGATGCTCGGAGATTTCTTGATATTGAGTCAAATTATATCATTGAATCTCGCGATGCAGAATATTTTGAAGACAAGTTTGCAAGGCATAAGAATATTGTTCTTCCGGATGTTCCGGAGAATAATGAGGGTGCACAAGAAACTGAAGTCTTCAATGAAGATGTGGTCCAAGAAGATGTTGTTGTTGAAACAACGGTTGAACCAGAACAAGCTGAGCCGTCAGCTAAGCGTGTGAGGAGGCCGAAGGACTTCGGAAGTGACTTTGTCACCTATCATGTGGAAGCAGATCCACTTACCTATGATAAGACGATGAAGACCAGAGACGCGATTTTCTGGAAGGAGGCGATTGACAATGAGATTGATTCTATCACCTCAAATAACACTTGGGTGTTGGTTGATCTTCCTGAAGGAGCGAAACCCATTGGATGCAAATGGATCTTCAAGAAGAAGATGAAAGCAGACGGAACTATTGACAAGTTCAAGGCTAGGTTGGTAGCCAAGGGGTTTTCTCAGAAGCAGGGGATTGACTACTTTGACACATATGCTCCAGTAGCCCGGATGACCACCATCAGAATGTTGATTGCTCTCGCAGCAATACATAAGATGGTGATACATCAGATGGATGTGAATACGGCTTTCCTAAATGGCGAGCTGACCGAAGAGATTTACATGCAACAGCCAGAGGGATTTGTCATCAGGGGTCTTGAAGACAAAGTCTGCAAGTTGGTGAAATCCTTGTACGGTCTTAAATAGGCTCCCAAGATGTGGCATGAGAAATTTGACAAAGTTATAAGGTCAAATGGCTACATGGTCAGCGATACGGACAAGTGTGTTTACACGAAGTTCGCTGATGGAAGAGGTGTGATCGTTTGTCTGTACGTGGACGACATACTTATCCTAGGTACGGATATTAGCTGTGTCACTGAGACAAAGAAGTTCATCTCTAGCAAGTTCAGTATGAAGGACTTGGGGGAAGCTGATGTGATCTTAGGGATCAAGATCATCCGGACAGACACTGGACCAGCGCTGTCACAGTCTCATTATATTGAGAAAATGATCACTCGTTATGGGTATCGGGATCTTCCAGGGATCGATACGCCGTACAGGTGTGATCTGAAGCTGAAGCCTAATTCAAGGAAAAGCGTCAGGCAGCTGGAGTATGCAAGCGTAATCGGAAGTTTGATGTATGCTACTACTGCCACAAGGCCTGACATAGCTTTCGCCGTGGAAATACTGAGTCATTTTACGAGCAATCCAGGTGTTGAACACTGGAAAGCTGTGGAACGGGTTATGAGATATCTCAAGAAGACTCAGACATATGCACTGTACTACAGCGGAGATCCGTCGGTAGTGGAAGGCTTCAGTGATGCCAGTTGGTGTTCAGAGGTGGAGAGCGAGAGGTCCACAGGTGGATACATTTTCACAATAGGTGGAGCTGCTATATCGTGGAAGTCGAAGAAGCAGACTATGCTCTCGCGGTCATCCATGGAATCTGAGTTCTTTGCACTTGATACCGCAGCCGAGGAAGCAGAATGGCTTCGGGAGCTCATGTATGATCTTCCAGTGGTTGGGGCGCAAATACCGGCGATACCGATATACTGCGACAACCAGGCGACTGCGGCGGTGGCATCAAATGACCTTTTCAACGGGAAGAAGAGGACTGTGCGGTTGAAGCACAGGGCAGTACACAATCTTATCAAGAGAGGTGTTATTGCAGTAATTGATGTTCGGAGTCAGGAGAACCTGGCGGATCCGTTCACCAAGGGCCTCAAGCGCCAGCTGGTCGATGACACAGCTTGTAAAATGGGCTTGAAGGCATTCTGATATTGTATTATTGTATTCCTACCATAAAGTTTTATGCTATTAGTTCAAAGATTTATCTACTAGGCATCTAGCTTTTGGTTCAAGGGAGGACCACTAATCGGAAGAATATCAAGAACGGTGGGTACATGTTCTATTGGGCATGGAGAGGTTATGGACCTATAACCACTGTTGTCTACTGTTGTTTTCTGCGGAAAACAGGTCCTGTGGGAGGTTGGCTTAAATGCCTTAATGAGTTCTCAGGCATTTGGAATGTCTGGTATGCTTTACAGGAAGCATGGTAGCACAGCACTACAAGGAGTGTGACTCCATGCTATGTGTGGCGGTGACTCCACCATGAGGTTCTCGAAGGAGGTAAAGCCTCGGCTATGTTAGCCAAGTCACAGCGGCGTAGCACCGTAAATAGGCAGTTGGCCTAATGCTGTATATTGAATTAAAGAGGGATGTAGTCAGCACTACAAAGAGGAGGTGTTCCTCATGTTACTGGTGGCACGACACCACAATGAGGTAAACCTGGCTAGGGATAAAGCCTCGGCCTTGCAAGCCATGTCGTAGCGGCGTAACACCGCACAGAAGCGTAAGGCTTCATGCTGGGTAGTTTGGCACTACAAAGGGGCTAGACCTCATGCTACGGGTAGTATGACACTACGATGAGGTTCCCGGTGATTCGGGGTAAGGTCCTCGGCTTAAGGCCATGTCATAGCGGCGTAGCACCGCAAAGGAAGCGTTGGACGCTTCATGCCATGTCTCTTTAATAAAGAACTCACCTATAGTGTATGGACAAAGAGATATCAGGCCGTCTCTTGAGGGTAAACTTGTAGACGCCCAATATTATATACTGAAACCAGGCTGGCACACGGCCTTAAATGTGCAGCCAGAGGCACATGTAACTACATTATGTGAGTGGAAAGAACTTCAGCTATGATGCAGAATTCAAGGCTTAGTCCATTCTTGTATTATAGTTTGATTTTTGACTCACGTGGGAAGATTCAAGTCTTAAGTGGCATCTATCCTAAAAGCATAATGGACAGTTACTGTGGGGAACACTCGTACTCATATATATAGAGATATGTGGGGGATTTTTGGGTTTTTAGCCTTTAGTTTTGGTTTTTAGTCCCACATCGGCTAGAAAGAAATGTGTATCTCCATATATATGAGTCTTTGCTCTTTATGGAGATGCACATGTAGTGCACATGGGTGTGTGCCATGTGTGATTAATTATTAATGGTATAAAGGCTTAATCAACAATTAAGAAGCTGTAAGCTTTTTGCTCTTGGAAATTTATTTCCATGGAGCTAAGCTCCGTAGGAGCTTAGCGATTCGGACTCGGACTCAGACTCGGACTCGAACTCGGACTCGGGCTCGAACTCGGGCTCAAGGGCTCATGAGGCGTAATGTGGCGTTTTGTTGGCGCACTTTGCACTTAGCACGTCAGCATCGTCGCTAGGTGCATAGTGCACTTAAGTTGCGCTCGTTGCGCGAGCCACTTGCGCGACCACGTTGCGCGGCCCGTTACGCGAGCCCAGTTACGCTGGCCCAGTTACGCAGCCTAGTACGCAGCCCAGTACGCCCAGTACGCGCAGTGTGCGCAGCGTGCGTAGAGTGCGCAGTGTGCGCAGCGTACGCAGTGTGCGTAGAGTGCGTATGTGCGTATGGCTGGCTGCATATTAGAGCGGGAACGGTTGCAGCAGTTGCTGCACTTTCAGGAGTGGTTCAGCCACTACCCTGAAGTTCAGGCAACTGCTTGGCAACCGTCCCGTGGGCTATATATGCAGGTTCTCTCCTCTCTCTCAGTGTTGGAGAAATCAGAATTCCAGGGAGAAAACTCTAAGTGTTCTTTAACACAACAGAGTAGTGAGCGTATTTTTTAACACAAACATTAGTACTTTTTAGTACGCGTGGGTTCTGTTACTTCAGAAACAGAGAGAGAAGAGTAGAGCAATTACCAGAGGAGTTCGCCGTCTTCCGAGGAGTCAGAAGAGCAGGAGTGTTCCAAGGTTTTCCGTCAACCTTGCTGGTTCCTGGAAGCTGTTCGCAGAGGGCGAATAAAGCTTTGAGCAACGGTGATCATTCACCCCAGCAATTCCATCTCTCGTCTGTCACCCTTCTGTTGCCTTTAGCAGTTCTGTCAGTATCTTCTTTTTAGAAGGCACTACTGCCAGTTTGCTACGATCACGAAAATCTCTTTAGATTATTCGTGAATTAAGATATCTTTTTAGATCTCGTAATTTGCAGAATCCTTCTGGATCTCTGTTGCAAAACCTTCTTTAAGGAATTGCATTTGAAACATTGTCTTTACAATTGTTTCAGTTTCTGTATTTTCCATCGAAAAGCGTGCCCCGACGTTCCCGGCAATAACAAATTCCTCCTATAAATAGGGTATGTGATGAATTAAATTGTAATAACTAAATTAAATTTGTATTTTTAAAATTTTCTAAGCTAGCCTATATATACCAGCCCATGAACTAATGTCCTCATTACTGAAACTCTTTCAATCCCAGCTCAAATTATTTTTCCTCAACCAATTTTTCTCAGCCCACTTCGTCCCAGCCAATTCATTTCTAAGAGAACTATGGTTCTATGTAACCGTCTCTTCCCAATCATTCAAGAAATCCAAATTTCCTCTAACCGCCTTTTCTTTTCTGACCTTCTCTCAGTTCGAAACCCTAGATTCGATGTTTGAGGGCGAGTTTCGGCAACTCCCTTCCCTAACGAGGAGCTGTAGTACTGGTAGGGCTGTAAAATGATTCAAACGTCTCACGTTCGACTTGTGATCGGTTCGATCTGAACTCGGTTCGAAGCTCGTTCGTTGGCTGGTCAGTATCGAGGTCGATCGATTATTTTTTTGTTTGAAGTTTTGACCGAACCGAGTTTGACTATAGATTTTTCGGGTCGATCTTTTTCGTGAACAAACTCGAGCTCGACTCAATTTCTCATATTAGGGCTTTCCCTAGTATATGCATGTTGCATTGTACTATATCACTCCTCTCTATTCTCTCACTAATATAAATAATTGTGTCCAGACGATGCTTTGATGTACTAGAGTATTGATCTTCTCAATTTCTCTTATTGATTCTCACCCAAAATTCAGCTACCACTCCTCTTTATTCTCTCTAAATCTCAATCTAACTGTATGATGGTTTATGCAAGAGGTTTAATAGGGCCAGACAGCATATCAAGCTTCTCTGAATAGTGCCAGACAGCAGCACACACCAGGGAGGAGAAGGAGATCTGTCTTCTACATGATCTCCCAGAACCCAGCCTACGAAAAGGACTTGGACGTACTGTAATACTCCAATGCTAGTACAAAGAGATCCAGAGCAACGCGGGCTCAATGTTGGCCCATTAAGCCATAGTCAAACCGATTTCGATAATTGACTTAAACTCCGAAGTTGATATGAAAAGAAACAAGAAGTGTGCAGAATTCGTCTTCGTAATTGTTTCATATTTATTCTGTATTTTCCTTTTATTGAGTCTAGATTGACTTGTGCATCGAGATCACTGGCATCTAGAAAGATCAAATCATAAATCCTATCCTGATCCATTTCTCCTAAACCAAAACTTGATTCACTTAAACCAAATCCATCCAAAAACCAACTCAGGTTGACCAGAAACCAAGGCAACCGAACTCGGCCAGAGTTCTGTCCGAACTTGGACCGAACTCGGTCCCCTAGGATTTCTTCTGGTCTGCAGCATTACCTATTCTTTTGGATCACCAACGTTCAAAATTATGAACGTTAAACTACCGAGTTCTGCCCGAACTCTGTCCTAAAAAACCTATAAAAAGAGAAGAAATTCTTATTTCTATTCACTCATTCATTCTTCATCTTCTCTATCTATTTCTAAGCTTTCTATTCAAGTTACAAAGCTTCAATCTTCAAATCTCCAAGAACAACCCGATTCTTCTAAGTGTCGGTAGTTTTCGACTAGGAGTATTCGAGTTGTACAAAGCTTGGCGTATAAAAACTTTTCTCATAAAAGGTGTTGTTGAAGTTTGATCGTGGGCTTCAGATAAAAACACGATGGTGTTGAAGTTGGCGTGTTCTTCGGAGTAAAGCACGCGGTGTAATCTCTATTCAAAATAGTGGATTATAGAGAGCAAGAGTTCTCGCGAACTGGACTAGTCATCTCAGAGAGAAACCAGTATAAACCTGCTGTATATGCGTATTGCTTTCTTGCCTCTACTATTTTACTGCTTTATTTGCATTATATTTGATTGATCATTTACTTCACCTGCTTAGATAATTTTTAATTGGTAATTATTTTTCGTTGCTCTCTATTCACCCCCCTCTAGAGGTGCCATCGATCCTACAATTGGTATCAGAGCACAGATTATCTCTAGTCGGACTAAAACTCCTTAAGATATGGCATCCCTATATCCAAGCAACGGGGAAGGTCAATCAACAAATAGGCCACCCGTATTTGATGGCACAAACTACACGTATTGGAAGACACGGATGAGCTTTTTTCTCAAGTCTCTTAATTTTAATTTATGGTCGATTGTCATGAATGGATATAAGAAACCACTACCTATTATGGTAGAAGGTGTTCTAGTTGAAAAACCATTCGACAGATATACCAACAATGAAATGAAACAAGCTAATCTTGATGCGAAAGCCATCAATGCATTATTTTGTGCTGTAGATAGTACTGAGTTCAATAGATTTTCTACATGTGTCACGTCTCACGAGGTTTAGAAACTTTTTGAGGTTACTCATGAAGGTACTTCACAAGTGAAGGAATCCAAAATCTCAAGACTAACACAAGAGTATGCGGCCTTCAAAAAGAAGCCTAATGAGACTATTACAAATATGTTTACTCGGTTCCTAGATATTGTTAATCCTCCATCTTCCTTTGGAAAAGAATACAACAATCACGAAAAAATTTAGAAAGTGCTCCGTGGACTAACAAAGAACTGGAATCCTAAAGCGACGACCATTATTGAAGGAAATGATCTCACAGTCATGACTCTTGAAACCCTTATGGGAAAGCTTATGACGTATGAGCTCTAAAGATTTTGAAGAGTCGGCTCCAAAAGAGAAGGCGATAGCATTCAAAGCTAACCACAAGGCAGCCTTTGACGATGAAAGTGAGACAGATTGCTCAAACAACGAACAAATGGCCCTTATGACAAGAAACTTCAGAAGATTCCTCAGATATGAGAAGTCGAACAAGAAGAAAAAAGATTCCAGAGACGATAAAGAACATATCTGCTTCAGCTGTAAAAGAACGGGACACATCAAGAAGGACTGCCTTGTTATAAGGAAGGGAAGCAGACATGATCAGACAAGTAAGAGAAGAGCTACAACTAGAAACTATGCCAACACTAGCATCTGGTGTGAAAGTGAAGCTAGTGATTCTGAAGAAGAAGAAGAGAAGCCTCGTAGCTCAACCAACCTATGCTTCATGGCAACATATGCTAATATAATTACAAACCCTCTCTATAAAGAATTTACTTTTGATGAATTGTCTGATGCTTTTACTGATCTATTAGAAGATCAGAGAAAAATGATAGATATGTACAAAGGTGCTAAGAAAGAGGTAAAATTTGTATAATCTGAGTTTTCAAAGCAATCTAGAATGCTAGAAGATATTAGAGATTCTTCTAGTGACACAAATGAGATTACTTCTTTGAAGTTAAGCTTACATGAAGCTCTTGAAAAGCTTGAGAAAGTCAATCAAGAAAATGTAAAACTTAACGATCTCTATGAACTAGAGAAAAAGAAGTATAACATTGCTGCTCAGAGAGTAGATGCACTTACGGCCAAGTACAATGAAGCCTGTGATATCTCTAAAAAGTTAGAGATCAAACTGGGCAAACAGGTTGCTAAACCTATAGCTCAGGTAAACACAAATCACAAGGCTAAACACAAGCACAACACAGCCAATACTGCTAGAACTATCAAAAGTCATGCATATATGTACACCTTTCCACACAAGAAGAAGACACACACATCTTCAAAAATTCACATACATGATCTTCGAACTGCACCTAGCACTAACACTTCTGCTACATGTCACTATTGTGGTATAAAAGGACATGTATCACCTCAGTGTAAGATTAGAAAGCTAGTAGATATGAATGTGTATGCATGGGTTCCAAAAACTAACATATCAGGACCCTTAAGAAAGTGGGTACCAAAGGTTACATCTCCAACTTGCGTTGTAGGTGGACTTCCTCCTTCCACTAGAAGCAAATGGATACTCGATAATGGTTGCTCCAGGCACATGACAGGTGATAACAAATTGTTTGCAACTCTATCGATGAAGAAAGAAGGCTATGTCTCCTTTGGGAATAATCTTAAAGGTCATATCATTAGAATTGGCGACATAGGTACTTATCTATCACCTATTATTAAAGATGTATGCTTAGTGACAGAATTAAAACATAACCTATTAAGCATTAGTCAACTGACTGATCATGGTATAGAATTAATTTTGTTAAGAATAAATGTTTTGTTTATGATAAATCTTCTGGAATAATCTCCTTTGAGGGAATAAGAGAGAACAACATATATGTACTATATTTGTCAGAGAAGACTAATAGTATAGGGAAGTGTTTGTTCACAACTCAAGACGAAAGCTGGATATGGCATATGCGTCTTAGACATGCGAACATGGACACTATTGCAAGATTGTCCACCAAAAAACTGGTAAGAGGCTTACCCGAAATAACTTTCAAGAAAGACATGGTCTGTGCCGAATGTGAAAAGAAAAAGGCATCTAGATCATCTTTCAAATCAATAAACGCTGTAAGTACCTCTAGACCCTTACAATTACTTCATATGGACTTATTTGGACCAAGTAGAGTCGCCAGCCTTGGCGGTAAGCTTTATGCTTACGTGATAGTTGATGACTATTCACGGTATACTTGGATTTACTTTCTTGTAAATAAGAATGAGGCATTTTTCTGAATTTGTATCTTTTTGTAAAAAGGTGCAAAATGAGAAAGGATTCATGATTACTCGGATTCAAAGTGATCATGGAGGAGAATCGATAACCATGAGTTTAAATCTTATTGTGATTCAAATGGATTATCACATGAATTCTCTTGCCCCAGGACTCCTCAACAGAATGGCGTTGTGGAGAGGAAGAATAGAACTCTATGCAATATGGCCAGAGTTATGCTTAATCAATATAATCTTAGTATTTTTGGGCAGAAGCTGTCTATACAGCATGCCATGTGTTAAATAGAGTTCTGATTAGACCCATATCTAAAAAGACTCCTTATAAATTATGGTTTGATAGAACTCCTAACATCAGCTCTTTCAAGGTCTTTGGTTGCAGATGTTTTATTCTAAATACAAAAGACAATTTAGGAAAATTTGACGAGAAAGCTGATGAGGGCATATTTTTGGGCTATGCGGCAAAAAGCAAAGGCTATAGACCATCCAGAAGAGAAAACCCCAACACTAGAAGAGCTAAGTATTTAACAAAAAGTCACTTACTATTGAAGAATCAATAAACGTCAAATTTGATGAGCTGAACAATCAACGTAATGATGACAGTGACAACGAAGAAGATAAAACCCCAACACCAGAAGATACACCATCTGTTAGCCCAATGATTATTTCATGTTTTTGAATATGGCTATTCAATTAAGTTTAACATAATGACATCACTAATATTCATGTAATCACTATCATGTTGCTACTTAAACTTAGCATTGTCCTAATGTTAGCATTGTCCTAATGTTCTATATTATATTGCTATGCTTGTATCATATTGGTTTCGTTTGTCTAACATGTATTTGTAGACATGCTGTAAGCATGATCAAGCTTTGTCAAACCAGGACATATGCAATAGAGAATTATTGATGGGCCAAAGACGGCGTCATACAAGAAGCTTTCTCTGAACCGAAAGGTATTCAGATTTCCAGATCTGTTTATCTTTGGACGACCACCGTCAGAGGAAAAAGGCGTCTTCAAGTCTGCTCAAATATTTGAAGAAAGGCGTCATCAAAGGGCTCTTGGTTTTCCTATTTTCGTCAATGTATTTTGTATATTTATTGAGTCTAGGAATACGATGTAAACTGCATCGTACTGGCAAATAGGCTACCCAAGAAACGTTTTCAGAATACCCTTTCATTTTGAAAATAAGCCCACTTACAAAAGCCCAAACTACTTCCTAACTGTTTGACTTTTCAAAAAGCCCAAAACCAATTTGCAAAAACCCTGACAGAACTCCAACAGAACTCGAACAGAATTCGGCCAGAGTTCGGCCAGAATTCGGCCAGAGTTCGGCCAGAGTTCAGTTAGTGAACGTTGCTTTTTGAACTTGGTCTTCCTGCAGTTACGGATCCCACCGAGATTTCCTCATCGAGTTCTGCCCGAATTCTGCCCGAATTCTGTCAGAATTCTGCCTTTGGAAAAACTATAAATAGAGAAGGATTTCGATCATTTCAACTCACCAATTCACTTTCATATCTCTTCTCTATCAGCCTACTACTTCTTCCAAAGTATTCTGAGCTATCATTTTCAAATCCCAAGCCAGTTACAATCCTCTAGTCGATTTGCCAGTGCGGTACGGTCTAGAAGTTTCAGAGTGGTTGTAATCGGAGGCTTGATTGAAGGTACACACTTCACAATTGAAGTTGGTCGAGTACTTCGGATCAAAGCTCGCGTTGTAGAAGTTGCAAGATCTTCGGATGAAAACTTGTGGTGATTTTCTATAGTGGATTCAACTGGTAGCAAGAGTTCTACCGACTGGACTAGTCCTCAACAGAGGAAAACCAATATACATCCTTGTGTTTGCGTTTGCTCTCTACTCTCTACTTTTCATTTACATGTCTGTGATATATATATTATCTGTGATCTTATTACTAACATCTTAAATAGTTAATTTCCGCTGCCTACTCTATTCACCCCCCTCTAGAGTATTACGCTTTACAACTCGTTCCTACAATCGGTCCTACAATTGGTATCAGAGCAGGTGCTTGGTATATAGATATTGCTGCTCATACCAATTGCTCCCACAATTGGTATCAGAGCAGGTACTGCAACTAGAGGTAATATATTCTGATCCCAATTGTTCCTACAATTGGTATCAGAGCAGGTGCTTGGTATATAGATATTGCTGCTCATACCAATTGCTCCCACAATTGGTATCAGAGCGGGTACTGCAACTAGAGGTAATATATTCTGATCCCAATTGTTCCTACAATTGGTATCAGAGCGGGTTATACAGGTAAAATGAGGTAATACTGCTATTATATTCTTATTTATAACTGCTGTTACATAGATCACTATATCACATATGGCAAGTATGTACTTCACAACTGAAGAGCAATCCTCAAATAGACTCCCACTATTTGATGGAACAAACTATAGCTATTGGAAGACACGGATGAGCTTCTACTTGAAGTCTCTAGATTTTGACTTATGGTCAATTGTTGTCACCGGCTACAAAAAGCCTACTATCACTTCTATTCTTACTTCCTCTATAATCAATAAGCCTTATTATAGTTACACGGATGAAGAGAAGAAGTTAGCTAGCCTTGATGCAAAAGCTATGCATATGTTTTATTGTGCTGTAGACACAAATGTATTCAATCTTATTTCTACTTGCACAACATCTCATAAAATTTGGAAAGTTCTTGAAGCTACTTATGAGTGCAGGTATGAAAGCAAAGCTAGCAACTCCAGAGAGAAGGATAATCTTCATAATGATACAAATATTTGCATGACAAAATTTAGATTTAAAGTACAGCATCATCCCTTATACGAAGAAGTGCTTGTATGTGAAAACTACAAGAAGATAGACCACATCCAAGAAGATTGTACTACTACAAGAAAGGAGAGTCACTACGAACAATCAAATGAAGGAAGATCATCGGGCATATGGTGTGAAAGCGAAGCAAGCGTTTCTGAAGAAGAAGAAGAAGATGATGAAGAAGAAGAGAGACCTCATCAAGCTGTAAATTTATGCTCAATGGCATTATCTAACGAGGTACAAAATATTTCTTTTTCTGGAGAGAGTGAATTTTCTTATGATGATTTATCTGATGCTTTCAGTGATCTGTTAGAAGAACACAAGAAAGTATTAGATAAATATAAGCAAGCTAGAAAGGATATTCGATCCTATAAGCGTGAGATTGAAAAGCTTACTTGCTTATTGAATGATGCTAGAGATACTTCTACTTCTGATAATTCTACTGAGATTTCCACACTGAAGTTTAGATTGCATGAGGCACTTGATTGCATTGAGAAAAGCACTCAAGAAAATGCTAAACTTAAGGAGGAATTAGAATCAGAAAAGAAGAAGTATTCTATTGCTTCATGTAGAATTGATGCTCTTTCTGCTAAGTATGATGAGATCTGTGCTAACTCTAAAAAGTTAGAGATTAGACTTGGAAAGCAGGTAATACAACCTACGACTCAGTCTAACACAGGACACTTAGCACATCACAAAGTCACACATGTCAGATCTTTTAGAAAGGAAGCAAGCAAAGCTAAAGCTTCACACAACCATGCTTTCTATTACAAGTATCCACGTACATCATATCACACTACTGCACATTCTCATACTGCTGTACATAGTACTAATGTTAATTCTTTCTGTCATTATTGTGGTATGAATGGACATGTTTCTAATTATTGTCAGATTAGAAAACTAGTTGATATGAACTTGTGCAAATGGGTTCCCAAAGCTAACAAATGTGGATCCAATTATTGGATACCAAAGTCTTCACCTAATATTGCAGGTGAAGCTTCTCATATCAAATAGAACCATGGAACATGTTGGTGATTGCAAAGCTACAAAGGTCATCTTCCATGCAATTGCACCAACAAAAGTGTGGTCACTAGAACCACTTCGGTAACATGTTTTCTAAATAGTTCTTAATATTTAGCATGTTCTTATTGATTTCTTCATATTAGCTTTCATTGATGTCTTTTAAATTGTTTATTGTTTGAATCAATGTGAGACATAATCCTAGCATGACTAGCTGTTTAGCTCAAATGTTTAGTTCATACTATATATATTTTTTATTTTCTATTAGTGTGACACATTTGTCTATGTATGCTATTTACTCTTAATCTTTATTCTTAAAGCATGCATACCACTCTAGTCTATTGGAGCTTAACTTTGTTTTGGTTAATATGTTTTTGACTCTCTGTATTTAATATTTTTTAATGATCACTTCTTACCGTTTTGTCTTTAACATGTCATATTTACTTTGATCAGTATTTTGTGAGTATGTATGTTTGGCACAAGTCTTTTATTTACTTGAAAAGTATATACATATACTTTTATGTTAACCTTGTGCTTGCATAATATACCTCACTATTGATTCTCATATTTTATTTTGATTACCTTCTTATGAATCAATTACATCTTTATCTGACAAAGTTTATTTATGTATGTTTTTGATGCTTGTTAATGATACATGAATAATTCATTTTCATTCATATATTGCTGATATGTTTCTTATATTTTTGTATAAATATCTTTATGGGGATTTATGAGTTAAGTTCAAGTTCTATATTATATTATTTTGAAAAGTAGTTTTTAAACTTGTACTTATCTCATACTTAAGCTAGTGATTACTTTGAACAAATTTATGTTCTTATTTTTATTAGCTTCTTCCTCAAAAGCCTCTTTTAATGATGTATGTTTCTCTTGGCTTTTTGGTTGACTTTTTGGATACATGATATTTTTAATATCTTGATCTTGATAAACCATTCTTTAGGTATTTACTTATTTTACTTTTAGGGATTCTGGATTTCGACGATGTTCGATGATACTGTATATATTCCTTTGAATCTAAGTTCTTAAGAGTAGAAATCTTTTTGGGAACAAGCCGAAAGGGTCCTTCTGTCATACAGGTATAAATAGCCGAAAGGGTCCTTTTTGGTCAAATGACATTCAAAACATATGTCATTTTTTTTTTGATTTCTAGTTGGTAAACTATGTATTGCTTGATTTCAGTGTTCTTTGTTAAAGTTCAACCAACTATGTTGTATTTTGACAAGTTTTTCTACTTTAGTTATGCAATTTTCTACACTTGTCATTACACTGTTCTCCTAATCCTTGATCATGATTTGCTTTCCTCATTTACTTATGCATGAGATCATCTTAGCTTTAATTACGGGGGAGCTTATTTTTTGATCATGTCAAAGGGGGAGAAATAAGTTTAAGTGGGGAGAAATAAGTTTAAGTCTGCATACAATCTTTTAGTATTATGTGTTTATTAGTGATACATGCATCTATTGTATATATATTAAACTTAAAGGATTTGCCATAATCAAAAAGGGGGAGATTGTTAGCCCAATGATTATTTCATTTTTTTGAATATGGCTATTCAATTAAGTTTAACATAATGACATCACTAATATTCATGTAATCACTATCATGTTGCTACTTAAACTTAGCATTATCCTAATGTTAGCATTGTCCTAATGTTCTATATTATATTGCTATGCTTGTATCATATTGGTTTCGTTTGTCTAACATGTATTTGTAGACATGCTGTAAGCATGATCAAGCTTTGTCAAACCAGGACATATACAATAGAGAATTATTGATGGGCCAAAGACGGCGTCATACAAGAAGCTTTCTCTGAACCGAAAGGTATTCAGATTTCCAGATCTGTTTATCTTTGGACGACCACCGTCAAAGGAAAAAGGCGTCATCAAAGGGCTCTTGGTTTTCCTATTTTCGTCAATATATTTTGCATATTTATTGAGTCTAGGAATACGATGTAAACTGCATCGTACTGGCAAATAGGCTACCCAAGAAACGTTTTCAAAATACCCTTTCGTTTTGAAAACAAGCCCACTTACAAAAGCCCAAACTACTTCCTAACTGTTTGACTTTTCAAAAAGCCCAAAACCAATTTGCAAAAACCCTGACAGAACTCCAACAGAACTCGGACAGAATTCGGCCAGAGTTCGGCCAGAATTCGGCCAGAGTTCGGCCAGAGTTCGGCCAGAGTTCAGTTAGTGAACGTTGCTTTTTGAACTTGGTCTTCCTGCAGTTACGGATCCCACCGAGATTTTCTCATCGAGTTCTGCCCGAATTCTGCCCGAATTCTGTCAGAATTCTGCCTTTGGAAAAACTATAAATGGAGAAGGATTTCGATCATTTCAACTCACCAATTCACTTTCATATCTCTTCTCTATCAGCCTACTACTTCTTCCAAAGTATTCTGAGCTATCATTTTCAAATCCCAAGCCAGTTACAATCCTTTAGTCGATTTGCCAGTGCGGTACGGTCTAGAAGTTTCAGAGTGGTTGTAATCGGAGGCTTGATTGAAGGTACACACTTCACAATTGAAGTTGGTCGAGTACTTCGGATCAAAGCTCGCATTGTAGAAGTTGCAAGATCTTCGGATGAAAACTTGTGGTGATTTTCCATAGTGGATTCAACTGGTAGCAAGAGTTCTACCGACTGGACTAGTCCTCAACAGAGGGAAACCAGTATACATCCTTGTGTTTGCGTTTGCTCTCTACTCTCTACTTTTCATTTACATGTCTGTGATATATATATTATCTGTGATCTTATTACTAACATCTTAAATAGTTAATTTCCGCTGCCTACTCTATTCACCCCTCCTCTAGAGTATTACGCTTTACAACTCGTTCCTACAATCGGTCCTACACCATCCACATCCTATCTGGAAACTCTGCCGAAATGATTGCGATTTATGCCAGACCATCCAGAAGAACTGGTAATAGGTGACGTATCAACAAGTGTAGGTACTCGTTCAAGCACAAGAAATCTGGTAATAGCTAATGTTGCTTTCGTTTCCAAAATTGAACCTAAAATTTTTTTAGAAGCTTTCAATGATAAATTTTGGATTTCTGCTATGCAAGAGAAACTCAACCAATTTGAGTAGAATCAAGTTTGGGAACTTGTTCCCAAACCTATTGATCATCCGATCATTGGTACCAAGTGGGTGTTCCGAAATAAGCTAGATGAGAATGGTTCAGTCACACGCAATAAAGCACGTCTAGTAGCTCAAGGCTATAATCAAGAAGAAGGTATTGACTTTGATGAGACGTATGCTCCAGTTGCTAGACTAGAATCCATTCGTATGCTTTGTGCTTTTGCAAGTTTTCATGGTTTCAAACTTTTCAAATGGATGTCAAAAGTGCTTTCCTAAATAGTTTTATAAAAGAAGAAATTTTTGTAAAACAACCTCCCAGTTTCGAAGATCTCAAAAATCTTGATCACGTATTCAAGCTTCGAAAGGCTCTCTATGGTCTCAAACAAGCATCTCGTGCATGGTATGAGCGCCTTAGTTCCTTTTTACTTGAACACGGTTTTTCAAAAGGGAAGGTTGATTCAACCCTTTTTATAAAATCTCTGGACATATATTTTGTTAGTGCAAATATATGTAGATGACATAATTTTTGGATCAACTAATGAGATACTATGTAACGAGTTTGCTAAGTGTATACAGAGTGAATTTGAAATAAGCATGATTGGAGAACTTATATTCTTCCTTGGTCTTCAAATCAAGCAGAGTTCACAAGGGATATTTATCAATCAAGCAAAATATACAAAAGATTTGCTAAAGAAATTTGACATGGAAAATGTCAAACCAATTGGCACGCCTATGGCAACATCTACAAAGCTTGATATAGATGAAAGTGGCACACCGACTGACGTACGTAAGTACAGAGGTATGATTAGTAGTTTACTGTATTTAACTGCTAGTCATCCTGACATTATGTTTTTTGTATGCTTATGTGCACGGTATCAGGCTTGTCCTAAAGAATCACATGTGGGTGCTGTTAAGCATATCTTGCGATACCTTAAAGAAACTTTGACGACTAGTCTTTAGTATCCCAAAACCGATTCGTTTGACCTGATAGGTTACTCGGACGCAGATTTTGCTGGATGCAAAGTCGATCATAAAAGTTCCAGTGGCACATTTCATTTTCTAGGTAAGTCTTTAGTCTCTTGGTTTTCTAAGAAGTAAAATTATGTTGCATTATCAACAACAAAGGTTGAGTATATCGCTGCAAGACGTTGTTGTGCTCAGATTTTGTGGATGAAGCAAACCCTAGAAGAGTATCAGTTGTCATTTTAGCATATTCCTATTTACTTTGATAACACTAGCTCCATTAATCTCACTAAAAGTCCAATATGTCACTCACGCACTAAACACGTAGAAATTAGACATATTTTCTAAGAGATCATGTTTTACAAGGTGACATTAACCTAGAATTTGTTGACACTAACATCAACTAGCTGACATCTTCACTAAATCTCTAGCTGAAGATCGTTTTAACTTTATACGAAGAGAATTAGAAATTCTGGATGTTGAAGTAATATAATTAAATATTATTAATTAATACTCATGAATTCGTGAAAATTATTTTGGTTATAAGCCGAAAGGGCCCTTCTGTCATACATGTGTAAATAGCCTGAAGCGACATGGTGTACTAGTCTTCGGACTACCGCTAGCTGGGATCCGCCCCCTACAGTTAACCCGAAGTATTCAAAGCGATTTATGTGTTATTAATTATTCAATATTAATTATTTATCTCAACACAATTATTCTAATTAATTTTGCATTTATGTTAAAAACTGTCACACACTTTCCAACATCTGTTCTGATTCCCAGGTGACTTTGTATTAGTGATGATAAATGCTTCTTTCAAGCATTATCAGTTATATTAGTGATGTATGAACTCTTTCTTTATATCAGTTTATGCAAGTATTTCTCATTTTCAACACTATTTCATTTTATTTCAGTTAAATCTTATTATTTTTACTGTTCTCTGTGCTGAGTATTCCTACATTTTGTTCATGTGACAAAATAGGAGAGTAATTGGATACTTACTTAAAATAAATATACTTCTGCTGCATATTGTTCACAACCATACTATTCACAATTATTCACAATTTTTTTGCTAAAAGTTTGTTTGGAGAAATTTCTTTCTTATCTAGACAGATTCAGCTGATATGTTTTGTTACGGGGGAGTAACAAGACTTGACTATACATTACGGGAGAGCATTTATATTGTACCAATAGTGACGGCCAAAGCTACTACAGTACCTGAAGTACTACATCAAGTCTACCTCCAGATCAAGCTAAACATTCTTAAGTATCAATCATAATTTTGTCAAATTGTCAAAATGGGGGAGATTGTTGGCCCATTAAGCCAAAGTCAAACCGATTTCGATAATTGACTTAAATTTCGAACTTGATATGAAAAGAAACAAGAACTGTGCAGAATTCGTCTTCGTAATTGTTTCATATTTATTCTATATTTTCCTTTTATTGAGTCAAGATTGACTTGTGTGTCGGGATCACTGGCATCTAGAAAGATCAGATCCTAAAACCTATCCTGATCCATTTCTCCTAAACCAAAACTTGATTCACTTAAACCAAACCCATCCATAAACCAACTCAAGTTGTCCAAAAACCAAGGCAATCGAACTCGCCTAGAGTTCTGCCCGAACTCGTACCGAACTCGGTCCCCTGGGATTTCTCCTAGTCAGCAGCATTACCTATTACTTTGGATCACCAACGTTCAAAATTATGAACGTTAGGCTTCCGAGTTCTGCCCGAACTCTGTCCTAGAAAAACCTATAAAAAGAGAAGAAATTCACATTTCTATTCACTCATTCATTCTTCATCTTCTCTATCTATTCCTAAGCTTATTCAAGTTATAAAGCTTCAATCTTCAAATCTCCAAGAATAACCCGATTCTTCTAAGTGTCGGTGGTTTCCGACTACGAGTATTCGAGTTGTACAAAGCTTGGCATATAAAAGCTTTTCTCAGAAATGGTGTTGTTGAAGTTTGATCGTGGGCTTCGGATAAAAACACGACGGTGTTGAAGTTGACGTGTTCTTCGGAGTAAAGTACGCGGTGTAATCTCTATTCAAAATAGTGGATTATAGCGAGCAAGAGTTCTCGCGAACTGAACTAGTCCTCTCAGAGGGAAACTAGTATAAGCCTGCTGTGTCTGCGTATTGCTTTCTTGCCTCTACTATTTTACTACTTTACTTGCTGTTACGACCCACACTCGGTGTAAGGGTACAAGTGCATAACAGTGCCCAGCCTACGCCGCAGAATCGACGGTAGAATGCTGTACTAGGTCACTATCTAAACAACTCACACAAATATATAATGTACTTGTCATAAATCTCAACTCCGAACGGAGGACAAGTAAATATATAATAGAATTCAATCAGAGACTAAGCATGATAAGATAACACAGAAGTCTATAACTAATACGACTAAACAACAGCAACAAAAATAAAACTACTAAGTAATAATATCTCAAAATAATCTCAAATACAAAGTCAATATCTCAACTTATTACTATTCAAGTTCTAAACATGAATTCTAAAACAAGTCTACTAAACTAATCTTCCGATCACTCTTGAGAGTCGGGGTCCAAGGTAGCAAAACCATCTCCAGATCCCAAGCAAGTAGGGCATATATCCTCAGGACAAACATCTGTAATATTTGTCAACGTATCCAGTCAGGATTGGAACGAGCACAACTCATCTAGAAATCCCAAATAAATGGCAAAGACTATAAAGCAGTTATAGACAGTTATATTGATGAAGCATGGAAGTTTTAGATAGGTAATGATGTAGAGCAACAGTTTAAAGTACAAGAGAAGTAATATGACAAAACAGGAAAGCATGGCAAGGAAGACTGTAAATAAAAGCTAGCTGAACTAGAGTAAGGTGATATAAGTCAAAACAGTACAATATATGTCAAGTGTGATCCCAGTGTGAGTCTAGTACAATATGAGTCGAGTGTGATTCCAATCAATGATTCTATTAGGGTGGTCCTTGTAGGTGATTCGAGTAAGGTGATACTTGTAATGATCCTGGTGATGATTCTAGTGATGATTCTAGACAATACTCAAAAGTGTGTTTTAAAATACTGAGATTGACATGTAAACGGCTAGGAATAAATCCGGCACATCGCACACTGATCAGGTGAGGGATGACTATCGTTCGAGTATAAGTCACAGGGAGGTGGTTCGAGTATTTAGGAATGTTACATGTGTTGGCCAAATGATTGTATCATATTTTTGAATATGGTTAATATGTTTAGTTTAGCATTTCATTATCACTAATCTTTATACTATCACTATAGCATTTCTACTTATACTTATACCTTTGGTAATATATGTCTATTGGTTTACATATTAGTGATATGAGCTTTCTATCTTAAATTTAATCGAGTTGCCAAAATCAAAACTATGTTTTTGATTGTGGTTATTCAATTAAGTTTAATCATTATGATATCACTAACATTTATGCTATCACCTTAGCACTTATACTTAAACTCAGCATTGTCCTAATGTGCATTAAACTTATCACACTTGCTACTATGTATATTGCTTTGTTCGTCTAACATGTACATGTAGAAAAGCAATAAGCAAGATCAATGTGGACATATGCAATGAAGAAATCATGGTGGGCCAATGACGACGGATCCCACAAGATTTCTCTGAACCACCCGACGACATCTTCGGAGCCACGCCCGGTCAGCGGACGGGGGTCGAGGGGGCAGCGCCCCCCGTCGGGGGTTCGGGGGCGAAGCCCCCGAAAGGTATTCAGTTTTCGCAAACTGGATATCTTTGGACAGCTGCCGCCAAAAAAAAAAGCCAGCACCTATCAAAGGAAGAAGCCAAGCCATGCCATCATCATTTTAAGACTCTGAAGAAGCCTGCACCAGCTACAGTATACCTGGAGTCTGTAATGAGTCTTAGGAATAATTGTAAACACAAAAAAATGGATGGCAAAATCGAAAGCTAGGGTAGAAACTAGCCCAGGATCATTTTCGGCTGAAAATAGGCATACCGACGGTATACCGGTATATACCGACGGTATACCGATTTTGTTCACAGAAAGTTTTCTGTCTACAAAATCGGTATACCGACGGTATACCGGTTCATACCGACGGTATACCGGTTCAGTAACGTTAAAATTCCAACGGTCGGATTTCGAGCATTTAATGATCCCAACGGCTATATTTCTAGCTGTTGTAATAACAGCTCGGCATACCGACGGTATACCGGTCCATACCGACGGTATACCGGCCGCTGTCTGAAAAGTTGCCTTTGAGCTCTTTTCAATTGTATCTCCCCTTCCAGAAAATTCTGAAATATTTTTTTTATTTTATTTATTTGATTTAAATGGGGATTTTACGATTTTTATAAATGATTATTTAGTTAATTATTACGGTAGATGACTTTAGCCATAGTGAGTTTTGAAGTACTAGACTACTAGGATTTGTGGCACGGAAGATGTATCAGTGTGCCTTGACCAGTGTTTTAGCCATGCCAAAGAATGTCGAGCCATAAGGGTGTCCTAACTAGAAAAACCAGGCCAAGTTACGACGTGACCACTATGAATAATTTAATTATTTATTATTAATATTAATTGACTTTTAAGTGACCGGTTGTACCAACTTAGTTCGGACTACACCCGAACCGAGTCCAAACCTACGTAGTCGGGTAGTATGTTCAGAGGCGACTGTATAAATGTATATTGTCTTGGTATTTTACTTTAGTGAATTAGAAAGCATTTTGGAGATGATTGTTATATAGGTATATTTTATATCATAAAATACTCTTGCTATCAGGTTACTATTCTTGTAAATGTGATAATATCCCTATAGAGTGATAATTAGACTTTGGCAATTTCATAGGCTATATATATATATATATATATATATATATATATATATATATATATATATATATATATATATATATATATATATATATATATATATATATACATTTGTGTATAGATATGTTCATAAACTGTATATGATGCATTTTATATAAATTCCTAGATAATGCTAACTATAGATTTTAGTATTTTTAAATTAATAATTATATATGATGACTGTACATATGTATAATATATCTTGGTTGTACATATAAGTTACGTAGTGATAATATATACATCTTGATTGTATATATATATATATATATATATATATATATATATATATATATATATATATATATATATATATATATATATAAATGGAGAGTATTATATGTATATATATATATATATATATATATATATATATATATATATATATATATATATATATATATATATATATATATATATATATATATATATATATATGGTGTGCATATAGATAGATATTGGTTTATATATATATGACTACATATATATGGTAATATATGGAAAGTAGATATAAATTATAAGCATATACATATATTTATGATCTATTAATATATATACATATATGTATGTTATATTAATGTATATATTTATTAGTCATATAAATATATTAGGATTTATTAAGGTATATATATATATATATATATATATATATATATATATATATATATATATATATATATATATATATATATATATATATATATATATATATATATATAGGTGAGTATATATGTATATACATATATTAGGAATAGGAAATATAATAGAAGCCCAGCCCAGCCCTTCCTCCCAAGCCCATGCTCGGCCCAGGCCCAAGCCAATGCTCAGCCAGGCCCGAGACCCTTCCCATCAGTTCTGTTAACAGAACAGAGCCTATACTTATACTCGGAGTATCGCGAGAGAAGAGGGAGGACTTCGACTAAAACCTAACCGATCACCAACCCTAAACCCTGGCCGCCGACTCCAGCCACTCTGGCGACTTCCACGCGGCCGCGCGCCGCCGCACCAAGCGTCGAACGGCGGCCAAGGACGCGCGCGCACATGCGCGGGATGGATATGCAACAGCAGCAAACCCCCCGAAGGGTCAACTTCATTGTAAGATTTCTCCTTCGATTCTCCGTATTTTTTTCCAAACCGAAATAGGCGTTAGAAACACAACCTATAGGGCTTTGACATCAATGGATCGTTTTAAACTAAATCGAAACGAAATCGATACGAAATCGATGCCAAAAATCCCAAGAAAACTGTCGGAATAGAGACAGAGAACCAGTCCATGAACCCACTTTTGAGGATCGTTTTCGATCAATCCAGTCCCAATATAGGAAATTTATTTGAAGGCACTTTTAGACAACATGTAGGGATTCGAATCCCTTTTTGCGGAATTTGAATTCATCGACTGAACGTCGAAAAATCGAATCCCAAAGTTTTCCAAAAATCTATTTTCAAAACCAGAAAATGGTTCCACACGACGTGCGTCACGCCAATCGGGACGACGTGGTCGCGCACTGTAGGCATCGAAAGCTACGTAACGGCTTCGTGGTTGTGTGGGCTTTAACGGAATTCAAATTGGTCGCGTGTGCGCGACGAATTTGATGCGTATCCGTCGAAATTCTTCGTATCGTACACTTTGCAAATTTCTCAATTACTTTGTGCACGTTCGTCAGACCGAGACGAAACTTACGCCAACAGAACCGTATCGTTTTTCTGGTCCTGTATGCCAAGTTTGGTCCGATTCTGAGACCGTTGATAAAATCACCGTTTTGCGGGCCCTACGGTCCCACTCAACGGGCGATTTTGTGCACAGCCCGTCGGAATCCAACTTTGGACATACGGTTGGGTTCGTATCGAAAAACTGGATCCGTAGACATGTAGTTTGACGACTTTAGAGACCATTGACCCTGACACGCTTTTCGGTGCAAAGCGGGTCCAACGGCGGACACCGTTTTTGCCCGAAATTACCGTTTTGCCCCTGTGTCCAGAATTGGACTTAAGGACAGGCAATCCTAGCTAATTTGACTATTCTGAGAATGTTGATAACATTTATTTCAGCTTTCAGAGACACTTGTGATGACTTGGACTTTCTGACTTGTGATTGACGATACATTGTTGGTTCTCCATGCAACCCCCAGGCAAGTATACCTTGCCCACTATACAGTATTTTATGCATTTTTTATATTGTTGTTTCTTTTCTGTCATATTGGGTTCTTGCTTCTCTTGTTCGTGCCATTACTATTTTTCTCACTTTATGTGCACATACGTTATTTCTTTCCTTCTGTATATCACTCTAATCCATGTATAGGTCCTGGTAGTATTGCCTTGTCGCGAGTCACATTCACTTGATATGTCTTGACCTGTTAGTTGTACTTGACTTCATTCGACTTGACTGGACACCTGTATAGTTCCTTGTGACATAGAGGACAGTTACTAGGCATGCGGGCTATATGATAGTTTCTGTTGGCCGGTAGTTCAGATGAGCTTCGGTTGTATTGATTATTCTGTTGGCCGTTAGTTTCGTGCTACGGTTGTGATATTCTGTTGGTTGTTATACTCGGAGGAGATGCGATTGTGATTATTCTGTTGGTCGTTAGTTTCGGATGAGCTACGATTGTCATGGTACTCTGTCTATTAGCCCAAGTGTTGAACATTGTCCTTGATGTTGCGTCGTCATGTATTTGTTTAGGAGTAGAGTGTCATATTCCTGTCATTCCCTTTATGCATGTTATTTACTGTTATAGTGGCAGGTTTTATGTATCTTGCTGTCACGCCCCAGAACCAGAATACTGGAGAGCGGGGGCAGACATAGCCAGCTACGTATAACGGAATGGAATCCATACCGCTATACGGTCACGGCTGTCTAGATATATGAGGGTTTCACTACAATCCATCAGTCTCTTAAGGTCATAAAATTATCCTATTGTCTCAATCTCAACCAACTGATAACAATCACAAGATATCAGATCACCAAATATACAATTGTAAGGCGTCCCAAACATTACATATCCAGATGATCATGAAGCTAGTCGTACAAAATGTAAGGACTAGCAAGATTTAAGTCATACATGATCAACCTCGAGTTGCCAATCATGATTACAGCCCGTAGGCAGATAGTAAATAAAGTTGCAAACGAGCTAACACTTGCTCGGCGGCTAAACGCCTCAAAAGAATAATTTTACAATAGAGTGGGAGAGCAAAAAATAAATCCACTCGTTGCCCTGGTTACGCCTGGTGACCACCATCGGGCTGGAAAGCAGGGAGATCCTTTGGTGCTGCTCCGGTATCTGGCCATACAAAACCAGCTGGGTCAGACCCCAGAAAGAGCAAGTGCCACAAAGGAGGCTTCACTTAAGAACTAAAACCAGCAATTAGCACAAGAATACAATTACATAAATAAAAAAAGGGCAGTAGTTTAAGAAAAAGCATGATGGGTAATTATAAAAGACAATCTTGTATAGAATCACTAAAAGACAGGACATATGGAAAGAAAGCATGACAGGATGATATACGATGAGATAACCATGGGACTATTCAGATAGCCAGGTTACAACCCGTAAACCAAACAAGGACCGGGGTTGTAACCCTTCGTCTGAACGGAACTTGGTTTCTCTCACCATTTATCGGCAAGATAAATATAAGAAATCAGGTCAAGTAACATTCTGGAGTGACAATCATTATAGTGACAATCTGGAGTGACAATCATTCAATCATTCTGGTACAATCTTACAATGAATTAATTCTAGACAATACTATACTGGACTAAGCTCCATCCAAGCAATCACGGCCAATCATTGCCTACGGCTTTCTACATTAACTAACTAGGGTTATCACAATCCTAGTTACTAGCAAGATGCAATGAGATGCTCCAAGTAGTCACAGGCCCTGCAGCTATCCAGGTTATCCAGGCAATCATTATAGTGACAATTTAGAGAGTTCAATCATTTTAAGTGACAATCAAGAGTGCCCCACATGACAGTGGGCTGGAAATGTGCCCTACTCGTCGGCAGGCTACAAGTCCAAACATTTGCGGCCGGGATAACGGGATCGCCTGTAACTGGGGAACATCTTTTCATGTCTAATGAATTATACTAGTCATTAACCTTAGTCCATTTCAGTAGGTACTCCTGACCGTGGTACTCAGGAGTCCTCTCCTAGACATGATGCAAGACAGGACTGGATTATTTGTACAAGCGCAATCGTCCACGGTGTCAGGATTAATTATACAGGTCATGTCATGTCAGGTAGCCGTCGCAACAGCTATTCAAGATATATCGGGTCAGGTTAATCATATCAAGTGTACTAGTCAGGAGTGCGCCACGACGGGCCACTATCAGGTCATGTCAGGTCATTATGTCAGGAGTGCACCACTACGGGTCACTATCAGGTCATGCTCAATTATCAATTCCAAACATATCAAATGAATTCATGATTTTCAAGTTCAGGACAAAAGGCGTAAGGATATAAAATGGACGTAAAATATCTAATAAAATATCAATATACAGGGCTATAGGAGGGCCATGCGGCTAAGGCACATGCGGCCAGGATGGATCTCATGCGGCCGGGGAGAGAGCAGTCCATGCGGCTGAATCAATACGGTTCCATGCGGCCAAGGTTTTGGGTTCAATATGGAGCAGGCGCACGGCTTCATGCGGCCAGAAGGAAGCCCAAGGCGCATGCGGCTCAGGGTTGCTGGAAATCCATGCGGCCGGGAAGGACTGGGCCTCATGCGGCTGGCTAACAATCAGGTATATGCGGCCGGGCAAGTGGAGTTCCATGCGGCTCGATGTGGTGGGCGCATGTGCGACTGCAAGGGCAAAGGGAATATGCGGCTGAAGGAAAACCGAGCCTATGCGGCCAGGAGCATTGGAGTCTATGCGGCTCAGAAGGGAAGAGTGCTCATGCGGCTAGGTCAATACAGGCTCATGCGGCCGGAACTGTACGCTCATGCGGCTCAAGGATCAGGGCCTATGCGGTCCACAAGTGCTAGAGTTCATGCGGCTCAAGGAGATGGGCACATATGCGGCCGATGGGGAATGAGCCCATGCGGCTCAGGAAATTCAGAACTTATGCGGCTGGGAATTAGGGCGAGTCATGCGGCTAAGTGAGTCCGACTCTCATGCGGCTCAAGAACTTCCAGTCATACGGCTGGATAGAACACTTGTCGCATGAATATTCATGCGGTCAAGTCAAGCACTGTTCATCTTCTCCAAAATTTCAGAGAAGAAGAACACCATGAGAGCCAAGTCCTCAAGCTCCATGACTCCATCATCCGGAGCCTAAATCCGAACTTCCTTAGGTCAAAATGGGGTAGAACGAGATTCTCTACAACATGGAACCAACAAAACATAGAAATAAGAAGATTAAGTAGATCAAAACCCAAGAAATTCGAAAATGAAATAAACTTAGATCTACAAGAATCTAGCCATAGAAATTAAAAATGTCAAGTACTAAAGTACTTTAGAATGCAGTAAGGAAGAGAATGAAGCAATAAAAATTGGAGTTCCTCCATGAAGCAAGTTGCACTTGCCTAGACCTCTCTCTCCTCACTCTGGTAGGTAAAAAAGTAAATGAGGAAGAAGAAAAAGAGTAATGAAGAGAGAGAAAGAAGAAATGGTAATAAATACAAATGGTGGTGGTAGGTAGAGGGTTCACCTTAGGTTTATCATGAACCCAATCAAAACCAAGCCAAGCCGAACCAACCAACCCGAACCAGGAATAAACCAAGCCAAGAAGAAAATCATACAATACAAGAATAAAATATGTACACGTATTCCAAGAAATACGTAATACGAACCACAGGCATTACACTTGCTAGTCCTCTGAGGACCTGATGATCTCTTCAGGTTTAGCGATTGTATGGAGTTAGTTAGCAGAGGGGGATGGTACAGGATTGCGATGCATGATACAGGTATTTGCTTGTGATATTTCTTTATTATCTTATCGTGCTTTATATTCAGTACCATGATATACTCTGCTTATTTATAGACTCATATCATTCTTGGAGTCTAATCGAACAATATGCTAATGGGCTGCAGACCATGACCCATACTTGTTCATTCATGTTTTATATGATTCATGTGGATTGAGATATAGTTTAGAATAGACATGATACCCATGACCTTGACAGCTTATACGTACTCGAGTCGGGCTGGAGTCCACTCGATACATAGTTGGCTTGCTCACGAGCTCGCGTCCAAAAAGCGGGTGAGGGTCGTGACATCAATGCTTTGGTTATAAATAGCCTTGAACCCCTTCATTCAAGGTTGATGCTTTGAGCCTAAAAATTTCTAAACCACCAAAGCCTATCCACAAACAACTCTACAAAGCTTTCATTTGCCATCCACAAATTGTGTTAGAGTTATTGAGTTGAAAAGTAAGATCTTCATCTTATTGTATAAGGAGATCAAACCTATTGTGAAAGGTTGAAGTTGGAGAGTCTTCGTATCCAAACTCTCGGTTGAAGTTGGAGAGTCTTCGTATCCAAACTCTCGGTTGAAGTCGGAGAGGCCTTCGGATTAAAGCTCTCGTGTAAGAAGTTGGCGAGTTCTTCGGATCCAAACTCGTGTGTAACTATTTACTCAAATAGTGGATTAAAGCCGGAGAGAGTTCCGGGACTAGAGTGCCTCTTGGGAGGATACCAGGATATATCGTGTGTCGGTATTGTTATTGCTTCTTCTCTTGCACTTATATTTTTAAATTGCCAATTAGCTTGTGCTAAGTGCTTGATTAGTTAGCTTGACCCTATTCACCATCCCTCTAGGGTTGCTACAATATGTCTACTCAAGTATTTCTCCGCCTGACAAGTACAAGTGAATCCATAACCCGACACGAAAGTAAAGTACAAGTCCAGCCAGAATATGATGATGCTAGTAGGTGATTCGAGTGGTAATTCTTGTAATAATTCTTGTAACATAGGGTAGACAAGTAAAGTATGTGTGTTGCATACATGAATTCAAAATACCAATCTGTGTTTGTAACAGAGAATCAAATAGAACTAACTAGAACTAAAATACAGTAATCGACAAGTAAATGAAAGAACTATCAGAGAATGTACTCGCCTGATACCGTGAATGACTGATGAATACAGATGTCCGAACCAGAGTCATAACGTCCTATTTAGAACAATACATGTTATAATGTGTTCAATGTATAATAATTTAAGTTTACAATGCAATCTATATGATTCTAGGTCAAAATCAACTCTAAGTCAACTCTGGTCAACCTTTAGTCAAACTAACTCAAATACTAGGATTTTTGTCAAACCTAAACTAGTCAACAATGTCACCTTGACTATTGGTCAACATCTAGGATTTACCAACTCATAATCCTAGTCAAAGGCTAATATACACTAGAATACTTAGGATACCATATAGGCTAATATATATATATATATATATATATATATATATATATATATATATATATATATATTTTATATATATATATATATATATATATATATATATATATATATATATATATATATATATATATATGACATATCAAATCTATATACACATACTATATATCCACTATCCTATACCTATAGACATATCATGCATCTATCATAATCCAAGCTACCTACAACAGGTTCTAATATGACTCACTATAGAAGTATTAAGGAGTCACCTATCTCCCACATATATAATGCACAGTATATATAATGCTACAACAAGTTTTCTCCTCTCCCCATCCTCATACAAAAACATAGCATATATCTACCCAACTATCTATCATGTATATCATCCAAACTCTTTTCTCTTTCTAACATTGCTCTTATATATGCAGTGTAAACATTCACAGGATACCTCAATAAGGTGGCTGGTCCTAACTCAACTCATGTATACATATATCAACCCTCACCACCTAACATACACTCACTATGACTCTTCCCCCATCTCTCACTATCCTAAATGCCTATGCCTATACTTATTACTGCTGCAACTACTATTGAAATGCTGCTACTGCTGCTATGCATGCTCTTGCTGCTGCTAAAGCAAGGCATAGCATCCTAAGGCTAAGGCAAGGCAGCAATGCCAAGCCAAGCAAGGCTCTGCTACCTGATGGGAGTTCAAAAGCAAGCCAAAACCTCACTCAGATTTTGAATAATCGAATTCAGATCCCTCTAACAACCCCCACACACTCACATCACTCACAAAACTCTGACACCAACATTCCAACTCTAACACATTACCGATACAATCTCCAAATCTAAAACAACCCAAAGCCACATCAACTGGACAAATACCAAAAGACTAATCATCACATAACATACATCATATACACATACAATTCCCCCCCCCCCCCCACACACACACACACATATATATATATATATATATATATATATATATATATATATATATATATATATATATATATATATAGCTGTACTATTCTGATACCGCCCCCATTCATCACTCCCAGGCCCTCTTTTCCCCCTCTCTTCCTTCCCTCCCCTCCACTGGCCCCTCAGCCCCTGTTCCCCAATCTGAGGCCCCCGACCCCTCCTATGATCCCCCTATTATCCCTTCCCCCGTCCCCTTGGCTTTGTAGGACCGATCCCCGGAGCACGACCTTCTTACCCCCAGTTCGTCCGAGCCTGGGGACCCAGTTGTGATCTCCCAGGTCGCTCTCTCGCCTTCTTCTCCAGTTGTCGCTGGTCCGTTGGGGGTGCCTTCCTCAGCGTCTGGAGCGAGCCCCACCCCTGGGAGGTCCTCTACGGCCGCCCCCCCAACCAGATTGCATCCCCCAGGCAGCCCCCCTGCCAACGCCCTCCGCCCCGATCGGACCCCCTCCTCGACTGCCCTCCCCCCTCATTCCAGTGGCAATTTCTTGACCCCTTCTTTGGCCATTCCCCCTCCGTCGACTTCGCAGACAAGCTGCGCCCGGATCTGGCGTCAGCTAAGGCGCCTCTTGTCCCTGACATCGATCTTCCGGACATTGAGTATTCCCAGGAATCACCTGTGCCCTCGGTTCCATTCTCTGACATGGAGATGTCCTATCTATCGAACTCATTCCCCCATACCTTCATTCTCAAATTTTTATCTGGATGCCCCAAGCTCCCCAGGGTGTAGGAGACTATAGCCAGCTGGAGACTCACAGCGGAATACCGTGTAGCTCCCCTCGATCCCAAACACATTCTCCTTCACCTCTCATCCCACTTAGACCATAAGACTGTCTGGTCCAAAGGCACGTACAGGATTGATTGCCATCAGATGAAGATCATCAAGTGATCAGCTAGCTTTAGTACTAAAGAAGACTCAGCGACTGTCACCTCCTGGATCACTCTACCTAATTTGCCCCTCATTTGCTTTGTCCCAGCGGCTCTCAGGCGTATCGCTAACTCTTTCGGCACGTATGTGGCCTCAGCCCCTAAGACCAGCAATCTCACCAAAGCCCACTATGCCAAAATCTGTGTGGAACTCGACCTCACCACCGCACCACCCAACTTTATCAACATCGAGCTGGGCAACCGAACCCACACCCAACAAATCCTCTACGATAACCACATCATGTTCTGTAACCACTGTCACTTAAGAGGTCATCTCCCAAAGTACTGCCACCGACTTCATCCAGAACTAAAAAAGAAACTACCATGAAAAGACAGTGAGCCAGCAGAGGGAAGAACACCCTTACCACTTATCCTACCTCGCCCAAATTCGCACACCCGATTTGGATTCGGCGACGACTCATCCGACAAGAGCGATTCCTCCATCAAAGCACTAATCCCACACAGCTCCCAAGCTCTCACCCTATCCAACCAGTTCGACGCTCTTTATTCGGAGGACGCGAAAGACCAAACGGAGACAGCCTCTCCCCTTGCCGACCGGGCGCTCATCGAGAGACTCCTCAATCTGGAAGGAGTAGAACAACTCAACGACATAACCGCAGCCAATCAACAACTCCATACCGAAGACCCCGTGGTTGAGGCCCTAACCATTCTAGGGCCAGACCTGGTTCGGAGAGGGCTCCATATCCAAGCCGTGGGCTTCCCGCTTCAGCAAACCAGCCTCCTAACAGGGAGCACCAGCGACTCCATTATCATCCCACCAGAGAATCCTATCCTGGACTCCGTCGGAGAATCGGTCAGTCAACAACCGGCCCTGAAAGAGCAATCATGTAACGATCACCTCCCATCAACAGAGGCAGGACCCTCTACCTCGAGCAAGGCCAATGCCAACAGCGGACCCACTGAAACCGCCACCATCCAAACCAGATCCGCCGCCAAGCGAAACAAAAACCATCCCCTCCAACATCCTTAATGCTTAACATCCTATCCTAGAATGTCCGCGGTCTGGCAAACAAACCGACGGTCAGGAGAATAACCAATCTGCAAAAAATCTATAAGATAGACATTTTTATCATCATCGAACCCAAAATTCCCCCTAAAAGACTAAAATCCATCTAACTGCAACTGGGCCTTCCTATGGCCATTGCAGGCAGACACGATATCTAGATTCTCGGCACGAAGGACGTCAAATTAGGAGTCATCCAGGACTCCCAGCAGGCCCTCTCCTATTGGTTCGACCACCCTAGACTTCCCGAGCGTGCTATCCTTTCAGCGGTCCATGGCAGCTGCGATGTCGCAGAGAGGAAACAACTCTGGAACGATCTCCTTGACATCCATCACCTCAACACCAACTCCCCTTGGCTTTGTATTGGGGACTTTAATGCGATCACATGTAGTACGGAGAAATCCGAAGGTCGCCCACCTCCCGCCCCGGCCATGCTAGACTTCAACAATTTTATCTTCAATGCCCACCTAACCTCTCTCCAGTTCTCTGGCAATGCATTCACCTGGTGCAACATACAGGACGGCAACCGTCGTCAATATTCTAGACTTGACAGGGCCCTCACGAACGCCTTCTGGCACGGAATGGGGATCACAACCAATCTGTCCCACCTCAACTCCACAGAATCAGACCACAACTCCCTGTTGGTTGAGATAAAAAATAAGACCACCTTATCCAAAAAGAACTTCCAATTCTTCGACTTCTGGACCGGGCACCCCCACTTCCTGGGTATCGTTGCGGAAGTATGGAACAGTAAGGACTCCCCCAACCCCCTCGTCGGGTGAGCAACAAGCTTAAAGCCACTAGGAAAGCCCTGTCCGTTTGGAGCAAGCTTGTCTACGGAGATATCTTTCAAGCCGTTCGGGTAGCCGAGGATGACGTCACCCGCGTCGAAGCCCTGGTCGTCATAGACCGCTCGTTAGCGGCTAGTAGAGCCCTCGGCCTCACCAAGGCGATGCTTAAATTTAGGATCAAAGTGGAGACTGATTTATGGAAGTAGAAAGCGAGGCTGAAATGGGACAGCGAGGGGGACAAAAACTCGAAGTACTTTCACGCCTGTGTTAGCGGGCACAGACAGAAGCTCTCGATTCACAGGACTGCTGACGAGAACGGGAACATCATTACCGACCAAAAGGGCATCCAAGCGACAGCACGGATTTCTATTCCAAACTTTTCGCCAAAGAGACAGTCCACAAAGATAGATCATTCCTTGACCAAATCCCCCTCCTCATTAACGACTCCGACAACGCCCAGTTGAATCACACTCCCACGGTTCAGGAAGTTAAAGATGCAGTGTGGGCTCTGAACGAGCACAGTACGCCTGGTCCGGACGGTTTCTCGGGGGTATTCTTTCGCACATGCTGGGATATTATCAACCAAGACATCACCGAAGCGACGATCGCCTTCTTCGAAGGTGCTATATACCCCAAAGCCATTTTTAGTGCCAACCTGATCCTCATCCCTAAAAAAGACAATCTGGAGTCATTCCGTGACTATCGACCCATTAGTCTGTGTAACTTCACCAACAAGATGATATCCAAGGTTATCGCAACCAGGATGGCGGATATTCTCCCCAAGATCATTTCGGAGGAGCAAAGCGGGTTTGTTCGTGGAAGGAATATACAGGACAGTATTATGCTGGCCCAAGAGTTAGTCACCTGCATAAAATTTCCTGTGAGGGGAGGCAACATTGCCGTCAAAATCGACATGGAGAAAGCCTATGACAGACTGGATTGGCAATTCATGATCTGGGTTTTCAAAGCTTTTAAATTTTCGAAAACTTGGACCAACATTGTCTGGAGATCCATCAGCAATTCGTGGTTTTCCACGGTCATCAACGACAACGCTGAAGGATTTTTCAAATCCCACTGCGGGGTGAGACAGGGCGACCCCCTATCCTCCACTGTTTTCATCATAGCGGCCGACGCCCTGAGTAGGAACCTTAACAATATAGTCAACACCCCCAACTTCCAGCACTATCATACATCCAGTGGATGCCCAATCATCACCCATCTGGCTTTCGCAGACGACCTACTCATCTTCTCCTCCAGGGATGAAGGCGCGGTGGCGGTGGTTCACAACACCCTGACGAGGTACTCTATATGCTCCGGCCAGAAGATTAATCATTCCAAGAGCGTTATCTACGCTCACCACAAAACCAATAGAGAGCACGCCAACAACCTCTCCAACTTAACATCCTTTTCGGTTGCCAGGCCCCCGTTCACCTATCTCGGATGCCCGTTAGTGTACGGGAAATCCAACGCCAGCATCTTTGAGGACTTAACTACCAGAATCAGGAAGAAACTGGAAGGGTGGCACAACGCCACCTTATCCCCAGGTGGCAAGATGATCCTCATCAATCACGAGCTATCCTCCATCCCCATCCACACCCTGGCTGCGTGCTCGCCGTCCATCAAGGTCCTTTCTTCGATCGAACAGATCTTTTATAATTTCTTTTGGGGGCATAGCAATGGCTACGAAAAGCATCACTGGGCCAACTGGAACATTATAGCCCATCCGACTGGAGATAGGGGGTCTCGGATTCACCAAACTCAGTCACATAGTTAAAGCATTCTCGATGAAACTGTGGTGGAATCTTCGCACGCGCGACAACTTATGGAGCAGGTTTTTGAAAGATAGATATTTCAAACATATCCACCCCTCGATGGCCATATCCAACTGCAGATCCTTCGCGGCTTGGCGTCGCATCCTTATTGGCCGCGACCTGGCCGAACCCGCAATGAGGTTCCAACTGGGAGCGGCGACTCGAACCCATTCCTTGAGCGATGGGTTGGAGACAGCATGATCCCGAATCTCACGGAGACCCCGAGAGATTGTAGGATCAGAGACTTGTGGAATCCTACTACCGACGACTGGAACTGGGACTAGATTCGTGAGTGGGCTAGTCTCGAGGCAGCAGATAGCGTCCGAGAGAGAGGGTTACGCATCGGTAGCGAGGCGTTTGCCTTAAGTTGGTCCCTCGAGGCGTCAGGAGCATTCTCGGTGAGGTCGGCGAGAACTGCTATCCAGGGCACCGGTCAGTCGTACCTCTCCATGGCTCACTATTTGGCATTCATATATTCCTAAGAAGTTCTTCTTCCTCTTGTGGAGAGTCCTCAGAAAGAAACTATCGACAGACGACATCCTTAACACAATCGGGATTAGCTTAGCTTCTGCTTGCTCCTGCTGCTCTGAGCGGAAGACGGAGACTATTGATCACATCTTTCGTCAAGGGACGCTGCCAGTCAGGACTTGGACCACCTTTAACCAGCTATTCATCATTGAGCAGAGAAGCGGACGCTTCCACGATCTACTGGCTTCCTGGGGTTCCGCCTCCCATGGGCACCAGATCGTCGCAGCGGCCGCTACGTGGGTCATGTGGAAGAATCGCAACAAAACAAGATACGAAGGTCACCCATACTCGGCAGACCAGCTCTTTCGGGAAATTGTCCGACAATGCCATAAGCGGAGCACCCTGTGTTCCCACAGTGCGAGAGGATTCTGGTCAGTGCTACCCCCGTAGCCCCTGGCGTCTATTTTGCCTATTTTGCTTTCCTCCCTCCCTCCTTTTGTGCACCTGTATAGGCTTCGACATTTTGCGCCTTGTATATGGTTTTTGTGCGGTCTTTGAGCCGTCTTTAATAAATTGGGGTGGTTTTTTTCAAAAAAAAACATACATATATATTGATATATATATACACATATATACATATATGGCAACATGAAATAGGGTGTACAAACTGTGTCGATCAAGTGTCAAACCCAAGGTGTCGCAGAGTGTACAGAGGGTTAGTGAATAGGGTGTGTGTCAAGTCGAGTGTGTACAAGTGTGTAAGTGTGTGTGTGAACACAAACGTGTCAAACATATGTATCAGTGCATACAGAGATGTCTAACAAGTGTCTATCTGTGTCCTAGTGTCATGGTGTCAATGGTCAAGTGATACGTGTCCAATATATGTCGAAATAGAGGTGTCAAACCAGTGTAAGAACTGGGCAGAACAGTGGGTATGGTACGTGTGTGTCGGGTTCAATAGGACCCAAAGTGTCTAACTATATGCCATGTGGTCGTGTCAGGAGGTAGCCTAGGTATAGGGGTGTATGTGAGTGTCACTATATCGGGTCCAAGTCGTGTCGTGTCGCGTATCCAAGAGAGTATCAGTGGACCAATTCCGCACGTGCTGTGTCAGAGTAAAATCAATGCAGACACGAGAACTCCCTCGACATAGCACCAAACCTCTCAAAACTTTGGGGGCATGTTGTTAGACATTGCCCCTAGCCACTGACCAAAAATGGTGGTGTCTTGTGTCATGTCCAGTGAGAAGTGGACACGCAGCAGCAGGGGAAGGCACCACAGCCTCGTGTTGTGTCCCCGTGTCCATGTACGACACGAAAACCCCACAAAATTGACTTAGTCATATAGAACAGTGATCTACACATATTTAGCTACCTATTCATGTAATTTGTTTAGAAAATTATTAACATTCATTTCTATGTGGCATTTCATCGAACACATTGACTAGTTCTCTGATACTCCTCCGGTACGCGTACCGAATGGACACGAATCGAACCCAAACTCAGCCTCTAGCTAGGGGGACCATAAATGAATACATCTATGGAGAGAATTCAGGAAATTAATAGGTTTAGAGGTTATTACTTATTGAGAGTTGGAATCTAAATGAAAGCTCCTAGATCTAGATCTCCACCAAGCTTCAATGGTCAAATTGCTCTCAATCCTTGCTAGCTAGCCACTAGAGACCTCCTCTACACTAGGGGATATAGGCGCCCAAATATTTTTGTCTTAAAGGCACCCAGCTATCTTTCTATCTAGGCACCTATTCTCTTAGGTGCCTCAAAGTGAATGGCCACGTGGCAAGAATTTCTCAAATTATGCCATCATGAAGTCCGACAGTACAGATTTAGGTGCCCCTGATTGAGATAGGCGCCCTTCCAAGAATGCGTCCAGTTTTTTTAAATGTGCCTAAATGATGAAGCACCATACTGGAATGATGCACATAAATCCACGTGGCGTGATAAGCTGTCATATATATTGAATGTGGTGCACTACTCCGAGTTTCTCGAAGAACGTGTACATCACTTGGCCATGATCATGCGCCTATTCAGCATGGGTTGCCATATGTCAATGACACTCAGAAAAGTAATAGTGCCCCTTTTGAGAAGTGGTGCACAGTGGCTTAGGCGCCTTTCCATATAGGGACGCCTGTCTTGAATAACTACCTGTTAGTTATTTCTTGGCTCTATAAATAGAGTCCTGTTCTCCAAACGTACAGACATAGAGGAGGGGTATAGTTCGAGCACTCATCACACTTCCATCTTCTGCAATTATCAATCCTCAAGAGCAAGTTCTTCAATCGTTAATCGAAGCCGAAGTTCTGTCGATACTTCTACACGACCGAGCCATACAGAAGATTCATCATCAACAGAAGCTCCGAGATACGACGATAAGCTTGCTTCCATCCATAATCGCCTCGTCAAAGGGACAAAGCGGTCGTCAATTAGACTGAACTCCAACTTTAGTGCCCTGTCCCTACATCGTGCCCCGTTTTTGTCTACGGGGTGCACGAGAAAGGAACACTGTCGCTATCGATTCGGTCGGGACCGATAGGTTGGAATCGGCCGAGTCGATCGAACGGGAATGGTTGAATTAAGATCCATTCCACGTTATGGAATGGCTTCTTCGAAACCAAGTCCCATATTCAGCGGGTTGTGCCTCAAGGATTGACTCTGCGGCTGAGTCGGGAGAGACCTCCCGTTGCTCAAATTTTTATGCCGTACTTGATTTGGCTTTGGCTTTGGTTTTCGTGAATACATTTTTCGTGAATGTTTTCGAATGGGTTTTTGTGACTTGCATTTTCGAGCTTCGCATTCATATCAAAATTCCTTGAATTACACAGTGTTCTAATCAGTTGCTTATGCGATTGCAGGTGATCGCGTAGGCGACGTCAGCGCAGCCAACCGGTCGCTCGCTTGAAGCAAGTCTAAGGCGAGTGGCTGACCTCCTTCACCTCGTCCCTCTACTTTAAAATCAATTTGAAGTTTAATGAATGCTTGTCATAATAGTGTAGAATCAAAGAAATCGTGGCACGATTCTTCACGAAACACTTGCTATCAAACTGCCGGTATTGAAAATGGAAAACATGCTTTCTTATGCAATTTTACTTAGCCTATGCAAAATAATGAATGAATCGATTAACGTTTATCACAACGATACGGCTAAGTAAGCAAATAGACTAAGTTTAAAAGAATGGCTAAGTTTCGCACATAAAAGAGAAAGGATAAGGTTCTAGAAAAGAGAGAGAATTTTTTAAGACTCTGCAAAACGGTCATTGGACAAATTGTCGACAAGGTGTAGTTTCATCGAACGGTTGCCGAGGCCAAGGGACCGATTCGGTCCAGGAGGAACGAGTATAACAAGCGCCAGCCCTTCATCGGCATGGATTATTCGGGAACTTTGACACAGGGCTCGCTACCCGCCGCGAAAGGGTCGCCATCTAACCCAACTATAGTCCGTGATGGCTTGACATTACTAGTGGACTTCACACCCTTTTACTGCTTAACTAATACATGTGACACGGAATAAACATGATAGCTGCTTAGTGTTTACAAATTCATATGCTTGCCTCGAAACATGTTAACATACAAATTGATCAGGATGGTTAGAAAGATCACATAAATAGCTAGCTAACATGTTTATAATAATTGGTTGAATCAAATACAGAGCTTAAATTTTAATTAGCCATTCGCCAGTACATGTGATTGTACTGATCCTCGCTCTTTGTAGGTCCCGTGAATTAGGAAGGACGCGCCAACTAGCTCGGCGACGTTCGTGATTTTGAAGCTTCGGCCGTGCGTCGAAGACTTGTCCTGCAACTCCACTTTTGAAGACTCTTAGTGTCCAAGGAAGATGGCTCAGCGTCCCTCCATTCCAGGTCACTGGAGTACTTTGTTGTATTTTGAAGGATGTGTGCAATCTATGGAACAGCTATCTCATCGGCACTCTTTTGTAATTGAGTCATGTTGTAGCCCGTGCGGCACGAGTCTTGTACTGGAGTCTGTAAATGATGTTGATTATCAATAAAGATTAAAATTTCTTTTACTTAATGTGTGATTCAATTTTTCTGCCTACTCTCTTAGATCTCGTGTCTCGGATGACCTTATGACTATGCCTTGTGCGATCGCAAATTAGGTTCGCACGGCATCACGCCCGGGGGACGACTATCGATTCGACAGAATCGGGGCATGACATAATGGTATCAGAGCACGGCTTTACATCCTTGGCCTCAAGTGTCGAGTTTATAGTCTCAAACCGTTGACCTCGTGTCGATGAGATGAGTTGTTCCATACGCTGAACCGAGGACATTTCTGAAACTAACGAGAGTTGCCTTTCTTTTCCCTGCAGCTGCGGGAGCTCGGGCGGAGGACGAGACGAGCGCTTCCAGCGGCTCGAGTAGTTCCAGACTCGAGTATTCCGTCAACCCCATGGGGATGATGCCTACCGTAGCCGGACCTTCCGATGACCCGATGCAACGGATGCTGCAGATGCTCGAAATACAGCAACGTCAAAATGAGCTCCATCGCCAGCAGTCAGAGGCTCGTTAGACCCAATTCGAGATTCTGTTCGAGGCTCAATTCAAGCTGCAGTAGCAGCAGCTGAATACACTCCAACAGATCGTGCAATCGATCGTGGTCAACAATAATTCAACGATGACGCCTGTCGTGACCGAGCCTGCGGTTCGATCCAACGAAGCTGAACCGGAGGCGCCCGTGCTCTCACCTGCGGTACCGAGAAGTTCTAACTTTGACGTGTCAAAATTCACGAAAAGCTGTCGCACTTTCTTCAATGGCACAAAAGATCCCTCCGTGGCGATCAACTGGTTGGAGGAGCTGGAAGACAAGTTTGAGCTTCTGGGTGTCAAAGACTCGAAGAAAGTCGCATGTGCTCAACTTCTACATCGAATGAATGTGTACGATTGGTGGGTTGTGCAGAAGTGGGCTATTTGACGTGAAGACGAGATGGCGGCGATCTCCTGGACTACATTCAGAAATGCGTTTGAGACCGAATATCTTTTTGCAGCCGTGCGATAGGAAAAAGAAAATGAGTTTATGCAGTTGAGGCAAGGGAATATGACTGTACGACAATATACGGCCGAATTTGTTTCACTTAACAAAATGCATTGGAGGAATTGGCTTTTGAAAATAAAATGAGAAAAAGTACAAGAAGTACAAGTTTGATTCTGGGGAAGTATTGCTATAGAAGTCTGATTCGTAAATGATCACTTTGTTCCTTGGACCATATGATGATGATGAAGATCACTGCTTGAAGTAGAACAACTGGAAGAGCTAAGTCACCAGAAAGGTATCGACGCACTTGGGCACTGATGGCGAGGCCGAATGCTTTCCGGCTTTGCTTCACTCTGTTCTGAAAGAAAAGTTGAAGAAGAATTCTCTGGAGAATCAAAATCTCTAAGTTCTGATCTCTGTATTCTCTCCTGTCTCTCTCTCTTCTCCCTGTCTGTCTCCGTCCCTTGTTATGAGAAAAATAAGTCTATTTATAGACTTGGGCTCTTGTGCGTAAAAACTCAGCAAAAGTTCCATCTTTACGCTAACAACTGCCACCCATGATCGAAGCCATCCTCTGCATATGTTGACGTGTGTCCCATCACTTCAGTAAGGATAGGATGCATGTACACACGTTCTTCGAAAAGAGTGGCATGAAAGCCACGTAAGCAAACCACGTTCCAAACTGGTGGAGGAGAATAGGGCGTAAAAATAGCCCAATGTACTCTGAGCGTAAAGCAGTGGATTTGGCGTAAAATAGCCTTGACATAGACTTCCCGCGTAAAGTGGTTATTAAATAACCTTGAGCGTAAAACAGCTCAAATAGACTTTACGCACACGTCGACTGTTGAGCGTAAAGGCTCGTATAATCTTCGTGCGTAAAAGAAGCCGTAGTGTGAGCGTAAAGTAGCTCAATCCACACACTAAATGACAACATTGGTCTCTGTGTAAAGACAAATCCCTTTGTGATATATGCCATCATTAATATCTCTATGTCAGAGTTTGCATTAAATGCGAGATTTGACAGCTTTGTCCAGCGTAAAAGAGGCTGCTGTGTCCTTGGCGTAAAATCATAGGTGTAGACCCAAGCGTAAAATGATCAGCCTGTTTAGGCGTAAGTTGATTAGCCTAGTCTTGGGCATAAAGAGATTACCCGCTCTGCTAGGCGTAAAACCAATCACTTATGAATGAGATGACTCTTTCTTTGAAGCACTTTTTACGCTCCTAGAAGACCCCCTTCAAAGTTTTCAAATATCTCCAAAATTTGAAACACTTTGAACAGAAGCGTAAAAGTTGAGATTTGATCTGCCAGCGTAAAATTTGGGATACGCAACCGTCATCTGCGTAAAAGCGGGGATATCCAACAGTCGGCGTAATTATAGGGATATCCAACAGTCGGTTTTGAATCTCTCTATAAATAGGTCTTTTCAGAGAGAGAAAACACTTTTACTCATCTTCTTGAATTCCTTTGCCTTTTCTTTCTTCGAAACTCTGATCTGATGGCTCCTAAGAAATCATCCGCCGCCGGTAGCAAGGGGAAGAAACCAGCCATTGATTCCTCATCGACTGATCATGTGAAAACCCCTACTCAGTCATCAACACCACAACGAAATCCCAACCCGGCCGTGGCTCCGCCTGTGATGGGTAAAACCCTATTCTTTGGCTGGGAGAAAACAAAACCGTCGAGGAAGAAGAAGATAAACCAAACTTTCAGCTTTTTACGCCCACGTTGTACGTGTTAGCGTAAAGCTGAAATAACATCGTACGCCCACGTTGTTCGTGTTAGCGTAAAAGATAAAAAGAATACGCCCATGTTATACGTGTCAGCGTAAAATTTGGTTTTACGCCCACAGTTAATGTGCTAGCGTAAAACTTAACTACGCTCATGTTCATACATGCCAGCGTAAAAAGTTGTATTACGCTCATATTACTATGTGGTAGCGTAAAGTTCATCAATCATTGAGAGATTTTGTCGAACAAAGACTTCATAAGCTTTTCATCAACTTTTAGTAATCATAAAAAACTTCGAACTAACTTGATCTCTTTTGTTATTTTACCAGTGGATTTGCAAGTTCACCCTCTCGCTGAAGTTTTCGGATCATCAGTTGGCATGGTGGGTTCGAACTATTTGGAAGATTTATCTCATGTCCAATTTCCTCAGTCGAACCCCGAATATCCGGTAGAGAGGGCACAGTTGATAGCAGCTCAAGGGGATAGGATGTTGCTATCCTTGATAAATGGGGAATTGTTGAGTTCACTAGATGGACAACACTTCGCAAAACCAGCCTTTTTATTTGGAGATGCCATTGATTGTAAATCCCAGACACACCCCAAGAAGGAGTCTTGGGTTTTCAAATTTGGAGATAGAGCCATGTATCTTCCGGATATGGACAGAGATTTTCCTTTGTCAGCATTCGTCCATGCTACTCATCCTCGACAAATGTTGTGGAATTTGACTCCCAGCAATCATGGACGACCGGGTAGAATTGTTTTCAAGAGAGAGCGTGCCAATGATATGGGATACTTTGCTAGTGTTCCCAATGGAGGTGTTACTTCTATCTTTGGCCTTATGCCAGGCTCTAATCCTAGCGAAGATTCGGGTTTAATACAGCCAGTACAAACCCAGATGTTTGTCAACAAATTTATGAGGGATGCTGTATTATATCCCCAAACCAACCCCAGACTGCCAGGATGGTTGACTCCATTCAACCAGAGTTGGATCCAGATAAGTCTTTGGATGATGAAGAACTTTGAGGCAGAGTTGAAAGATATTGGCTTGTACGAAGCGGTAGCTTCCACCAGTCAGGGTATTCCTCCGAATGGAAACTTATTTCTGGCCTTGATGGAGATATATCTAAGTTCAACTGAAACTTTTGCCACCCCGAAAGGTGAAATGGGTCTTGCCCTTCATGAGATGCAGTTTATCTCGAAGCTGCCATTGGGGGAAGCCCCATATGAAGAATACGTTCCCTCCAACAGGGAGCTTGCTGAAATCAGAGGAGTTAACCCTCAGTTAATCGAGATATACGAAGAACTGATGTGCCACTACCTAATTTGTACCATGATGCATAAAAGTACATCCCATTTGGCGTATATCAACAAGTGGACGACTTATCTCTTCTTCCATCAAGATAAGATATCCAAGGAAGACAAAGAATGGTTTCAGGAAAACAAAGCTCCAGTAATCAACATAGATTCGACAATCCCCTCTAACAAAGTTCGGGATATGATGATTACTTACAAATTCCCGAATAAATATCTGTCTACGAAGACTGGGGAATTTCCTGCCGGAACTGAAGCCTTAAGCTTCCTCAGATATGGTAGTCAGAAAATCTCTCGGAGAGCTTTGCTGGCAGGCTTTCTTTCTTTATGGTTGAGAAGATGGGTTGTACCGGGTATTGGTACTGTTGACAGAATCTACCGTAGTGTACTATGGCCAGCAATACGTCTGGTTTTTAAAGTCAGGATTAACCTGCTGTCAGCCATGGTGTGTCGAATAAATGTAGGTTTAAGGATCTTCGGCGAGGAGTTAATCAACAATGCTCCTCATCGGAATGTTTTCCCTAGAGTAGAGATGCCCTACACTTATCTGATGGGCTGGCTGTTGCATCACAACTGCAGATTGTTACCGCCAGGCCCAGGTGATGATGCGGAGGTCTTCCTCCAAAAATTTAGCAAAGCTACATGGATCGCTACGACTGTGGCGGATACCCGAGCAGTTCTGAACTATTCTTATGGTTGGAACTTCTTCTGTACCCGGCCGCAAGTTCCAACAGATTGCTTCGGTGTCCAGTTTGAAGATGAAGTTGAAGGATGAGTTGTATTGCCACAGTCAGTCTTTAGATGGCTTTAGTGCATCAGACCTTCTCATCTGATGTACAGAAATGAAGATAATTGTGCGTTTGAACCATACTTACCCAGTAGGTTTGCTCGCCAATTTGGGTACGACCAACTTCATGTTGGTAATCCTTCGACTAATTTTCGTCACTATGGGAAATTACTTGACGGAGCTAGGGGTTGGAGGTATTTCGGTACTGCTCGGACTGGTGCTAAATTTAGAATTTTGACTGCCACCAGCACTACAGAACTACATATACTCCATACGTATGACCACTTTTATGCTTCAATTCGTTCTTTTGCCCACGGTTACAATATGAGGGGTAGTCTGAGGTGGCCTAAAGAAAGAGATATTGAGGAGCAGGTCAGGGTACCAGCAGACATCCCTGACGATACTGGTATTCCAGATCCATTTTTAGAAGTTATCCCAATAGGAGTTGGAGAACCAGCTGCAGAACCTATCATCATTGGCAAAGGCCGAAAAAGAAAACAAAGTGCAGCCGTCACATCTCCAACGAAAACTCCGAAAAAGAGGAAGAGGTCTACCACAAAAGGGCCTTCCAAACCAAGAGCCCACACTCCAGAAGAGGACATTTTGATTGAAGAAGATCCTCTTGTCGGTTCTTCCTCAATCCATCCTGGAGAAGGATCTTCAGCCCCTCCACCGATAGTTGGATCAGGAGCTGTAACACTTTTGTCTCCTGGACGTCTTAGCACCTCAATCCATTTATCTTTACCGTCCAAGGCACAAGTTACAGAGGGTACTACTACTGCATCTACTGCTGATCAAGATCGCATTCCATCAGACGAACCGGCTCTTGACTTTGAGGATGATGACTGGGATGGTGATTATGATACATATCTTGAAAAAAATGCACATATTCCAAGTATTATATAAAACCTATATGGAATTATATATCATGATTTTGTATACTAACTTATTCTGTTCGTTTTGCAGATGTCATAATCGTACCAAAGCCTGTAGCTCCTCCTCAAGAAGAAGACATTTATGAGGAAAATGAGGAATCTGAAGAGGGAGCTTCTTCTTCAGAAGATGCAGATGTCGAGGAGGGAGAAATGCAAAAGCATGAGATGGAGCCTCAAGAAGAACATCATCCATCATTTGTGGCACAACAGACACAATCTGAAGTGTCCTCTCCTGCTGAGGACCAACACAAAGAGAAGACTACAGTCGACCCCACTGTAGGTGATGATGGAGCTGCTGGAGGAGAACCAGACTTGAACAAAGAATCAGCTGTAGAGAGTCTCACCACAACTGAAGCAGCGGAAAATCCTGCGGAGCAATCAGTTAAAGAAGATGCTGGAGGCATACTCGAACTTCCAACAGAAACTGGGGAAATTATAATAACATCCTCCACTGTCGTTACTGATCCAGCACCAGTTTCTGATAAGCCAATGCCAGAATCTGAATCAGCTCCTGTAGTTGTCACCATATCCACCAACATTACCGCCGCCAGAACTCCAGAAACGGCTGGAGTGACAAATATTGAAAACATTGCTTCTGAAAATCCTGGAAACCAAGCAGCAGTAACAACAATGGCTCCATCTCAGCTTGTTGCTACACCAACAATATCTGCAGATATTGGAGATACAATCTCCGAAACTTCTGAGAATCAATTGGCTATGATGGCAGTAACAGCAACGACTTCGTCTCATCCTACTGTCATGCCAACCACATCTGCTCTCGATCTCCAAAGAAAAGATTTATCAGATATTGCCGCCACACCTAGCTCCAGCGTAGAAATGAATCTCCTGGTTGAGATTCATACTGAAACTTTTTATAAAACTCTGGCAACTTTGATAAAGATGGTCCTGAATAAAGGTCTCAGCTATGAGATTTTGAAGACGGCAATGGCTCTGACTATCAAGAATGTTGCCATGTTCAATGATGTTGAGAGAGCTGCCACATTGGAGAAAATTGTGGAGGACCTTGAGCAGCCGATTGGAGAATATCTCAAGCTATCAAATGAGACTGTTGAAGGCCTCATTCAGGAGGAGTATGAAGCCTTAACAGCTGATTATCTTGCTCGAGAGACTACATATAATACAGCTCTCCATGAACACAGTTTGAAGGTTGCCAAAGAGAAAGCCTTTTTGACTGGCATAAAACCTGTACTGCATGGTCACAGAGTGGCTTATGATGCTTTGAACATAGATATTCAGAGCAAGAATGACAGAATCCGCGAAGTCCAGGCAGAGCTAGCTTGCTTGAAGGCTGAAAGGGAGAAGATGATCGATGCTCAAAATCTACACCTCACCTAAAGCTCAATTTTAGAAGAACAGGCTTTTGGGGCTGAGTCGACCATCCGAACCCTTGATGAAGCCAAGGACAATTTGATAATCACCTTTGCTGAACTTTCCTGTATTTGTACTCTTGAAGCTTGACGTGCAGAGGCTACCAAGAAGGTTATCAGTTCTCGTGGCAGACGGCTGGAAGAATTAAAGAAGTTGCTCCAAGATGTTTCCATTCCACCTTAAGACAGTATTTTGTCATCTTTTTGTCTTATTCATTCTGTAGTGATTCCACCAGAAATGAATGAAAGATTTATTTTGTGATCCTATTGTTTATTTGAAATTTAAACAATAGGTAAGAGGTAGAAAGCACTTATCAGAGGTAATATGAACATGATAAGTCTTTTAAACTCAACGTATTATATCTATCCAGAGGTAATATGAACATGATAGATAATGAAATCTTGTTTTATATGAGATAAAAAATACTCATCAGAGGTTATGTGAACATGACAAGTTTTCTAAGCTCAAAACATTATATCTATCCAGAGGTAATATGAACATGATAGATAATGTAATCTTGTTTTCTGTTTAGAGTGTACAATACTATCAGAGGTAATATGAACATGACAGTATGTAAGAACCCAAAGAAAAGTAGATTAATATCTATGCAGAGGTCAAATGGACGTGATAGGTAGGAAAAGAAGGTGGATTTAGTATTTATCCAGAGGTTATGAAAACACGATAAATAATAAATCCAACTTTATATACCAATTGGTAAGATAAGAGATCAAAATCCCTCTCCAAAGAGACAAGTAATCAGCTTAACCAAACTTTGGTAGCTGGGGATTAAGAAGACAGATGTCGTTGAAGATATATATGAGAGAAATAAATGAACCGATGGTGGCTCAAGGGACATTTTTCAAATGGCTCGGATTCATCATCAGTTTGAACCATATTGACTAAAAATACTTGTCCAGATTCATCTTCAGATTGAATTTCCTCTGAATATGATGATTGTGAAGAGCTAGAAGAGAATTCTTCTTGTATATCATCATAAAACATGTGGGACGGATTATATCCCAACCCATGACGAGTCTTGTGGTAAAACGGATTGCCATATAATGGTAGTCGTCTACCCTTGCCTTGATTGAGACCTTGCATAGTCTTCAAGTCGTATCCCATGTTCTGGATAATTTGATAGATTGTTGACTATACTTGTCAATTCGGATTCTTCCCTTGTCTTTATCCTTCAGCTCATCTGCCTGAGCAACAGAGATATTTCTAGCCAGGCCAAACACAATTTGGCGCTTGTTTTTCTTATCAGACGGAACCACGAAGTAAGATTCTTCGTGACGTCTAAAAGTTACGCAAGCTTGTGATGAAGCAGCCACAGGTAGAAGATAAGGAGAAGATGTTAGGAACCTTTGAGCATAAGGTCCAACATCTATATGAGGAGGGAAAGAATTTTCCTTATGATCGATGTATAAAGTTTCTTCTGGCTCGATGTCGTCTTTATATCGATGACTTTGATTATCAGAAGATAAAGTCATTCTTTCGATAAACTTGACAGCCATATACTCGAAAAGGAAATCTTCATTGATATCAAAAAGTACAGAATGATTAATATTTACATTATTTACGATTTGACTGCTACGCCTCGGATTAATCATCAGTGGACCATTATCTGTCTTCTGCGTAGATTTGCCAAGATTGACAATCAATGGTGGTTCTGGATCATTTGTACAAGAAGTACGTCCTTTGACCTTGATTATGAAAGGTTGAACTTGACTCTTAGCAGGAATATTTGTTGATTCCTCAAATGAAGTTTGAGTTCTTCCTTTAATCTTGATTATCAGAGGTTGATCATTGACAGATTGGGATTGGATTCGTCCCTTGACTATGATCTTCAAAGGTTGCTCCTCTGGCGGATCTTTATTAATAGATTGATCCTCGGTAGGTGATTGATCTTCAGCCATATCTGATATCTCTTTCATATGCTCTTGTTTATAAAGCCTTGAATCAGAAAAATAGGCTTCGACACCCTTGAAGGGATTGATATCAGCAAACTCAGTCTTCACAACTCCTTGGGAATCCACATACTTGAAGCATTGGTGAAGAGTTGAAGGTACAATATTATGCTCATGAATCCACGGTCTCCCCAAAAGGATATTATAGGAGACGTCTGAGTTGATAACATAGAAAGTTATCGCGGTTCGAAGATCACCAATCTGAATCTACAGACGAATCTTCCCCAATGGCTTGCTCTTGCCAGAGTTAAAACTGACTATCGTAGTACTAGTGTAAGTCAAATCACTAGTAGGGATCCTCAGGGGTCTTAGCACACTCTGAAGAATTATGCTAATTGAGGATCCGGGATTAATATAAATCCTGTCAATTTCAGTGGATCCAATATACCCGGTGTAGCACAAAGGCCTGTCATGCTTGTTATGCTTCAATAGCATATCTTCTTGTGTAAAGGTGATATTGGGAATTGCTTCCATCATACTATGACATTGTGGACATGACATTGGTATATTATCAGGAGTCTTGAGTTGAGCCAAGCATGAATCTGCTTGAAGTAAAGCTTCACTCAAAGTCTCTCTGCTTTCTCTGGAAAGGCGAAGCAACTCAAATATAGATAGTCTAGCCGGAGTATTGGCTAACTGAGCTAAAATATCGAATTTGTAGGGCTTCATTACTACCCCCTGACTGGAAGCAGACTTCAATAGGACGTCGAAGCGTACTGCTTTCTGTTTCCCCTTTTCAACCACAGAAGGATTAGCAGGAACAGAAGAGGGTTGAGTTGGTAGTGTCTCCACTATGTCTTCAGCTTCTTTGGAGGATCCCTCATAGTTTTTATAGTAGTCTTTTCCAGATCTTGTACCAGCAAAAGATTCTTCTTCAGACTCAGGAGAAGGAAGTACCATATTACAAGATTTTGTCTTCCCTTTCTTAGCCTTCTTCTTGTGTGGATTGTTATGAGGATCTTCAGAACCCAATCCAAGAGTGGAATTTTGACTTTGAATCTGTAAAGGAAGTCGTATTCCTTTATCATAATTCAAACCTTCTGTCTTTTGAAAGTTATAACCCATCTTCTTCATAAGATGAACAGACTGTTGACTATACAAGTGAGTGGGCAGTAGACTTTTAGCAAATGGTTCCTCAGAGGAAGAAGAAGAGATCTCTGTATCCACATGAGAATGAGGAATAGATGTCTCTGTAACTACAGGAGGAGAAGGATTCGGGATACGAAAAGAAATCCCTGTCGGAGCTTTTTCATAAACAGCAAAGATTTGTTGTGCCCGATATAAAGGAACACTATTCATGGCTAGCTACTACTGATGAGTAAGCTTGAGCTTGGTAGGTGGAGCTAGACTTGGAGGACAGATGTTCAATCCTCTCAATCTATCTTCTAAAGGAAGGCCATCCCATAAGTGATCCGAGTCATCGGGATCTGGAATAACATGGGAAATCATGTTGCAGGTTCTGACTTTCTTGTCCTTCTTAGATTTTGAAGTTTTATCTTCACTTTCCAACTCAGGCACTAAGTCAGGATGTACCCACATCATTTCACCATTCTTTAGTGTGAGTGGCAGTAATCCTGCATTTTCTTCTCTGGCAGGCGAGATATTCACGATCTTCATTGTCGCCTTCGAAATTGGGGTAATTCCATCTGGGACTTGCTGTGGAGGAAAATCCCCAAACTGAAGAGAAACCATATTGGTTGTAACCGTATGGTCATCATTGGTTAAAGCGATAGCACCGCCATTTATCAGCTCCTGGATTTTCTTCTTTAGAACATAGCAAGCACTGGTAGGATGATTAATGTATCTATGATAGATACAATATTTGGGATTATCAGTTAGGTTCACCTCATTATGCCTCTTTGGCTCTGGAATCTGAAGTTTGCCACTCTTCACCAGACACTGAAATATCCCTGGGATATCACTTTCATCAAAAGAGTATTCTTACTTTAGCCTGGAAGATTCCTGACTATTCGACATCGTTTTGTTCTTGGAAAGATTAACCATGAGGGTATCTTTTCCTTTCACATTACGATTACCGGGGTTATTACCAGGATTACTTTTCTTTCCTCTATCATCTGAGGCGAAAATCATCCCATGTTCACGAGCCAACCTACCATTGGTCTCGGCAGAAATTGCTGCTATAATAAACGAAGCCCAATCTGAGAATTGGAAACCTGTGAAAACAACGATGGATGGTCGTAGATTCATCTTGCATGTATCAATCAACGCTGAATCTGGCATACCAGGAGGCATTTTTAGAGTAGCCTGTCGGAAACGTTCGATGAACGTCCGAGTATCTTCTTTCTTCTTTTGTTTGATTTCTATCAAGGAGGACATGTTCATGTCCATACCTCCTTCATAGAAGCGGGAGATAAATATTGCCTTAAATTCATCAAAAGATGAAATGCAATTGTCGGGTAAACTTCGATACCAATCATAAGCCGAACCCGTCAGGCACCCGATGAACACTCGAGTGAGAAGAGCGTCATCTTTCTGCAAGTGTACAGTCTTAATATCAAAGTAATTGATATATTGACTGGGAGATGCTTTTTCATCGAACAAAACCATAGATTGTGGCTTGAATTTCGGTGGAAAGGGTACATCATTCCAATGAGGAGGATAAGGTTGCTTGATCCCTAACCTCTAGAGTTGATCTTTGTGCCTCAAAACTTCAAACTGTGCTTTGAGCTCACGCACTGCTTGAATGGCTTCACTGGTTTAAGGAAGCATATTTGATTGAATGGTTGTTGGATGTACCGTAACCCCCACTGGAGGTGGTACATCTTCAGGAATGATGGGATCTGGAGATGCAGAATTCTGATTAACAGCCGGCTCTTGAGTATTCAAAGGTATTTCAGCCCCTTGACTATCTTGAGTTTGTGCTGCTACTGGTACTCGTGTTATTACCGTCGGCTGAGCAGTTTGCTGATTCAAAATTATCTGATGCATGCTTTGCACCATGATAAGCATATATTTCAGTGATTGCTCAACGGCAGTGAGACGTTGTTCTGTATTAGCAGATGACGTCTCTGGTTCATCTCCAACAGCGTATGATTCAACCTCTCGTAAGGATACGGAAGGATTTGTGTAGAAGTATGAATCCATACTATCAGTATCAGACTCAAAAGATTGAGTACCCCCAGCTTCTGAATCAGAAGTCTGCAATTGCCTTTGTCTTCTTGATCGAGTATTCTGATATACTCCTTCAAAGAAATCAAGAAGTCTGTTGAACTATTGTTGACCTGGAGTTTGGGACATGTTCTGTCTCAGACGTCGTCCTCTGTTAGTATGAGATGCCATGTTGACTGATGCATATGACAGCTCCTCTTCTTGGTCTTCAGCTTGATGTTGAAGTAAAAAATTCAATCGATCAAAAACTGACCGTTTTGAAGCCGAACAACAACAATTGATCACAACCTGGTGATATTCACAATGATGTTTTTCTTGGGGGAGCGTCACTGGAGATTGTGAATTCTTACGCTTTTGTATGAGCAATTCACGTAAGTCAGAAGGAATGGAGGGAGTATTCTTCTTTATTACATTAGGGGTAGAAAAACGTTTAGTACCCTGTATGTAAAGAAGATTACTGGCAGCATTCGCAGAACCAAATTGTACATTTCTACGCGTTTGGAGTTGTGTGCGTAAATCTTGAGATTTTTGAGCACGAAGGACTCCATCTTTATGGCGCATGATTTGCAAGTTTGGTACTTTGCGTAAAGCGGTATAAGAAGGTTGTTGGTGTAGGACAGAAGTTTTACCAACAACATTTTTACGCTGTATGCGTTTAGGTACATTCACATTAGATGTGCAAACATCGTTGTGAATTTTATCTATACTGTCACAGACAGGAGACTTGCCTTTACGCGTAAAACGTAAAAATTGATTATCTACCACGTCACAGACGGGAGATTTTGTTTTACGCGAGGAGCGTAATTTGTGTGTGTCTACCACGTCACAGACGAGAGACTTATTTTTACACTCAGAAGCATTAGAATCTGCCACATTACAAATGGAAGACTCATTCTTATGCCTTGAGCGTAAAACTTGGTTTTTATCCAGTGGACGTAAAACCTGGTTCTTACGCAGTGGGCGTGGAACCCGATCATCTACACCGTCACAGACGGGAGACAAATTGTCACACTTAGAGAGCGACGTCGAAGTAAGGACTGCCTCGTTATGAACGGGAGCCTCTACGACAGGAGAGGGAAGAATTCCCTTATTATCAACAGCAACAGAGAGATCAGAAGCTATTTTGGATTTAGGAATCCAAACTTTTCGTGCTTTGCGAGACTTTTGAACATTGGAGCAGCGAGAACCACCCCCAGTTCGGAGCATTTCTTCGTAGGCAGTCTGGTCGAAGTGCACAACCAGAGTCTTCTTGGTCGAACCGACCGAAACATCATCATATTGAGCAATTGCCTCCTCGTCAGAGGAGAAGGTCGTCCCCAGTAGAGTCGCCATTTTTGTTTCACTTAACAAAATGCCTTGGAGGAATTGGCTTTTGAAAATAAAACGAGAAAAAGTACAAGAAGTACAAGTTTGATTCTGGGGAAGTATTGCTATGGAAGTCTGATTCGTAAATGATCACTTTGTTCCTTGGACTATATGATGATGATGAAGATCACTGCTTGAAGTAGAACAACTGGAAGAGCTAAGTCACCAGAAAGGTATCGACGCACTTGGACACTGATGGCGAGGCCGAATGCTTTCCTGCTTTGCTTCACTCTGTTCTGAAAGAAAAGTTGAAGAAGAATGCTCTGGAGAATCAAAATCTCTAAGTTCTGATCTCTGTATTCTCTCCTGTCTCTCTCTCTTCTCCCTGTCTGTCTCCGTCCCTTGTTATGAAAAAAATAAGTCTATTTATAGACTTGGGCTCTTGTGCGTAAAAACTCAGCAAAAGTTCCATCTTTACGCTAACAACTGCCACCCATGATCGAAGCCATCCTCTGCATATGTTGACGTGTGTCCCATCACTTCAGTAAGGATAGGATGCATGTACACACGTTCTTCGAAAAGAGTGGCATAAAAGCCACGTAAGCAAACCACGTTCCAAACTGGTGGAGGAGAATAGGGCGTAAAAATAGCCCAATGTACTATGAGCGTAAAGCAGTAGATTTGGCGTAAAATAGCCTTGACATAGACTTCCCGCGTAAAGTGGTTATTAAATAACCTTGAGCATAAAAGCAGCTCAAATAGACTTTACGCACACGTCGACTGTTGAGCGTAAAGGCTCGTATAATCTTCGTGCGTAAAAGAAGCCGTAGTGTGAGCGTAAAGTAGCTCAATCCACACACTAAACGACAACATTGGTCTCTGTGTAAAGACAAATCCCTTTGTGATATATACCATCATTAATATCTCCATGTCAGAGTTTGCATTAAATGCGAGATTTGACAGCTTTGTCCAACGTAAAAGAGGCTGCTCTGTCCTTGGCGTAAAATCATAGGTGTAGACCCAAGCGTAAAATGATCAGCCTGCTTAGGCGTAAGTTGATTAGCCTAGTCTTGGGCGTAAAGAGATTACCCGCTCTGCTAGGCGTAAAACCAATCACTTATGAATGAGATGACTCTTTCTTTGAAGCACTTTTTACGCTCCTACAGAATTCAACAAACTGGCCAAATTTGCTGGAGCCTATCTACCTACCACTGTAAGTCGAGCTCGACGATTCGAAGTGGGCCTGCGTTCCTCTATTCGTGCTCATGTCTCGGTACCTGAATACAAAACCATGGCGAGGCACTCAACCATGCCCTCCGTCTGGAGTCCGAGTATCCTTCTGCTACTACTGGCATTGTTCACTTTAATAACAAATGCCATAGTAATGCAGGAGGCAACAACGCGCACAAGCGTCAAAATTACGACAACGAAGGCGGCAACCAGACGAAGGATCAAATAGTCTGTAATTTCTGCCACAAGGAGGGGCACATGGCCAACGAGTGCCGATTGAAGAATGGTGCATGCTTCAGATGCAGTCGAATGGACCACATCGCACGTAATTATCCGGAGAAGCTAATCAGCGCTCCCAACAACACCATCAGAACCGAGGCCAAGCACCTCAGGCTCCACCGACTGCACAACAGAATGGCCAAGACCGTCGCCCCAATACTCAGGGCCGCGTCTACGCCATGACTCGAGACGAAGCATTCGTGTCTGACACAGTCGTGACAGGTATACTGCAATTCAATAATAAACCTGCTCGTGTGTTATTTGATTCAGGAGCCATGTATAGTTTTATATCGACGGACTTCACCATCGGGCACAAATTTCCTCTGACACCGCTGGGTCTCGATCTTACTGTTAACGTACCATCGGGCGTGCCACTACTTGCAAATTTAGTCTGCGGAGACAAAATCTTCTGTATAGGTGGTCAAAAGACCAGTCTTGATACGATAGTTTTAGATATTAAAGACTACGACATCATTCTGGGGATGGATTGACTCGGTCCGTACAACACAACCAGAGACTGTGCTGTAAAGAGGGTCACATTCCGCATACCTGGAGTGCCTGAATTCTGCTACTCGTGTGGTGAGGCATCGCCGACCTGCTTGGTGATCTCCGCAATATCTGCTCGACGGATGCTGTATGCCGGGTGCGAAGGCTATCTAGCGTTCGTTCGAGACAGGCGACAGGATGGTGCAAACGCGGGTCAGACCGACGTTGTGACAAAATTCCCAGATATGTTCCCGGACGAACTGCCCGGCATGCCATCGGATCGAGACATTGAGTTCACTATCGATACATTCCCCGATACCCGATCGATTTCTAAAGCCCTGTATAGGATGGCCCCTGTAGAGCTTAAAGAACTCAAAGTACAGTTGCAAGAGTTACTCGACAAGGGATTCATTCGACCCAGTGTCTCGCCATGGGGAGCGCCCGTGCTGTTCATCAAGAAAAAGGATGGCTCACTGCATCTTTGTATCGACTACCGCGAGCTGAATAAAGCCCCCGTCCGGAACAAATATCCCCTGCCCTACATAGACGATCTGTTTGATCAGCTGCAAGGAGCTACGGTGTTCTCTAAAATTGATCTATGCTCGGGTTACCATCAACTCAAGATCAAGCCGGACGATGTGCCGAACCTTTCACACTCGATACGGCCATTACGAATTCCTGGTAATGCCGTTCGGCCTAACGAACGCCCCTGCCGCTTTCATGGATTTGATGAATCGGTTGTTCCGACCATTCCTCGACAAGTTCGTAGTAGTCTTTATCGACGACATACTCGTCTACTCGAAGAATAGGCAGGAACACACTGAGCATCTACGGACCGTGCTTCAGACCCTTCGAGAAAATCAGCTATATGTGAAGCGAACAAATATGAATTCTGGCTGAGCAGCGTCGTATTCTTCGGACACATCATTTCAGCTGAAGGCATTGTAGCCGATCCAAAGAAAGTTGAAGCCGTTATCGATTAGAAACGACCAACGTCCGTCGACGAGATTCAAAGTTTCCTTGGCTTAGCAAGATACTACCGACGCTTCGTAAAATACTTTGCGAAGATCACATCACCTCTGACTCGCCTCACCCAAAAAAGAGTCGCATTTGAATGGTCAGACGACTGTGAAGCTTCATTCCAAGAGTTAAAGCAACGGTTCGTCTCGGCCCCGATACTCGTACTTCCAGAAGGGACTGAGGGTTTCCAGATATTCAACGACGCGTCTGGTCAGGACTTGGGGTGTGTGCTGATGCAGCAAAACAAGGTGATATCTTTTGCTTCCCGACAGCTAAAGCCGCACGAGAAGAACTACCCTACTCATGACCTGGAGTTAGCAGCGATTGTGTTCGCGTTGAAATTGTGGCATCACTATCTTTACGACATGGCGTGCATGATCTATACCGATCATAAGAGCCTCAAGTATCTATTCACGCAGAAGGATCTGAACTTGCGGCAAAGGCATTGGCTTGAACTGATCAAGGATTACGACTTGACTATTGACTATACGCCGGGAAAGGGAAATGTTGTGGCGGACACTCTGAGTCGGAAGCATATTGCCTCGCTATCCATCGACCGCAGACTGCTACGCGACCTAGAAGAGATGGGCATTGAACTCCGAGTTCGATTCAGGAATGTGCAGTTGGCAAAGTTGCAGTTAGAGCCGAGCCAGCAAGAAAAGATCAAGACCGCTCAGAAGGACGATCCGTACCTGAAGAAGATGCGAGAGCTAATTTCGACGGGTAGAATGAACGACTTTACGGATGACGAAATCGGCATACTTCGATTGAAGGGTAGGCTATGCGTTCCGGATGATTCAGAACTCAGAAAGGAGATATTGTCGGAGGCGCACTATACGAAGTACACCTTGCATTCCGATAGCACGAAGATGTACAAGGACCTCCGCACAAACTTCTGGTGGCACGGAATGAAAAGAGATGTGGCACTCTTCGTGTCATAATGCATGACCTGTCAGCAGGTGAAAGCTGAGCACCAGAGACCGGACGGAGAGATACAAAATCTGGCGATTCTGGAATAGAAGTGGCAGCACGTGTGCATGGATTTTATTGTTGGTCTGCCGAATACGTCGCAGGGAAATAATACCATCTGGGTCATCGTCGATCGACTAACCAAGTCATCGCACTTCATTGCCATTAGAGTTACTTGGAGCGTTGATCGCCTGATGCAGATTTATCTTGATGAGATAGTACGGCTGCACGGAGTTCCAGTATCCATCGTCTCTGATCGGGATTCCCGGTTTATGTCGCGATTCTGGAGTAGCCTTCAGTCGGCTTTGGGTACCAAGTTGCATTTCAGCTCGGCTTACCATCCTCAGACCGACGGCGAAACGGAGCACGTCAATCAGATCCTCGAAGACATGCTACGACTCTGCACAATTGACTTCAAATCAAGATGGGATGTTCATCTACCTCTGACTGAGTTTGCGTACAATAATAGCCGTATGAAGCCTTGTACGGATGAAAGTGCCGATCACCCATTTGCGGGGACAAAGTCGAAGAACGGCAGATTCTCGGCCCGGAACTGGTGGAATAGACTGTGCAAAAAGTTTGGCTCATTCGAAGAAGATTCAAGACCGAACAGAGTCGTCAAAAAAGCTATACGGATGTTCATCGTCGACCCCTCGAGTTTCAAGAAGGCGATCATGTATTTCTCAAAGTGTCGCCTATGCGAGGAGTTACTCGGTTCGGCGCGAAGGAAAAGTTGAGTCCGAGATTCGTTGGGCCGTTCGAAATACTCGAGCGGATCACCCCAGTGGCCTATAAAATTGCCCTACCGCCGACGCTTGAAGGTGTACACAATGTCTTCCACGTCTCTCAGTTGTGGAAGTACGTGCACGACCCTAGCCACGTGGTAGATTTTGGCCAGCTGGAGCTGAAGTCCGAATTATCTTACGTTGAAGAGCCTGCTCAAATCTTAGAATGCAAGGATAAGCTGCGGCGAAATCGAGCGATCCCTCTCGTCCGTGTCCTCTGGAGGAACCATTCGGTCGAAGGGTCGACGTGGGAGCTTGAATCAGAAATGAAGGAGAAATTTCCTTCATTGTTCTCGTAGAGGTAGGTTCTATCCTTATGTTTCGAGGACAAAATTTTTTATTAGTTGGTTATAGTGTAGTGCCCCGTCCCTATATCGTGCCCCATTTCTGTCCATGGGGTACGCGAGAAAGGAACACTGTCGTTATCGATTCGGTCGGGACCGATAGGTCGGAATTGGCCGAGTCGATCAAACGGGAAAGGTTGAATTAAGATCCATTCCACATTATGGAATGGCTTCTTTGGAACCAAGTCCCATATTCAGCGGGTTGCGCCTCGAGGATTGGCTCTGCGGCTGAGTCAGGAGAGACTTTCCATTGCTCTGATTTTTATGCCGCACTTGATTTGGCTTTGGTTTTCGTGAATGTGTTTTTCGTAAATGTTTTCGAATGGGTTTTCGTGACTTGCATTTTCGAGCTTCGCATTCATATCGAAATTCTTTGAATTACACAGTGTTCTAATCAGTTGCTTATACGATTGCAGGTGATCGCGTAGGCGACGTCAGCGCAGCTAACCGGTCGCTCGCTTGAAGCAAGTCTAAGGCGAGTGGCTGACCTCCTTTGCCTCGTCCCTCTACTTCAAAATTAATTTGAAGTTAAATGAATGCTTGTCATAATAGTGTAGAATCAAAGAAATCGTAGCACGATTCTTCACGAAACACTTGCTATCGAACTGCCGGTATTGAAAATGGAAAACGTGCTTTCTTATGTAATTTCACTTAGCCTATACAAAACAATGAATGAATCAATTAACGTTTATCGTAACGATACAACTAAATAAGCAAATCAACTAAGTTCAAAAGAACGACAAAGTTTTGCACATAAAAGAGAAAGGATAAGGTTCTAGAAAAGAGAGAATTTTTCAAGACTCTGTAAAACGGTCATTGGACAACTTGTCGACAAGGTGTAGTTTCCTCGAACGGTTGCCTAGGCCAAGGGACCGATTCGTCCCGGAAGGAACGAGTATAGCAAGCGCCAGCCCTTCCACTACTAAAATATGCTAAAATAGCGACGTATATTAGTGACGGCGGAAATACCCGTCGCTGATAATTGTCGATAGCGACTTCTTGTTCTACACATCGCTGTCCGTCGCTGTGTAGCGACGTTCAGCGACGTAGTATAAGTTACGTCGCTGATGGGCGACATTTTGCGACGGACGTCCATTTTATGTCGCTGTATTGCGACGTTTAGCGACGTATAATTTATGCGTCGCTGTTGTATTTTATATAGGGTTCCTGGCCCGGTCGAAATCATAAAATTTTTACCCAAAATTTTTCTTCCCACTCTCCTCTCTCCCCCTGGCGAACCCTCCCCTCCGGCGACCCCTCCCTCCGGCGACACCCTCCCCCTTCTCCCTCCGGCGACCCCGCTCGCCCGTTGACCCCTCCCTCCTCCGACGAAGGAGCCTTCCTCGCCGCCTTCCTCCTCCGACGAAGCCACCCTCCTCGCCGCCTCCATCCTTCGACGAAGCCACCCTCCTCAGGTAAACCCTAACCCTAGCCCTAGCTATCTAGACACAGACACGGACACGAGACCCTAACCCTAGCTGTCGAGGGGGGAGAGAGGGGTGGGGGTGGGTGCAGGGGGTGGGGGGGTCTTACTGTCGAGGGGTGGGGGTACCCGGGGGCAGGGGAGGGTTGGGGTGGGTGCAGGGGTAGGGGGAGGAGGGCAGGGGAGGGTTGGGGTGGGTGCAGGGGTAGGGGGAGGAGGGCAGGGGAGGGTTGGGGTGGGTGCAGGGGTAGGGGGAGGGGGGCAGGGGAGGGTGCAGGGGTGGGTGCAGGGGTATAGGGAGGAGGACAGGGGAGGGGGGAGGGGGGGCAGGGGAGGGTTGGGGTGGGTGCAGGGGTAGGGGGAGGGGGGCAGGGGAGGGGGGAGGGGGACAGGGGAGGGTTGGGGGGGAAGGGATAGGGGGAGGGGGGCAGGGGAGGGTTGGGGTGGGTGCAGGGGTAGGGGGAGGGGGGGCAGGGGACGGTGCAGGAATCGGTATCGGACTATATGTATACAATATATATACATGTATATATACTCACACACTTACATACACACACAAATACATATATACTCACGCACTTACATACACACACAAATACATATGTATACATATATATATATACTCACACACTTACATACACACACAAATACATATATAAATATATATATGTATACAATGTATATACACCAAGGTTCACAATATCGGTATCGGAATCGGTATCGGACTATTCCTATGAGTATTGGTATCGGCGATATCGGTAGTATCGGCGGTATCGTATCGGAGTATCAGACTTTGGTATCGGAAAACAAATAATTATTAATAAATTATTTATATTTATAAACATATATTTTATATATTTAGGCATAATTTTAAGTATTTCAGCGTTATTTCTTAGTAGTTTTGAAATTATATGAAATAGTAGTCACCCTTACCGATTGGTTTTGCCGAATTGACCGGAACAAAGACCCCCAATGTCGGTATCGATCAATATTTGGTATCGATCGGTATCGGATTGGAACTTGCCAAACCGTATCGGTATCGGCCGTATCGGATCGGTATCGGCCGATACTTTAAACCATGATATACACACAAATACACATATATATACAATCAAAAATCCATTTGAAATTCATTTTAAGAATCTAAAATGTTGACGATATATACCCAAGGTTCACAATATCGGTATCGGAATCGGTATCGGACTATTCCTATGAGTATTGGTATCAGCGATATCGGTAGTATCGGCGGTATCGTATCGGAGTATCGAACTTTGGTATCGGAAAACAAATAATTATTAATAAATTATTTATATTTAAAAACATATATTTTATACATTTAGGCATAATTTTAAGTATTTCAGCGTTATTTCTTAGTAGTTTTGAAATTATATGAAATAGTAGTCACCCTTACCGATTGGTTTTGCCGAATTGACCGGAACAAAGACCCCCAATGTCGGTATCGGTCAATATTTGGGATCGGTCTGTATCGGATCGGAACATGCCAAACCGTATCGGTATCGGCCGTAGGTTGACTACGGTTGACTATTTTGACTGAAAGTCAAAGTAGAGTCAACATCTGACCTAGATTGGACTAAGAGTTGACAAAGTCAACTGTAGGTCAACCCTTGACCTAGTTTGACCTTGTTTGACTTAGCTTGACCTTGTTTGACTTTGTTTGACTTAGTACAACTTAGTTTGACCTAGATTGCATATCATTGTTATTAGTAACTGTCCGCTACTAATGTGTGTCCCATAATAAGACATAATATACGAATTTGTGCCTGTTGGATAATGTGTGTCCATCTTTGCAGAATTATTTCCAAATGGATATGAATTACTACTTGCGGAATCATTCATGGATGTACAATCGTCGTCCTGATGATATGTGTGGTATGCGGGATGAATACATAGCGGGAGTAGAGCAGTTCCTGCAGTTTGCTAAGGCGTTCCCTCAGTACATGGACAGCACCAAAATTAAGTGTCCGTGTGTGAAATGTCATAACGTGAAATATTATCCAGAAGTGGAAGTGACATATCATTTGTACTCGAGGGGTTTCACGCCTAATTACTATCAGTGGACCGCACACGGAGAACTTGTGTCTTTAGCATCAGAGCCGGAGCCTTACGTTGAGCCGTATATGCATGCGGGACCTAATTTTGTTTCCGATAATCATGCATACGACGACGGGTGCGTGAACATGGTTTTCGACGCTGCGGGGCCTAGTTTCGTTCATGATGCACCTGAGGAGGCACCGAACGCCGATGCTGCACAGTTCATGGAGTTGCTGGAGAATGCAAGAACTCCATTACATCCTGGTTGTGAGGATCATTCACCGTTGGAGGTGGTTACAAGACTGTTGAGCATTAAGTCAGATTTTAACATGTCGCAAGAATGCTACAACCAAGTGTTGGAGTTGATTATAGAGATCTTGCCGGCGGGTGCTAAGTTGCCTAAAGACTTCTACCGGTCTAAGAGGATGGTGAGATCGCTCTGGATGGGATACGAGAAAATCGATTCCTGTCGCAATAGGTGCATATTGTACTACAAAGACGACAAGGACGCAGATGTGTGCAGATTTTGTGGTGCTGATCGCTATAAGACAACTAGTACAGGAAGGTCTACCGGTGCAAGAAGACCGACCGATTCAATGCACTACTTGCCTTTAACGCCGCGGTTGCAAAGATTATTTATGGTGAAAGAGACGGCCAAAAATATGAGTTGGCACATGCGAGAACAGATTGAAGGAGTGTTGGATCACCCATCCGATGGAGAAGCGTGGAAGCACTTTGATCGAGTGTATCCTAATTTTGCTTCAGATCCACGTAATGTCAGGTTGGGACTATCTTCTGACGGTTTTACTCCTTTTGGTCTTTCGGGATCCCAGTATTCGTGCTGGCCTGTGATTGTCACTCCGTATAACCTATTGCCTTGGATGTGCATGAAGACTCAGTACATGTTTCTAACCGTTATAATTCCTGGTCCGAACAATTCCAAGAGGAACATTGACGTGCACTTACAGCCTTTGATAGATGAGTTGAATCAGTTATGGGAAGTAGGCGCTAACACGTACGATGTATCCAGGAAGCAGAATTTTTAGATGAAGGCAACCCTTATGTGGACCATCAACGACTTTTCGGCCTATGGAATGTTATCTGGATGGAGCACTCATGGCCGTCTCTCATGTCCGTATTGCATGGACCGTAGTAAGGCTTTCCGCTTGAAACACGGAGGAAAACCGTGCTTCATTGATTGTCATCGACAATTTCTGCCAAAAGATCATCCGTTCAGAAGGAACAGGAATGCATTCCGTGTCGACGTTGTAGAGAAGGGTGATCCACCGCCAAGGTCGTGCGGAGCCACGATATGGGAGGAGGTTAAAGATTTTCCAAGTGCTATCGAAGATCCTACAACTGGGTACAAGTGCGATGGATTTGGTAGAGATCATAACTGGACAAAGAGGAGCATATTCTGGGATCTGCCATACTGGAGTACCAATCTGATCAGACATAATCTTGATGTCATGCATATTGAGAAGAATATGTTTGATAACATAATTAATACTGTGATGGACGTAAAGGAAAAAACGAAAGACAATCCCAAGGCCAGGTTGGACTTAGAAGAAATATGCAAACGCCCTACGTTGCATTTGATACAGCAGAATGGAAAACAGTTCCTGCCGAAGTCAATTTTCTCGTTGGACAAGGAGGATAAAGTGAGACTTTGTCGGTGGATCCAGGGCCTAAAATTTCCAGACGGATATGTGTCAAATCTGAGAAGATGTGTCGATCCGAAGGAAAATAAATTGACGGGTATGAAGAGCCACGACTGTCACGTATTCATGGAGAGGTTAATTTCGATTGCATTTCGAGAATTCTTACCGCAGGCAGTTTGGGATCCATTGACGGAGCTTAGCATATTCTTCAGGGATCTTTGTTCTAAGAAATTGCTCGTTGATCGTCTAGAAAAGCAAGAGAAGGACATTACGGTAACACTATGCAAGCTAGAGAGGGTGTTTCCTCATGGATTCTTCGACTCTATAGAGCATTTGCCGATTCATCTATCCTATGAGGCACGTATTGGTGGACCCGTCGAATATCGATGGATGTACCCGTTCGAGCGATATTTGAATCACCTAAAAAGAAAGGTGAAAAATAAGGCACGGGTCGAGGGTTCTATTTGTGAAGCCTATGTTCTCGAGGAGATTACAAACTTTTGTTCGATGTATTTCAAGCCTCATGTTGCAACTAATAGAACGAGAGCTTCCAGAAACGACGACGGAGATCATGAAAGTAATGATACAATACTGAAGGTATTCAATGCTCCAGGAAAGCCATCGGGTAAAATGAAGAAGAGATATCTGAACGATGATGAGCTAAGGGCTGCTCAGGTGTATGTATTACTCAACTGCGACGAGGAGGAAGTAGAGAAACTGGAGGGGTAAGTAAATAATACGTCTACATTATTTTAATAGTGTTGAGAATAATACTATTACATTAATTGCACGATGTTGTTTTCAGCATATTTAATGATGATGTGAGGTCAGGTAGGCCACACATAACAGAAGAAGAACTAGAACAAGAAATGAGGTGTTATTTTCCATCATGGTTGAGTGCATATGTAAGACTTGAGAACTCTGTAATTACCTTTCTGTATATGCACTTGATTTAGAATGAGCTTAATTGCTTCTTTCGTGGTATTTAGGTCGATCGTCCATACGCAAGACTTGAGAATGAGTCTATTAGAACGCTAGCCAAGGGACCAATTTATGCTGCAAAAATATGGCCAAGCTACTGTGTTAATGGGTTTAGGTTCAAGTCAACAACTTGTCCGATCAGAGACAACTTTGTGGATCTCGACTCCACCAAAAACAACTATTTGTGTATCAGATCTTCGAACTACAAAGATGTTGATGCGGGCAACGATTTCTATGGCGTGCTACGGGAGATCGTAGAGCTGACATATAGTTATGGAATAGAGCCTGCTAAGATTGTATTATTCAGGTGTGATTGGTTCGATCCGATTGAAGGTCAGGGTTGGAAAGTAGACAAGCACGGTCTTGTTGATATAAACTATCGGCGTCGATATCAAGCCTATGAACCATTTGTCCTATCAAGTCAGGCTCAGCTCGTGTACTTCACAAGTTATCCTAAATGGGGAACAACAAGGTCGGACTGGTGGGCAGTATGCAAGACCAAAGCTAGAAATACCTTTGAGGTTGACGATATAGCTTATCAACAGGATGAACTACCTCTTGTAACAAATATTATAGAAGTGGACACGACGGAAGTTCCTCATTACACATCTAATTGTGTAGAAGAAGTAGAATTATCTGAAGAGGAAGATGCAGATAAAAGTGAAGATGTAGAGGAGGAAGAAGAAGAAGAAGAAGATGAGCTAAACGAACTAGATGAATTTTCAGAAGAGGATTAAAATCTGTGATGTCTATCATATAAATATGTATTTTTGTAATAATAAATCTGTGACACTTTAGTGACACTTTTATCTGTGACCATGATATTTTTCAAAAATCTGTGATGTCTATCATATAAATATGTATTTTTGTTTTATTGTCATATGTTATTATCAGGTATGACTAGACCAGGAGGACGACGCGGAGGATTATATATTAGCCAGTCCCGTCAGCCTCAGGCTGGGGATGGAGACGGCAGTTCCGTACCCTCATTCTCATCTCCGAGTACGCTATTGTACCGTTCTGTTCACGGTCCATTACCGGGATAGGGCAGTTCCAGCAGGTTGCCGACTCCTCCCTCGTCGTCCAGCCTTCCTGATCCCTCGTCGTCCAGCATCCCCGATCCCCCGTCCAACATTCCTCCTGTCGACGGCTCTATGGGGGGAGCCGACGCCGAGCATATGGAGGTCGGCGATCAGACTGAACCTGCCCAGGCAGGAGGTGAGAGCGACCCTCCATGCGCTCCCCCGGGCGAGACGCGTATGGAGATTTGGACGGACGGGCCTATGAAGTAAGTTAATTAATTAATATATATTTCTCAAATGATTATATGTACATATATATTCATGAAATTTTTTTATTGTATAGATATCGGCCTTCTGTAGTACAGAGATAGCTGGAGCAATTTCTGAGGCAGAACTATGGTGGGCCTTGGCTCAACTACTCAGATGCTCCCGCAGATAGGAAGGCCTTTTGGTTCGCCCACTTCAAGGTAAAAAATTTGTTTATTTTTAAATTTTAATAATCATTTGTGTATATTATACAACTTTTGTAATTTACTTCTTGTAGAGGACCTATTTCTATCCACCACACCGGGCGGCGAGGATCGAGGGCCAATTTTCTGCCGTCGCAGCCAAGCTCATCCGTGATGCGATCGACGACCAGAAGCGTCGTGATCGCTCCGGACAGCCGATCCAGGGTTGGATTACGCCAGAGCAGTGGACTGCGATGAAGGCTAGATTCAGCGAGCGCAGGTACCAGGAGCGGTCTGAGAAGGCCAAGGTGGCGCGGTCGAGCGCCGGTAAGTGGTGTGGTGGCTCCATTCCGATGATGGAGCATTTTTGTCGTCTGGTACGTTTCCTATGACGGACATTAATTTATATATAGTTTGATATAGAATGTTTAATACTAATAATAGATAATATATTTTAACAGGTAAAAAAGGGTGAGGACCCGAACATGGTGACCGTCTTCCTGGTCACACATCGGAGGGCTGGGGAGTTCATTGACGAAAGGGCGACGCAGGCATATGTACGTTCTATTCTTTATATTAATTTACTATAACTTAGAAAACATGAAAATAGATATCAATATAGACTTTAGCAAACACTTACACGTTAGCAAACACGTTCTAGGCCGAGTTTGTTCGGCTACAGCAGGAGGCGGCTGCTGCTGCTAGTACGCCAGCAGAGGGAGGGGCTGGTAGTTCCTCCCAGCCGCCTACAGCTCCATCGCAGGACGAGCTCTGGATGACCGCCGTTGGCGGTCTTCAGAAGGGTACGTACTACGGTACGGGATCCTACGGCGCGTATTTGACTACGGAGTCATCCCGGGCCCCCTCTGTCAGTGGGCAGTCTTCGGCTTCGCAGGCGTCGTCACGAGTTGGGGATATCCTTCGTCAGATCGAGGAGCTGCATCGCGAGTTACAGTAGCAGATTTCTGATGCGGTCGAGCGACGATCCGACCCTCCGATCGTCACTGGACGATTTGTTGCGGTCGAGCGCAGTATACAGGAGCTGATGGCTCTGTATCCGGCTACAGCTGCCAGCTTGCAGATGCTCACCGAGTCTACGCAGCGCACAGAGCGTAGACAGGTCGAGCTGGAGGGATCATAGAGGAGCATGTCTGCCTCACTCACTAATCTGTCGACTTCGCTTGAGGCGAGTACTGAGAGGGTGGTGAGTACCCTTGCTGCGCATGGTGAGCGACTGCGAGAGCTCCCGGTCTATCGACGGTACGGACTCCAGACACTGCACTGCCTCCGGCGTCGACTCCAGACATTGCACTGCCTCCTACTGCCCCTACGGTACAGCTCACCCAGCAGCAGTATGACTACATTCTATCCCAGTTGCGCGGCAGGGGTCCGCAGTGATTTTATTGGTTTTTTTATGACTTGTATGTATTGGCCCTATGGGCAAATTGTTTATTCATACAACTATTGTTTATACACTTGGTGGGAGACTTTTTATCATCTTCCATTTTTATTTGACTCTATTGGATGTTTGTGAGGATTTGAGTCTGTGATATTTACTTTGCACTACCTCCTGTTTTTATTGTGATATTTACTTTGTGATATTTGCGACGGGGATGACAAATATACCTACGCTGGGTTATAAGCGATGATCTGATATACAAAGGAGGTGCTGCCGAAATTTTAAAAAAATATATTGTGTATTTTTGTTATGATGTGTGTCTGTATTTACAGTGAATGTGAAATGCAGTGTTCGGAACCATCGACAGTTTCGATTACTGTTGTATGTGTTATCTTGGATAGAAATAGCAACAGTTCAGGGTGCACTTCTGAGAGGTTCATTTTCACGTCCTTCACTTTCTCGGGACGTCGTAAAGGTTCCCGAGAAGGTGAAGGACGTGAAGAGGAAGCTCTGAGAAGTGCACCCTGAACTGTTGCTCTTTCTATCCAAGATAAAACATAGAACAGTAAGTAAAACTGTCGATGGTTCGAACACTGCACTTCACACACACTGTAAACACAGACACAGCATAACAAAAATACGAATTATATTTTTTAAATTTTTTTTATAATATCTGCGACGTATAGCGACGTTCTACGACGTCCTGCGACGGTATGTAGAAGTCGCTATACGTCGCTAAATAGTGACGTCAGGTTACTAGACGTCGCTAATATACGTCGCTAATCTGTCGGTAGCCGTCGCTAAGTTGCCCACGTGGCTGCCATGCCATGTCATCATATATAAATTATACAGCGTCGCAAGTGGTCGCTTTACGTCGCAACGTTGGTGACGTAGTGATACGTCGCTATCAGTCGCTCATTTTAGCGACGTCTAGCGACAATTAACGCCGCGTCGCCAATAGCGACGTTCGGCGACTAAATTGCCATTTGCAACTTGCATATAAGCGACGTCCGTTTTTCGTCGCTAAATACGTCGCAAATAGGTTTTAGCGACGTATTTTCCATTTTTAGCGACGTCTCCTGACGTCGCTAAAATGGGTTATTTTAGTAGTGTTCATCGACGTGGGTTATTCGGGAACTTTCGCACAGGGCTCGCTACCCGCCGCGAAAGGGTTGCCGTCTAACCCAGCTATAGTCCGTGATGGCTTGACATTGCCAGTGGCCTTCACACCCTTTTACTGCTTAACTAATACATGTGACAGGGGATGAATATGATAGCTGCTTAATGTTTACAAATTCATGTGCTTGCCTCGAAACATGTTAACATGCAAATTGATCAGGATGGTTAGAAAGATCACACAAATAACTAGCTAACATGTTTATAATAATTGCTTGAATCAAATGCAGTGCTTGGATTTTAATTAGCCATTCGTTAGTACATGTGATCGTACTGATCCTCGCTCTTTGCAGGTCCCGCGAATCAGGAAGGACGCGCTAACTAGCTCGGCGACGTTCATGATTTTGAAGCTTCGGCAGCGCGTCGAAGACTTGTTCCGCAACTCCACTTTTGAAGACTCTCAAGTATCCAAGGAAGATGGCTCAGCGTCCCTCCATTCCAGGTCACTGGAGTACTTTGTTGTATATTAAGGGATGTGTGCAATGTATGGAACGGCTATCTCATCGGCACTCTTTTATAATTGAGTCATGTTGTAGCCCACGCGACATGAGCCCTGTACTGTAGTATGTAAATGATGTTCATTATCAATAAAGATCAAAGTTTCTTTTGCTTAATGTGTGATTCAATTTGTCTGCGTACTCTCTTAAATCTCGTGTCTCGGATTACCTTATGACTATGCCTTGTGCGATCGCAAATTAGGTTCGCACGGCATCACGTCCGGGGGACGACTATCGATTCGATGGAATCGGGACGTGACATCTATAGTTGTACTTCCCCAGAATTTATTGTACTAGTATACGATTCTTTCAAGTTTGTAATAAAACTTTTTGTTTTTGCAAACAAAATGCCTAGTAGGCGCCCATATATATGTCTCTTTTAGGCGCCTAACACTCTTAGGCGCCCATTGTCTCTTAGGCGCCTAACTCTCTTATGCGCCCATTGTTTCTTAGGAGCTCTGTTCTCCTAGGCTCCCTGTTCTCTTAGGCGCCTAGCTCCCCTAGGCGCTGCTCTCTTAGGTGCCTACTTTTCTAAGGCACTCTGTTCTCTTGGGCGCCTATTTTTCTGATGATGTCTGCAAATCCATGTGGCGTGATAAGCTGCCATACATGCTGAACGTAGTGTACTACTCCGAATTTCCTGAAGGACGTGTCCATCACTTGGCTATGACCACGCACCTATTCCACATAGGCGCCACATGTCAATAGGCGCCTCTGCTTAAAAGTGTCGCACAGTGGTTTAGGCACCCTTCTGCAGAGGGCGCCTACTTTGAATAAATGTCAGTTAGTTATTCCCTGACTCTATAAATAGAGTTCCATTCTCCCAACGTACAGAGACAGAGAGGAGGGGTATAGTTTGAGCACTCATCACACTTCCATCTTCTGCAATCAACAATCTCAAGAGCAAGTTCTTCAACCGTTAATCGAAGCCAAAGTTCTGTCGATACTTCTACACGGCCAAGCCATACAGAAGATTCCTCGTCAATAGAAGCTCCGAGACACGACGATAAGCTTACTTCCATCCACAATCGCCTCTACAAGTGAGAAGGGGTATAGGTAGAGCACTCATCTCATTTCTAGAATCCAAGCATTCTTATCAGCAAAAAGCCATTCAAAAGAGCATGTTTTCTATCATTAATCGAAGCCGAAGTTCTGTCGATACTTCTACACGGCCAAGCCATACAGAAGATTCCTCGTCAACAGAAGATCCGAGACACAATGATAAGCTTGCTTTCTTCTGCAATCGCCTCGTCAAAGGGACAAAGCGGTCGTCTCATAGACCGGACTCCTACATTTGTACTTCTCTAAAATTTATTGTAATCGTGTACGACTTTTTAAAGTTTGTAATAAAACTTTTTATTTTTGCAAACAAAATGGCGACTCTGCTGGGACGACCTTCTCCTCCAACGAGAAGGTGACAACTCAAGGCGATTCATCATTGATTGCCACTAAGAAAGGAATGTTGGCCATTAAATTCGACCAAACAGCGTTCAAAAAGATGCTAAGTGCTCCTGGTGCTAAGCGCGCCCCTGTATCTGCAAACAGGACGTGTATAGCCACTGTGACCAAAGCTAGGCGCACTGCACAAGTGCAGAACCACTCTCTGAAGAGGCGCCTCGAATGGGTTCCTAGGTCTGCTAGTGCACCACAAGGAGATAGGCGCCCACTTGAGGGCGCCCATTCTCTCAAGACCACTGATCCCACATCTGTTGTGATGCCCAAATCTTTAGGCGCATCATCTGGAGATAGACGCCCGCTTGAAGGCGCCCATTCTCTCAAATCTACCTCTGTAGTGATGCCCAAATCTGTAGGCGCATCATCTGGAGAGAGGTGCCCGCTTGAGGGCGCCCATTCTCTCAAATCTACTGTCCCTAGTTCTTCTATGGGAGATGCGCCCCAGAGAGATAGGCACCAATTTGAGGGCACCTATTCTCTCAAATCTACTGTCCCTAGTTCTTCTGTGGGAGATACGCCACAGAGAGATAGGCGCTCACTTGAGGGCGCCTATTCTCTTCCATCTATTTTGCTAAATCCTGAATCTTTCAGCAAAGGCACTACGGCTGCTCAAAGGCGCCGAATCAGATGCACTGAGAGATTATGCGCACAACAAAAGGGGATACTTCCTACCCCTCATTTGAATGAAAAACTTTCTAACATGCGCTTAAGTCGTAATGCACGAGGAAAACTCCAAATGCAACAGACTGAAATGATCGTTGATACTGATATGCGCACCCATCTTAACAGGCGTCGAGCCCAACTTAACCAGAATGTGCATCCCATTGCTGAACAAGCAATGGCACCTATAAGTTCTGGGCGCCCAAAATTTCCCTCTGCCAATGTGAATCATGTTCAAAGGGTGATATCTACTACTTCAAAGTGCCCAAAGATGAGTGCTAAAAATCCTCTCACTTGTGCTGCTGAATTAGGCGCTTCCTTATACCTTCAAGGAACCAATAAGGCCAGGAACAGGCCACATCTTCCCTCTTCTTCTACTAAGAAAATCGACCTCCGTGATCTAATTTCTCAGAAATGGAAGGCTATATCCCCATCTCCACCAATAGTGCATCATTGCATCTCACATGAGATTACAATCAGGTGCTGTTGCAAAGTAGCCAAACGGTCAGTTTTTGATCGTCTTACTTTGACCCATCCTGTTGAGGTATCTTCAGAAGATGAGTCAGTATAAGCCTCTGTTAACATGACAACTCATTGCTCTTACGAGGCTGGGGGTAGCCTAAGACGTAATTCGTTTCGGACCCGTACTCATAGACCCCCGGTTCGTACTCATCACACATTTGATGGGGTCTATCGACACACCATCAAGGAGTCGAGCTATAATCGGTCAAAGGAATCTTACCCTCTTATCCTGGGGGTAGCTCTTTACATGATTTTGACGCCGCCAACGAGAGTTCTGAGCAGACTATCAGCGAGAGTTCTGAGCAGACTATCTCTTCTTTACTAGCCAGAGAGGTGACTGTGTATGTCATCACAGAAGATCAGGATGCTTCCAGTTCTGCTAGCCAAGAGCAACGAATGACTGTGCTAGAAGAAAAATTAAAAACGATGGCCGAAATGGTGGCAAGCATGCACACCATAATTTTGGCTCAGTACACGGTTCCACCGGTTGTGAATACAACCTAAGAATCTATATCGACATCTGTCCCTGTCAATATTAGTTTGGGGGTACAGTCTCCTCATATCGCCTCCATACCAGTGCAGGTTACTCCAAGTCAGTCTGGGGCTGGGGGTGGAACTTATCATGCAGTCCCTCATCCTAACACATCCAATCAATCCATTACTCCGCAATTGTCGGGAGACACTAACGAGGCTGTGAAACTCTTGCGTTCTCAATTCGAAGCCTTCAAGCAAAAATATGGCTTGCAGAAGCTTGGTATCAAACAACCATACCCTATTGAGTGGAAAGAGGTGCAGTTTCCACCCAAGTATAAGCCTCCTACTATAATGTTGTTTGATGCCAGTACGTCTCCGAATTAGTATATCGATCTCTTCGGGATAATGACCGACCAGCTTCAACCTAATGATGCTCTCCTCATAAGAGTCTTTGTTGGGTGCTTGAAAGGAGTAGCCTACGACTGGTATCGCAGCCTGCCAGACGGGTGCATTACTTCTTTTGCAGTTCTGAAACAGATGTTCTTGGAGCGCTTCTACGAAGGAACAAACGACATGACTATGTCTGCTTTGATCAAGATCAAACAAAGGCCCAACAAAATTGTGGATCATTTCATTGAACGTTACCGTCGCGAAGCACTAAAAATGCCTTTGGGAACTCCAAATGCATTAACTATAGATACATGCAAGTCAAACTTGTTGCCTATAGTTAGCATGTGGACGGGTTCCACTCAATTTCAAGATTGGCCTTCCTTCATAATAAGCGCCAGAGCAGCTGAGGAAAGTGCTGACAAATTCAAACAGTTAGGCATCTAGATGCCTAATCTCGACAAAGATGAACAATAAACAACCAACAGCGGAGGTCGCCAAAACAATCACAAAGGCAAAGAGACTTTGGCTATTAATCTCAAAGGCAAAGAAGCTTTGGCTGTCAATATAAGTCAGCCAATGCCTACCCCAACAGTACCACCACCGAGGGCACCACGTCCGAAAGAAGAATATTCCTTCGACGAGGATGATATCATGAACATCTTCGATTTCCTAATCCAGAGCAATAAACTTCAGTTGCTGGATGCAAAACGGCCAGAGGAAATCGGTAAGACTGACCATCCTAAATATTGTGTCTATCACAGGTTTATCGGACATCCAACTCGAGCATACTATGTGCTTAAAAGCAAGATCCAGGAGATGGTCAATTTCGGTACAATCACTCTCCAGCAGGACGAGAAGACTATGACGGCTAATGTCGTCTCTATGCAGTTTGGTGATTTTCCTGCTCAATTTGTACAAGATGGCATTGTCCCCATCCCGAAAACTACTCTGGAGATTATAAATTTCCCACCTGCATGAACTGATGGTCTTGTTCCTTTGTCAACCGATAAAGGAAAAATTATGTGGATCCATCCTGACTTGGTGGCTGACTTCGAAGCATCTCCTTCCGCTATAAAGTCCAAAAAGGTGACCAAGTACAAATCATGTCATATGATTTCATTGGGTGAACATCGTCTTCCGCCTTTAACTGCTACCTTTCTCGACGGCAGATTCTTCTTCTTTTTCTGAAACAATACTGCCAAAGCCAAAGGCCAAATATCAACCAACTTTTCATCTGTATAGTCCACAGTCCCGTGAACTAATGACAAAGATGGGATATGATTTACAGAAGGCCTCCAGCCTGAATCATGGAAAAGGATCTCCGATGCCTCTTTTTTTATGCCTCTCACACAACCAATCTTGTGTTGGCTTGGGTTTCTGGACAGAATCTTCATCCTGCCAGAAGAAATATTCTAAAAACAAGAACCACCTACAGAAGATCAATTAATTCAGGTCGATGTTGGAGAAGAAGGTTTGCCTAGGCCAATCTTCATCAGCAAAAGCCTCCCAAAGACGGATAAACAAGAACTAATTCAGCTTATCCAGAAATATATTGATGTCTTCGCTTGGATTTATAAAGATATGCCAGGATTGGATCCTCAGATCGCTATCCATAGACTCCATATTCGGCCTAATGCAAGGCCAGTCAAACAACAACAACGTCGATTCAAACCTGACATGATGAATGCCATAGAGACTGAAGTTAGGAAACTTATCGCTTATGGCTTTGTTAGAGAAGAACAACATCCCGACTGGGTCGCCAATGTTGTCCCAGTTATGAAGAAAACGGGGAAGGTCAGAGTCCGTATTGACTTTAGAGACCTCAACGATGCTTGTCCCAAGGATGAGTTTCCTCTTCCGATCAATAATGTCATGATCGACAAATAGTTGCGGATTCGAATGAATGTCTTTTATGGATGGATTCTCAGGATACAATCAAATCAAGATGCATCCAGAAGATGAGAAACATACATCTTTCCATACTCCTCTGGGAGTCTATTGCTACACTGTCATGCCATTCGGTCTTAAAAATGTTGGTACAACTTATCAGCGGGTTATGAGTACTATCTTTCGTGATCATTTACGAAAGACATTTGAATGCTATGTCGATGATATTGCTGTCAAAAGTTGTCTAAAGGAAGACCCCATCCAAGACTTGAGAACTATTTTCGATCTAATATGCCAACATCAACTTAAGATGAATCCCACCAAGTCATTCCTGGGAGTCTCTAGTGGCAAATTTCTCGGATTCGTTATTACCTCTAAAGGTATACACGTTGACCCTGAGAAAATCAAAGCCATTCAAGAGATGCGTCCTTCACGCAACTTAAAAGAGCTAGGAGGATTCCAGGGACGGCTTGCGTACATCAGAAGATTCATCTCAAATCTCTCTGTACGCTGTAGACCGTTCACTCAACTCATAAAGAAAGGTGTGTCTTTCATTTGGATTGAAGAATGCCAGCAGGCATTTGAAGACATAAAGCAGTACTTGATGAACCCTCCAGTTCTAGTGCCTCTAGGCTCAGGAATACCTTTCCTGATGTATGTTCGAGCAATGGATCATTCATTTGGTGCATTACTAGCCCAAAAGAATAAAGAGGGTCATGAGCAGGCTATCTATTATCTCAGATGCACGATGATCGAAGCTGAACATCGTTATAGTTCGCTGTTCAAAAGACACGACATTATATCACAGGCCAAACCATTCATGTTATCTTCCGAGTCAACCCTCTCTGGGTTTTGATGAGGAAGCCCAATACGCTCAATTCCAGGCTCGTTACATGGGCCATATTATTAGCACAGTACGATATGGTGTATGTTCCCCAAAAGTCTGTTCAGGGTCAAACCCTCGCTGACTTCCTAGCAGCTCATCCAATTCCTGAGACGTCTAAACTCTATGATGAAATTCCTGACGAAACCCTGGAATCTAACATGATTTCTGAAGAATTTCCTACTTGGTGTCTATTCTTTGATGGAGCATCCAGAATCGGACCCAAAGGCATCATCGTCGCTGGAGTCAGAATTGTCCTCGTATCACCCGATGGATTGACAATTCAAAGAGCTTATTCTCTGAACGAATCATGCTCCAACAACGTGGCAAAGTACAATGCTTTGTTTAATGGTCTCCAACTAGCTAAACAGCTGTATATTGAATATTTTGAGGTTTACGGAGACTCTAAACTGATCGTCAATCAGGTCAGAGGAACATATGAAGTTCGGCATCAGGATCTTGTCCTATATCACGAGGCAGCAGTTAGAATGGCTACATCATTCAAAGGCTTCTTCATTGAACATGTACGGTGAGTATGCAATACAGAAGCTAATGCACTAGCTAATCTTACTGCAGTATTAGCAATTCCAGTCAGAAGACAGCAGATAGTTGTTGTCACTAACAGAGAATTATTTTGTTGTCACTAACAGAGAATTATTTTGTATCGAGAATAAATCCAACATTGAATTCAGCAATTCAACTAAATCAACATCATTAGTGAAGACTGGAGAGCTCATTTCATCGACTTCGTGGTACATGACATCTTACCTGAAGATTCTAAGGAAGCTATAACAATCCGTAGGTGATCACTCCGATTTTATTACAATCACACCTCCAAGACCCTCTATCGACGAATATTTGATGATCTACTCTTACGCTGTCTTACGGGAGATAAAGCAAAACAAATACTACGTGAAGCTCACGATGGTGTATGTGGTGCACATCAGCCTGGTCCTAAGTTATAGGATCGTATCCGACTTATGGGCTACTACTGGCCCACTACGATATCAGATGCCATTGAATATGTAAGAAAATGTCGAGCATGTCAAATCCATGCAGATTTCATCCATCAACCATCGGAGTTCCTTCACCCGACTGCCGCATCATGGCCCTTTGAAGCTTGGGGCATGGATGTCATTGGTCCTATCAATCCACCATCATCTAGAGGACATCGGTTTAGACTAGCTATAACCGATTACTTCTCGAAATGGACGGAAGCCATACCTTTATTTGAAGCCAAGACTAGCAGCATCATCAACTTCATCAAACATCATGTGATATACAGATTCGGCATTCCTCGACGAACCATTCATGATAATGGACCACAGTTCATCAGTCAAAAGTTTACTCAGTTTTGTGATGACAACAGAATCAACAATGTTGCTTCCACGGTCTACAATCCTGCAGCTAACGGTCTGGCTGAAGCATTCAACAAAACTATCATCAAGCTTCTCAAGAAATTCGTTTCTACCAATAAGAGAAACTAGACCGAAAATCTTGGAGAATGTCTATGGGCTTATCGTACTACTATATGCACTCCAACCGGTTGCACAACTTCCTCCTTGGTGTATGGATGCGAATCTGTCCTACCATTGAAAATTTAAATCCCCTCCTTAAGAATTGCAATTGCCAATGAACTCACGATGAAGAACAACGATCGTCTTCGACTTCAGGAGCTTGAAGCGCTGGATGAGAAACGGTTACTAGCTCAACAACATATTGAGCTATATCAGGCCCATATCTCAAAAGCTTTCAACCGTAAGGTCAAAGTACGAACGTTCCAAAAGGACGAATTAGTCCTTACTGTCTGACATCCTATGACTATGACATATACGAGCAAGGGAAAATTCGAAGAAAAGTGGGAAGGTCCCTATGTTGTAAGCAAGGTTTTATCAAACGGAGCTTACCAATTGACCGGGATGGACGGCCGAGTTGCTATGATGCCTATTAATGGCAAATTCCTGAAGAAATACCATGTTCGAAAATATATATACTCTATTTCCTAACAAATATTATACATGTTTTAAATCTTTAAATCCCCAGCAGAGTTTATCCAGAACGACAAACAACATCTACAACATCATTGCAAATATCATCTTTTGAAACCCAGTTGTTTTAAAAGATATCTTGTTCTTGAGTCCCAGTTGGCTCAAGGATAATCAATAGATACACGAATTTACGTCCACATCACCTCTGAATTCTTCTATCTATATCAATGACTTGTCACGTCCATATTACCTTTGATGATGCCATCTTCGAAGTGACAACATTACAAGTTATATTATGTCATGTCCACATTACCTCTGAATAGATATAATAAGTATTGTTATTTTTAAGAGATATGTCATGTCCGGTACCTCTGAACATATTTCTTACTCCTATCTATTACTTGTGTCTTAAACAGAGACACAATAAGTAATAGAGCCATAAAAAGATCATCAATTTTTATTCCAGTGACGTGCAAAACATCAAATTTATACATCAAACAAAATAGAACAAAAGTTGTCACAATCTGGATAGCTTCACTTGGGAGGCTGAGTGCTAAGTTCAGTAATCATACTCGTCAGAGCATCAGCCCTCTCAATTCTGGAGTCGAGTACTCTTTGCCTAGCCAAAGCTCTCCCAGATTCTGGATCAAAAGGTTGCAGGGAGTTAACTCGGCGTTCGATTTCTGCAGCCTGAACTCGAACAAATTTCTCTCGCTGCCTTCTTAGATCATCCAGACGGCTTACGGCAACTTGATGCATTTCAAGTACTTCTTCTTCGCATCTCCTGGCTCCTCTGAGTGCCTCGCGAAGCTTGGACATCTCAGCTTCTAATTCCTGAAGACGAGCTTGGCATTCAGCCGCTTCCTTCTCTTTCTCTACGGCTTCAGTCTTATAATGCTCAACAGAAGAACTGGTTTCGATAATGCTAGCATCTAACTTTGTAGATCGTGTTGAGAAGGCAACCACAAAATCTTCTAAGACAGCTTGCCATGTTGTAGACTCGTGAACCATCGCCTCACACTCAACATCTACGAGCCGTTGGATATTGCCTCTTATCAGATCTTGGTAAGATTTGATAGGATCTTCAAGCGCATCCAAGATGTGCTCTAAGAAGCTAACCCTCTCCAGATCGCCAATATTGTGGATGGCTTCAACAATAAAGGAGGCAATTCTCCTTACTGACTCGTTGGGGTGGCCTTTCTCTAAGACCATCTGAACAAGAGTTTTTAAGGATGTGAAGAAAGCGCTGGTATAAGTCTCGATGACGATATTTGTCATCGTCGATACACCAGGAGTAGCCACTTCAGTCCGAAGCCCTCCTACTGCAGAAGAAGATGGAATCACGGATTGTGCACCAGGAGATCTCATTGATGGCATCCTCGAAGAGATTCCTTCTCCAACCTGAGTCCTCATATCCAGAGGAGCCATAGTTGAGCTAAAGATGAACGTTGTAGATGCCAATGGAGCTATAGCTATTGTCCCCATGGGACCCTCTGCTATCAAGAAGCACAATCATTATATATCATGTCAAACAGCATCAAAGGAGCTAGGGCAAATAAAGTCAGAAGTTTACCTGAGCCCGGTAACGTATAAGGGGTCTCACGAGGCCCGGCATCTCGCTCTATATAGAGCCTCGCCATGGTGTGTTCAAAGACGACCGCTTGGCTGATTCCATCTTCTGAGTCGGCTTGGCCATCTGGGGCTGCAGCTATCACCGCCCCCACTGTTTTAATAACATGTTCAGTTGGAGTCTGAATCCCTTCAGCATTAATTTGAGGATTCTTATCACCCTCGACATCAACATCCCCTTCTCTGTCATCATTAGGGGTCTTACCACCTTCGATGTCGATATCAACGTCTTCATGTTCACCTTCATCACCGCTTGAGCCCTCATCGCCTTCAACTTTAGCACCAGAGTCTTTATCGCTTGGCAGTTCTTCGAAACTCTGATTAGCATAACTAGGGCTCCGGTCACTATCATCATGGTGATCGCCACCCTCAACTTGAGAGAAAGAAATTTCAAGTAAAGAGTATCTTTCTCTCTCTTCTCAACTATTTATAGCCAAGGCTTAGACGTAACAGTCGTGCGATCTGTGCCTGAAAGTGGGTCGGTTACGATACTGCTCAGCGCCAACCACTTTTTATTCAAAGTATTTCAAAATTTGAAGTCGTCAAAGTTTGAAAACTTTGAAGGGGATTTTGTAGGTGCCCAAATATTTCTGTCTTAAAGGCGCCCAGATATCTTTCTATTTAGGCGCCTATTCTCTTAGGCGCCTCAGAGTGAATGGCCACGTGGCTAGAATTTCTCAAGGCATCATGAAGTCTGACAGTACATATTTAGGCACCCCTGATTGAGATAGACGCCCTTCCAAGAATGTGCCCAGTTTTCTTAAATGCGCCTAAATGATGAAGTGCCATACTGGAATGATGCACATAAATCCACGTGGCATGATAAGCTGTCATCTATATTGAACGTGGTGCACTACTTTGAGTTTTTCGAAGAACGTGCACATCACTTGGCCATGATCATGTGCCTATTTAGCATGGGTTGTCATATGTCAATGACACTCAGAAAAGTAATAGGTGCCCCTTTTGAAAAGTGGTGCACAGTGGCTTAGGCGCCTTTCCATATAGGGACGCCTGTCTTGAATAACTACCTATTAGTTATTTCTTAGCTCTATAAATAGAGTCCTGTTCTCCAAACGTACAGACAGAGATGAGGGGTATAGTTCGAGCACTAATCACACTTCCATCTTCTGCAATTATCAATCCTCAAGAGCAAGTTCTTCAACCGTTAATCAAAGTCGAAGTACTATCGATACTTCTACACGACCGAGCCATACAGAAGATTCCTCATCAACAGAAGCTCCGAGACACGACGATAAGCTTGCTTCCATCCACAATCGCCTCGTCAAAGGGACAAAGTGGTCGTCAATCAGACCAGACACCTATAGTTGTACTTTCCCAGAATTCATTGTACTCGTGTACGATTCTTTAAAGTTTGTAATAAAACTTTTTGTTTTTGCAAACAGGGGAGTGTATTGTAATTGATTGGGCTCAATTTGGAGTTAATTTGAAGAAAGGGGGTAAATTTGGAAAAAAAAAACACAAATTAGGCTTTGAAGGGAATGAAAAGAGGCAAGGGGCTAACACGATGTTTATATAGGGGGATGGACAAGCCTTGGTCGGCTACACATCAATCCTAGGGTTAGGGTTTGCCCAATGGTGATTAAAGGCCTTCATATAGTGCAATTCAAGCCTCTTTCTATTAAAGGCCCAAATAAAATTAGGTTTCTACCAAAATATCTAACTTAGACTAATATCTAGATATTCCTAAACCTTGTCATTTAGTTGGAAGCTTCTAATCTAATATCTAGGCTCATGATCAATATCTAGATTAGGGCAATTCTAGGTTAAGGCATAACATATCAATTAGCACATTATTAATTAATAAAAAAATTCAAAATAATTCTAATATTCACAAATGACCAAAATACCCTTGCTCATAAAAAGTGGTGGTGACAAATCTACCCTCCTTAGAAAAAATTTGTCCTCGAAATTAAGATGGTCGTACTCCTTCTAGGTTAAACCCCTAATCAATCAAAGTCAAGAAAACTATCCTATAACATGCAAATTGTGGTCCTATTGGTCATGATTTTACAGTCTCGAACAGGGTCACTACACTATCTAGCATATCGCAAGAATATCCTGACAGGTACTAATGAAATCACACATCAATATGGAGAAGAAGAATATGAAAGACAGACCTGCTAACCCGTCACCCGCAGCGTCGGTCTCCTCGACCATCAGCGCAAAAGCCCCGCCCCTCTGGTGCTGGGCATGGTGTAGCACCACAGGTGGCCTAGCTCCCTCTATCTAATCCATGATACTTAAGTAACATCCACACTGATATTTCACTCCATTATACTATGACACCATCTATATGGTATCTATTCTGCAATCTGATAATCATACCCGTCTATCCAGAACCATGCTACCAGAATCCTTGTCACGCCAGTAAGTACGATGGCGATAATCCATAGAGTCCACAACTAAGGTACATACGTCTAGAATCATGGTATTTAAAATTTTCGTATTGTCGTATGCTTGGCTACAAAAACTTTAAATTCTCACACCCGAGAAATACATCCAAAATCAGACTCTATATCTTCGCCATGCCAGCTAATATGGCTGTAGAAGACTCTAGATTCCATAACTGAGGCAACCTAGCCCATAAGATTTATCTTGGTAGAAAATCAAGTCAACAATGAACACCAAGAATCAAATTCAACAACGAACAAGGGAAGTAGACAGAAACTGTTGGAATCAAATTTCGAGATAGTTATAATGAGATTCTCAAGGGTCATCCCAGGAATCTTCTCAAGTAGTCCTAACTGTGGTTGAGTAACCTCTCACGCTAAAGCCTATTCCTTATCTCTTACCACAAGCACGTAGCAGTACAACTAATTGTCGTACTACCACGACTTCGCACTAGTACGAATCTCGACCTACATAGGCTACCACTAAAAACGTGTCATGACCCATACCCGGTGTAAGGGTACAAGTACATAACAGCGCCCAGCCTACACCACAGAATCGACGGTAGAACTCTATACTAGGTCACTATTTAAACAACTCACGCAAATATATAATGCACTTGTCATAAATCTCAACTCCGAACGGAGGATAAGTAAAGATATAATAAAACTCAATCACAGACTAAGCACGATAAGATAACACAGAAGTCTATAACTAATAAGACTAAACAACAACAAAAATAAAACTACTAAATAATAATATCTCAAAACAATCTCAAATACAAAGTCAATATCTCAACTTATTACAATTCAAGTTCTAAACATGAATTCTAAAACAAGTCTCTAAACTAATCTCCCGATCACTCATGAGAGTCGGGGTCCAAGGTAGCTAAACCATCTCTGGATCGCAAGCAAGTAGGGCATATATCCTCAGGACAAACATCTGTAATATTTGTGTCACGACCCGCACCCACTGTGAGGGTACGAGAACGTAACAACGCCCAGCCTATGCCATAGTGTCGATGGTAGAACGCTGTCCTAGGTCACAACATCTAACAATATAATGCTAAGCAGTTTATACTCCCCAAATAGGGATGACATAGCAGAATGTAAGCTCAATCACAACTAAGGAAGAAGAAGTACGATAAGATATAAACTCAAATAAAATACAGAAGATCAGAAGAGTCTAAGTGTCTAAGATAGCATCTCAGCAAACATCCAGAAATACAAGTCTCAACTACTGAATATGAAAGAATATATACAATCCAGATCTCAAAGACAGAAATAAAGACTAACTAAACTAGTCTCAAGACAACATAAGTAAGATAAAGCTTAACTAAACTAGTCTAAGCAGTAGGGGTAAAGTCATCACCTAGAGCTCGGTCCTCCTGAGAGTCCAGCTCACAAGTGTCGTCTAGGGCTGCCCCGTAGAAGGTATCCACACAGGCCTCCTCCTCGTCCTTTGTAATATTTTCAACAGGTCCAGTCAGGACAAGATTGATCATAATACATCTCAACAGATCATAGCAGGTTAAAAAATATAATCATGCAGTAAAGTAAGATACATGAACAGAAGGAAATACAATATGTAAACAGAGAGAGAACTGTAATAGAAATATCTACTATAAATAGAGACTAACAGTGGCTAGTGAGTCAAAGTACAATATAGACATGTAAATAGCATAGGAGATTCTAATGCTACACTACTTGGATATTATTCACATGTCTACTTTTACTCCCCTGTACCCCCAATCAATACACAAGGATCCAGCCAGGTTATGTTATGATTCCATGCAATGGCCCACAAGGGGTGATACATGGTATGCCCATAAATGGGTGATTCTAGAAATACCCATAAAAGGGAGATTCAAGGAGACTCTGTGATCATGAGAGCACATGTCATAAGTGATCAATGAACCATGAAGCATAGTGATAAACAATGTAAGTGAAACGCACAGAACATGTAATATCTGATGCTCCTGAAGGATAACATCTCAAGAAGGGATCCATATAGTTCTAATTCGTGTGACCAACGTGACAGTATCAAGTAAAGTATTTTAAAGCAAGAAAATAATTCTAAACAGGATATGAAATGATCAGAGAATGTACTCGCCTGGTATCTGAGTGTCCGGATGAATTGTACTGTCCGAGGAGTGGTGTCTAGCTCCTATTTAGAACAACACAAGTCATAACATGTCCAGAATGGTAATAAGATGCATTACAATGCATTCTAAATGAATCTAGGTCAATCTAGGCCAAAGTCAACTCTTGGTCAACTCCGGTCAACTCTAAAAGTCAAACTAGGTCAACTATGGTCAAACTAGGTCTAACAAGTCTAACTTAGTACTCATACACAATCACAAGGTCAAAACCAATATCACACATACACAATTCCTATATACATATATCTATGTACACTATATATATATAGGCACACACACATTGGCATAGGCTAAGTCAACATAACATGGCATATCTATTTGACATTGCATTTAGCTATAAAACTTATATACATATAAAGAAATTAAGACTAACATATATATTATATTATATATGTATAGCTAAACTACTACATACATGCATCTATAGGGGCTATGTGTGTGTGTGAACATGTATAAAGAGGGAAAGTGATTTAGCTAACAGTTAAGAGTGTGTGTGTGTGTGTGTGTGTATATACAAGTGAGCAGTGTGCAAGCAAGAATGAAATGTGAAGGAGTGTCAAAGTGTGACAGTGAAGGATGTGTGTGTGTATACATGTGTGACAGGTAATATGTGTCTATACACTATACATGTGTAAGTGACAGTGCTCAATAGCAATTCCAAGGACAGGGAAAACAATGTGCATTAGAGTGTGAAGGTGATAATTTGGGTAGCTAATAGTGATAACTCGATTTGCAACAATGTGTTATGTCAAAACCATTTCAATTAACAGTTTGTAAATGGTAAGGAAGATAGTTAATATATGAAACAGTGACAGTGAAACAAGGTATAGGAATTAGCATTAGATTAGGAAAGAAAACCAATTCATAGTTTAACATTTAGTTAATTCTATTTCAGTTAACTTAAAACCCCTTCTAAATCTCAGTTCACAGATTATGAAATATGTGGGTGTGTGGGGATAAGTGATTCTCAGGTTTGTGTGTTATCATGCATAGTGAATCCCAGTTACAACATTAACTCTGAAAAGATTTTAACATATATAAACATTCAAAATTTAACAGTTAAAAAAACCAATGAATAGGTTTAACCCAGGAAAATGTGGTATCAGTCAACACATTTCAGTCCATCCCATAATCGAAATCCCATTTCTCTTGAAAACAACCTAATCTATCATGCAAATCCGATATGGATGTAGCTAATACATATGTGGAATCAAATATGGCAATTTAATCATCACTTAAATCAGTTTGAATGCAACTTTATAATTCGAAAAATACTGAAACAGGGAAGTATCAGTCCCTATTGGAATTCAATGATTTCGAAATCAAATAACCATCAAACTTGCAATCTAACCTACTCATCACTCATTAAATATGTAGGTGAGCTAAATCTAAACATTTATCATCATTAGAATCAGCAAAATAATAATTTAAAACCCAAGGAAAACCGAATCAGTGAAGTATCAGAAAAATGGGGAATTTGAAATTCGAACATCAAAATCAGTTTAATACTAGGAATTAATGCTTGGTAATGTGAGTGTCATATGTGTTGGTGTCAGCCATAACCAACGTGTCCACCCAGTGGACACAAAAGTGTCCAAATCAATAAACACATACACAGACACAATCTGTGTGCACAATCATCGTGCACGCGTGCCGTGTCCTCGTGCACACGACACGAATCAAACCAGGACACGAGATCGTGCACCTAGGTTCGCCACACATAGGGCTTCGTGATGAAGTGTCTGTATCGTGTCCAATCAAGTCGTGTCCAAAGAAAACAACGCGTATCAGACGCGGTTTTCGTGCACGGGCAGTTCAGTGCAAAACCTGTGCATGTGGGATTTCTTCCAAACCCCTCGATGAAATCATACCAAAATTTGTGTGTGTTGTGTCAGTCATGTGTCCTAGGTGTATCCAAAATTTTGTATCAAGACGTGCAATGTCGTATCCGCTAGGACCCCCGAACAGTAGGGGACAGTGCACGCTGTGTCGTGCACGGGTTCCTGTGTCCAAACCGACACGAATCGTGTCAAAATTTAACTCAGTCTTCATGAAACCTAAAGTACAGATATAGATCTACAATTAAATGCAATTTGTTTTACAAAAATCGAAAATAAATCCTTAGAGGCATTTAATCAAACACCTGCATAACATTTATGACACGTGTCCGATACGGACACCAAACGGCCACGAAATCGACCCAAACTTCAGGGACAGCTAGGGGACTCCTAGATCTAGCCCTAAATGCAAAGAAAACGAAATATTAATACAATTTATGGAGTTTTACCTATAGGTGTAAAAGCTTGAAAAAGCTCCAAATGGGAGATTCCTCCTTGCTAGCCAAATGCTCCCAAATTGTCCCAAAGCTGGGATTATCCTCAAATAACATCAAGTATAGATGAATTAGGATCTAATGCAACTTGTTTGTGTTGGCCCATTTGGTCATATGGTCAAACCTGATTTTAATAATTGAATAAACTCTGTCTGGATATACAAAGCTAGTCGGAACATCTCGGACTCTTGAACATGATCGAGAATAGCTATCCACTGAATTCAAGACCGAAGATCTGTTTGCCTACTCGAGTCTGTAATTCCTTATGCAATGTATTTTCATTTTATTTGAGTCTAGGAATATGTTGTACACCGAGTCGTACTGGCAAATAGGCTACCCTTAAATGAGTTCAAAATATTTTTAAAATAACCTCTCAAAAAGGTTTACAAAAAGGTTTTCAAAAAGGTTTTCCAAAATCACCAAAAAGCTTTTTCAAAACCCTAACTAAACCCTGACAGAACTTGGACCGAGTTCGGCCAGAGTTCGGCCAGAGTTCGGTTAGTGGCCGTTGTGATTTTGAATCCTTGGAACTTGGTCCTCCTGCAGTTGCGGATTTGACCGAGATTTGCTCATAGAGTTCTGCCCGAATTCTGTCAGAAGTCTGCCTTTGAAATTCCTATAAATAGAGAAGGATTTCGATCATTTCAACTCACTCATTCACTTTCAATCTTCTCTCTATCTAAAACTTTCAGTCTTTCAAAGAGTTTTCTAGAGCTTTCAATTTCAGATCCCAAGCCAATTACAATCCTCTAGTCGATTTGCCAGTGCGGTACGGTCTAGAAGTTTCTGAGAGATTGTGATCAAAAGGCTTGATTGAAGAATACCTCTTCACATTTGAAGTTGGACGAGTTCTTTGTATCAAAGCTCGCGTTGTAGAAGTTGCAAGGATTTCGTAAGAAAACTTGCAGTTTTTCCAATAGTGGATTCAACTGGTAGCAAGAGTTCTACCGACTGGATTAGTCCTCAACAGAGGGATACCAGTATACATCGATGTCTTTGTGTTTGCTCTCCTAACTCTGTCTTTACTTTATTTTAGTTGTGATTAATATTCTGTGATTGTGCTGCTAACTTGTTTTAATTAGCATTATTTCGCTGTCAACTCTATTCCCTCCCTCTAGAGTATTACGCTTTACTATTTCGTTCCTACAATTGGTATCAGAGCAGGTGTTACAGGTAAAGCAAAGGTAACAGTGCAATTATTTATTCATTTTAATTAACTGTTATATAGATCACAACACAACACATGGCAACTGTGAAATTCACAAGTGAAGGCCAGGCCACAAACAGACCCCCACTGTTTGATGGTACGAACTATACCTATTGGAAAACACGGATGCGTTTCTTCTTGAAATCACTTGACTTCGATTTATGGTCAATTGTTCTTGATGGCTATCAAAAGTCACCTCGTATAAATATTGATGGAGTTTTAGTTGAAAAACCCCACAGCAGATATACAGAGGAAGAAAAGAAAAGGGCCAGTCTTGATGCACGTGCCATTAATGCTTTTTTTTGTGCTTTAGACAGAACTAAATTTAACAGGGTGTCAATCTGCACAACGGCTAATAAAGTGTGGAAGCTACTTGAGGTCACACATGAAGGCACGACTCAAGTGAAAGAATCTAAAGTCAGCAGACTTACTCAAGAGTACGAGGCGTTCAAGATGAAGCCCAACGAAACAGTTACACAAATGTTCGAGAGATTCTTGGATATTGTAAATCCTTTGTCCTCCTTAGGCAAAGATTACAGTAACCATGAAAAGATTCGCAAACTCCTGCGAGCACTTACCAAGAACTGGATTCCGAAGGCTACTGCAATCATTGAAGGGAACGACCTCACAACTATGTCCCTCGAAGTACTCATGGGTAAACTACTCACTCATGAACTGGAGCTACAAGATTTTGAAGAGCCTGCACCAAAGGAGAAGACAATCGCTCTCAAGGCTCAGCACAAAAAAGCTGCTGAAGGTGACTCAGACAGCAGTGGATCTGACGCTGAAGATCAAGCTCTCCTAGCAAGGAAGTTCAAAAGATTCATGAGACATGAGAAGAGAGTCAAAGAGAACAACAGCAACAACTGGTATCAAGAAGATGCTGTCTGCTATGGTTGTAAGAAGAAGGGACACATGAAGAAGGATTATCCCACAAACTCATCATCAAGCAAGAAGTACAACAGGTATGAAAAAGGGAACCTGAAGAGATCAACATCTAGGAGATATGCCAATACCAGCATATGGCATGAAAGTGAAGCCATCGACTCAGAAGACGCTGCAAACGTATGCTTTATGGCATCCAATCAGGTGGATCCTCGACAGCGGTTGCTCACGGCATATGACTGGTGACGCTACCCTATTTGCAATACTGTCAAAGAAAAAGAAGGAAGGCTATGTCTCCTTCGGTAATAACTTGAAAGGGTATATTATTGGTATCGGTGATGTTGGTAAGTCTCCCTATCCTGTGATTAAGGATGTCTGTCTGGTTACCGAGTTGAAACATAATCTACTCAGCATAAGTCATCTAGCTGATCATGGTTATGGCATCAACTTTGGCAAAGACAAATGTACTATAGTTGATAGCTCAACTGGTAGTACTATCTTTGAAGGTATCAGGGAAGACAATATATATGTTTTCTATTTGTTAGAAGAAACTAACATTTCAGGTAGATGCTTAATGGCCAAAAGTTATGAGAGTCATTTGTGGCATATGAGACTCGGTCACGCTAATATGGATACGATCTCAAGATTATCCACAAAGAAGCTAGTACGCGGTTTACCGTATATTACATTCAAGAAGGACTCGGTATGCAGCCAATGTGAAAAGAACAAAGCTACCAGATCCATATTCAAGTCAGTAAACGCAGTATGTACTACTAGACCTCTACAATTGCTTCATATAGATTTATTTGGTCCTAGCAGAGTTGCTAGCCTCGGAGGTAAACTTTATGCTTTCGTAATTGTAGATGATTTCTCTAGATACACGTGGGTATATTTCTTGACACGCAAGAATGATGCATTATCCGAAATTTTCGTCTTTTACAAGAAAGTACAGAATGAAAAAGGTTACATGATCACTCGCATAAGAAGTGATCATGGAGGCGAATTCGAGAATGCTGATTTTGAGCAATTTTGTGACACACACGATTTTGTACACGAGTTCTCCTGCCCTAGGACTCCACAACAAAATGGAGTTGTGGAACGTAAGAACAGAACTCTAACCGAAATGGCCAGAGTGATGTTAAACTAGTTTAGTCTACCCAAATATTTCTGGGCTGAAGCTGTCAACACAGCTTGCTTTGTACTCAATAGAGTTCTAATTCGACCCAAATCGAAGAAGACTCCATTTGAGTTATGGTTTGATAGAATTCCATCTGTTTCATACTTTAGAATATTTGGCTGTAAATGTTTTATTCTTAATACAAAAGACAATTTGGGAAAATTTGATGTAAAGGCCGATGAAGGTATATTTTTAGGTTATGCGGCCAAGAGCAAAGGATACAGAGTCTTCAACAAAAGAACCATGATCATCGAAGAGTCAATCAACGTCACCTTTGATGAACTAAATCAGATGACGATCGATGACAATGACGAAGATCCAACTGTACCAAGCTCAACATCAGCTGATCCTCAACCAAGCTCTGCACTAGCTGAACCTCCTAGAGAAGATCCAGGAACCAGCTATCTTCAGAATCTTCCAAAAAGGTTAAAATTTACAGCTGATCATCCAAAAGATTTGGTAATTGGTGATATTACCAAAGGAGTAAGTACTCGTACATCCAGTAGAGATATTATTTCTAGTATTGCATTTATTTCACAGCTAGAACCCAAAACTATTGATGAGGCATATAGTGATAGTTTTTGGATAGATGCTATGCAAGAGGAATTAAACCAATTTGAACGGAATCAAGTTTGGGAACTTGTTCCCAGGCCTATTGATCATCCGGTCATTGGCACCCGTTGGGTATTCCGAAATAAACTAAATGAGAATGGTTTAGTGACTCGTAATAAGGCTCGACTCATAGCTCAAGGATACAATCAAGAAGAAGGTATAGACTACGATGAGACTTATGCCCCAGTTACGAGATTAGAATCCATTCGCATGTTATGTGCATTTGCATGTTTTCATGATTTCAAACTATTTCAAATGGATGTCAAGAGTGCTTTTTTTAAATGGTTTTATAAAAGAAGAAGTTTTTGTAGCACAACCTCCAGGTTTCACGGATTTCGAAAACCCTGATCATGTTTTCAAGTTGAAGAAAGCCTTGTACGGTTTAAAACAAGCCCCTCGTGCTTGGTATGATCGTCTAAGCTCTTTTCTACTTGACAACGGTTTTTCAAAAGGCAAGGTTGATACTACACTGTTTATTAAGTCCTTTAATGGCAAACTTCTTTTAATTCAAATCTATGTTGATGATATTATATTTGGATCTCCTGATGAATCTCTGTGTCAAGAATTTTCTAAGTGTATGCAGAATGAGTTTGAGATGAGCATGATGGGAGAGCTGAAATTCTTTCTCGGATTGCAAATCAAACAAACTGATAATGGGACATTTTTAAATCAAGCTAAGTATACAAAAGACCTGCTAAAGAAGTTTGATCTGGACAATGTCAAACCTATTGGCACTCCAATGGCAACTTCAACGAAGCTTGATTCAGATGAACAAGGCAAGCCAGTCGACACACGTAAGTATCGAGGTATGATTGGTAGTTTACTTTATTTAACTGCTAGTCGTCCAGATATAATGTTTAGTAGTTGCCTGTGTGCACGTTTTCAAGCTAACCCAAAGGAATCACATCTGTCCGCAGTTAAGCGTATCTTTCGATACCTTAAGGGCACTTCTTCTGTTGGCTTGTGGTATCCCAAAACTAAGTCCTTTGACCTTATTGGTTATTCGGATGCAGATTTTGCTGGATGCAAAGTCGATAGAAAAAGTACCAGTGGTACATGTCATTTCTTAGGCAAGGCTTTAGTCTCATGGTTTAGTAAAAAGCAAAATTCTGTAGCCCTATCAACAACAGAGGCTGAGTACATCGCCGCAGGACGTTGTTGTGCTCAGATTTTGTGGATGAAACAAACCCTAGAAGACTATGATTTATTTTACACACATATTCTTATTTTCTGTGATAACACGAGCACTATTAATTTGACTAAGAATCCAGTATGTCACTCTCGTACTAAACATATCGAGATTCGACATCACTTTCTTAGAGATCATCATCAAAATGGAGATATAAACCTTGTGTACATAGATACTGAAAATCAACTAGCTGACATCTTCACTAAACCTCTAGCGGAAGATCGTTTCAATTATTTACGTCGAGAATTAGGAATTTTGGACGTCAATAATATTAATTAATTTTGTTTTATAATTATATATCATTATACAAAAACTGTGTTAGAGACAAGCCAATAAAGAGTCTGTCTGTCACCACAACTACGGTTGAAGCGAAACGGTACTTAAGAGTTCCCCGGTGAACCTCCGCCAGCTGGGACAGTACTCCTACAGCTAATCTGAAACAGTCACTGTGTAACGACATTTAATCTATAAAATATTATTAATTATGTTAATTGAAGTTGAAATGACTAATCTTTGAATTAAATATTTGAAATGAGACAATGAAAAAGAATGGAAAAAATCAACTTTAAAGAACCCTAGGCGAATTCGGCCAGAGCTCTGACCGAATTCGGCCCGAGTTCGGTTGAGGGTATCAAGTTATATATACAGAACCCGAGCAGCCCTTCTTCTTCATTGCTTCCAAACCAATCACAACAGTAGCAGCAGCCGCGAAGGAGCCCCGAACCCTAGCTTTTCACCACCCTCATTCTTCCAATCCAAGTGGTGAAATCAATCCAAAAGTTGGATTCGTGCGGAGTTCGTCGTTCTCTTCGACATACTTTGATTTCGGGAGGTATAACCCCATCTTTCTCCACTTTTCAATTAGTGCATTTTTATTTCAATTTGCACAAATGGCACCCAAATTCAATCCTTCCAAGAGGAAGAAGACGAACCCTAGTGAAGAAGGGTCATCTTCGCATCCGCATACGGATTCCCTCTTCTCGTCGGTCCAAACGAGCGACGGTGCGTTCGACGGGTTTTTCTTTCAAACCCTAGACCAAGCCCTACTGTGGTATGGAGACTTCTCCATGAGATCCATATGCACAGGCGCTCCAGTCAAATTGACTGTATTTCCTGATCATCGTCATTTATTTGAGGCATTAGGGTTACATCTTTTTGTTAAAATCTGCTTCCCTATAGCAACTAATGCCATTAGATTATTTTATTGCAATCTCATATTAAACACTTTTGATGTGAGCACTCGTGTTGGAGGTATTGATATCAATTTCAATGATGACCTCTTAGCGGAGATTCTTGGTATCCCTAACGAAGGTGCACCGCTAGTTGACATCACTGAATTTGATTTTCCTGAAGGCACGACACTCGCCAGTTTCAAAGCGGAACTCTGTGCACCTGATAGAGTACACTCTGGAAAGTTCAAGGCTAACAACCTGAACTTGTTTAACTATGAATTGTATCGCATCATCTATTCCACTATCCTTCCAAAATCTACTTCAAAGGATGATGTGACTTCTCTTGAGCTGTCCGCCATGTACCACATTCTTAAGGGGATTCCATTTTCTTCCCCTAAGACCATGATTCAGATGATGGGTCATTGTCGTGCAAGAGATAGAAATCTCTCTTACGCGATGATTCTTCCACGCATCTTTCAGCGCTTCGATATCGATCTGTCGACTTGTACTCAGGACCCTGAGCCCAAGTTTCTTCAGTTATCTCGTCGTAGCATGACTGCTTCAGCTCTACCTCCTACTCCTCCTACTGCACCTCCTCCACCACCTCATCAGTATGCCATGACATTTGAGGGCATACATCAGCATTTATCTGCTTTGCACGTCTCGATGACGGACATGGCTCGCGAGCGTGAGTTCCGCGACGTCACCCGCTATCAGGCGCTTGCAAACTCCTTAGCTGATCTTCGTTTCGCCCAGACTGGTCATTCAGCCAGTTCCATCCCTAGAGATCCAGCTTTCTCCGGTTACCGCTGTGAGGATGAGGCTGTTCATGCCTACTTCCAGCCCGGTAACGCCTATGATTGGTACCGTCCTGACCGTGCTCCACATCGTGATTATGTTGGTGAGTTCTATGCTGGCGCCCCTCCACATCCTTCTGGCGCTGGTACCTCTGGAGCTGGTACTTCAGGACATGCTGGTCGAGCTGCTGATGATGATGATGAGGATGATGATGAGGAGATGTGACTATATAATTTTGAGTGATATTTTATTGTGCACTTGGAAATGCTCCGACATTCCAAGTTATTATCAGTATTTTTTTATTAGCACTTTTTAGTATGCTTTAGTACTCTTTTCTTTCATGGACATGTTTATTATGCCTCAGTTTATGGCATTCAGTTTATTTCAGCACTATGTTTCAGTTTCAGTTTATGCTAGCACTATTTCTTATATTGCTTCATTCTTTATAACTGCCTATGAAATTACATGCTTGTGATGATTTCCTTACAATACATGCCTGTGATATTTCTCTAATTTTATGCCTTATTTCTTTTATATATGTTTTTTCACTATTTGTTACTTATGCATTGATTGCGGGGGAGCTTTATCTTTTGCAATTATTTTGCTAAGTGACAAAGGGGGAGAAAATTAAAGATCTAACATTTTTTTTGAGATAATACAGGATATGAACAATTCTACTTCTTTTTGATATTTTGAACAAGCTTAATGTTATATCATTCATAGTTTGTCAATTATCAAAATGGGGGAGATTGTTGGCCCATTTGGTCATATGGTCAAACCTGATTTTAATAATTGAATAAACTCTGTCTGGATATACAAAGCTAGTCGGGACATCTCGGACTCTTGAACATGATCAAGAATAGCTATCCACTGAATTCAAGACCGAAGATCTGTTTGCCTACTCGAGTCTGTAATTCCTTATGCAATGTATTTTCATTTTATTTGAGTCTAGGAATATGTTGTACACCGAGTCGTACTGGCAAATAGGCTACCCTTAAATGAGTTCAAAATATTTTTAAAATAACCTCTCAAAAAGGTTTACAAAAAGGTTTTCAAAAATCACCAAAAAGCTTTTTCAAAACCCTAACTAAACCCTGACTAAACCCTGACAGAACTCGGACCGAGTTCGGCCAGAGTTCGGCCAGAGTTCGGTTAGTGGCCGTTGTGATTTTGAATCCTTGGAACTTGGTCCTCCTGCAGTTGCGGATTTGACCGAGATTTGCTTATAGAGTTCTGCCCGAATTCTGCCCGAATTCTATCAGAAGTCTGCCTTTGAAATTCCTGTAAATAGAGAAGGATTTCGATCATTTCAACTCACTCATTCACTTTCAATCTTCTCTCTATCTAAAACTTTCAGTCTTTTAAAGAGTTTTCTAGAGCTTTCAATTTCAGATCCCAAGCCAATTAAAATCCTCTAGTCGATTTGCCAGTGCGGTACGGTCTAGAAGTTTTTGAGAGATTGTGATCAGAAGGCTTGATTGAAGAATACCTCTTCACATTTGAAGTTGGACGAGTTCTTCGTATCAAAGCTCGCGTTGTAGAAGTTGCAAGGACTTCGTAAGAAAACTTGCGGTTTTTCTAATAGTGGATTCAACTGGTAGCAAGAGTTCTACCGACTAGATTAGTCCTCAACAGAGGGATACCAGTATACATCGCTGTCTTTGCGTTTGCTCTCCTAACTCTGTCTTTACTTTATTTCAGTTGTGATTAATATTCTGTGATTATGCTGCTAACTTGTTTTAATTAGCATTATTCCGCTGCCAACTCTATTCACCCCCCCTCTAGAGTATTACGCTTTACTATTTCGTTCCTACAGTTTGGATTAAAAAGAAATTAAAATGGATTTTCTATGGATTTCTAAAGTTGGGGATTTACCACTTTCTAAACTTGAGATCTATTTCCAAGGAAGGCTAACCCTAAATGAAGGAGGCATTAAATAGGGTGGGATTCCCTAGGTGGCTGGTCACTTAGGGTTTGGTTAGGGTTAGGGCTTCTAGTTATGGGCCATGGGCCAAGTCACAAGTCATTAAGTCATAAAATCACAAGTCATTTCATTAAACCACAAACCATGAAATAATTTCACTTTAAACTAATCCTCCTAATCCAAAATTAGTTTCTAAGTGACTAAGGTAGGTTAACCTAGGTTAGACTAGGGTCACCATGGCTAGGGTTAGCTTTTAGACTAGTCTACAAGTCTCTATAAGTCAAAGCCCAAACTAGGAATCACCAATTCAATAAATTATCAAATAATTCAATTAAGTCAAAATGACCAAATTACCCCTAGACTAAAAATGATAATTAAAACATCCTAATGACATGGTTAGGCTCTAGGTCATGCAGTCTCTAGGGTTTCATTGGCAGGTCACCAAAATCACAAGTCATGATTTTAAATAATTTTAAAAAATGATTAAAAATCATAAAAAATCATAATATGAAATAAATATCAGTAAATAATAATTATAATTACAAAATTTTAAAATTACCCTCATCTGGAAAATTGGGTGTTACAATCTGTCAACGTATCCAGTCAGGATTGGAACGAGCACAACTCATCTAAAAATCCCAAGTAAATGGCAAATACTATAAAGTAGTTATAGACAGTTATATTGATGAAGCATGGAAGTTTTAGACATGTAATGATGTAGAGCAACAGTTTAAAGTATAAGAGAAGTAATATGACAAAACAGGAAAGCATGGAAAGGAAGACTGTAAATAAAAGCTAGCTGAACTAGAGTAAGGTGATATAAGTCCAGACAGTACAACGTATGTCAAGTGTGATCCCAGTGTGAGTCTAGTACAACATGAGTCGAGTGCGATTCCAATCAATGATTCTAGTGGTTCTTGTAGGTGATTCGAGTAAGGTGATGCTTGTAATGATCCTAGTGATGATTCTAGTGACGATTCTAGACATTACTCAAAAATGTGTTTTAAAATACTGAGATCGACATGTAAACAACTAGAGGTAAATCTGGCACATCATACAATGATCAGGTGAGGGATGGCTATCGTTCGAGTATAAGTCACAGGAAGGTGGTTCGAGTATTTAGAAATGTTTACATGTCTACTCAAGTATTTCCTCGCCCGACAAGTACAAGTGAATCTATAACCCGACACGAAAGTAAAGTACAAGTCCAGCCAGAATATGATGATGCTAGTAGGTGATTCGAGTGGTGATTTTTGTAATAGGGGCTAGACAAGTAAAGTATGTGTGTCACATACATGAATTCAGAATACCAGTCTGTGTTTGTAACAGAGAATCAAATAGAACTAACTAGAACTGAAATACAGTAATCGACAAGTAAATAAAAGAACTATCAGAGAATGTACTCGCCTCATACCATAAATGACTGATGAATACAGATGTCCGAACCGGAGTCAAAATGTCCTATTTAGAACAATACAGGTTATAATGTGTTCAATGTATAATAATTTAAGTTTACAATATAATCTATATGATTTTAGGTCAAAATCAACTCTAATCAACTCTGGTCAACCTTTAGTAAAACTAAGTAAAATACTAGGGTTTTGGTCAAACCTAAACTAGTCAACAATGTCAGCTTGACTATTGGTCAACATCTTGGATTTACCAACTCATAATCCTAGTCAATGGCTAATATACACTAGGATACTTAGGATACCATATATATATATATATATATATATATATATATAAATATATATATATATATATATATATATATATATATATTCTTATATATATATATATATATATATATATATATATATATATATATATAAGAATATATATATATATATTCTTATATATATATATATATATATATATATATATATATATATATATATATATATATAAGAATATATATATATATATATATATATATATATATATAAGAATATATATATATATATATATATATATATATATATATATATATATATATATATATATATATATATATATATTCTTATATATATATATATATATATATATATATATATATATATATATTCTTACATATATATATATATATATATATATATATATATATATATATATATATATATATATATATATATATATAAGAATATATATATATATATATATATATATATATATATATATATATATATATATATATATATATGTAAGAATATATATAAATATATATATATATATATATATATATATATATATATATATATATATTTATTTATATATATATATATATATATATATATATATATATATATATATATATATATATATATATATATATATATAAGCATGGAAAAAAGGATATTGCTTGTAGTCCTACATCGGAAAGGAGAAGAAGAAAAGGCTCATTCCATTCTATATATATATATAAGCATGGAAAAAAGGATATTGCTTGTAGTCCTACATCGGAAAGGAGAAGAAGAAAAGGCTCATTCCATTCTATATATATAGCCCCCTTGCCTCCATTGAAAAGGGAACCAAAATAAAAAAGAAAAGAAAAGGGAGCCTGTTCGAGCCACAAAAAGTTGCAACGGTGCTTCTTCTTCTTCTTGATCGGCTACAAGTTCTTCGCTTGCCATCTTGGCAAGGATAAAGTTGGATTCTGAGTACTATGCGCCTTCACGGGCTAGTTCGAAAAAATCCAAGACAGCAACTTGGACTCTTCTTACTACATACCTTCGGGTGCAAAGTCGAAGAAGTCTAGGACAGTGCAGGCTCAACAAGCCCAGTCAACTGTCCAATCTGCTGACCGTCAGCGGATACCGTTAACTGTTACACGGGCCCCTGATGGAAAGTTGTACAGAACCTCCCGTGTCCAGCCCTCTGCGACAAACGGACAGGGTAGGTCCCAAAAGTCTTCCTGCAACGATCGAGTGCAAGTGCTTTTACTAGCCTCAGATCTGGGAGCAAATATGCCCAAAAGTCTCCCTATAACGATCGAGAGCAAGTACTTTTACTAGCCTCAGATCAGAAAGCAAATATGATACCTACGCACCCGGGTGCTCGGGATACCCGGGCCCACAAAATGGATGCAAAGGTAGATCAATCTGCTCTTGACTTGCGAGAGGTGGTCATTCATAAGCACAAGGAGAAAGAAGCAACCTTGGCGTGCGATAAGCCCTTTCTAGGACATCACTGCACCCAAGTCGCCATCAACTGTTGCTGCCATAAGACAGTGGCTCCACTACCAAGGCAGTCTGTGTTCCAGCGACCGCAACCTGCTGCACCTTTTCGACATCATCTCGGAAGCATGATGCCAATTGAAGACTTCGTAACGGCCGACTCTCAACTAGACGCATTACTCAGATGTCTCAGTGAGGCGTATTGTCTCAGCCCAGCGCATCACAATCTTTTGAGGAAGTTCATCGTCAAAACTTCTTCGAACAAGGTGATCCATAATCCGCAGTGCCAGCACTCGCCAATGAGGAGGATCGGTCAAATTTATCTTCATTAAGAAGTCAAAAGAGAGACAAACGAAATTCTTTCAAAATCGTTGTTGACCGTATAAGACTTATACGGCCAAGTGGACTTAGGCCGCAGAAGCAAGGCTCCTGGAGACCCCATGCGGCCAAGTGGACTCGAGCCACAGAAGCAAGGCTCCTGGAGACCCCATGCGGCCAAGTGGACTCGAGCCATAGAAGCGAGGCTCCCGAAGACCCCATGCGGCCAAGTGCCTTCGAGCCGTAGAAACAAGGCTCTTGGAGACCCCATGAGGCCAAGTGGACTCGAGCCGGAGAAGCAAGGCTCCTGGAGACCTCATGCGGCTAAGCGGACTCGAGCCGTAGAAGGAACGCTATCGAAGATCCCATGCGGCCAAGTGGAGTCGAGCCGCAGAAGCAAGGCTCTTGGAGACCTCATGCAGCTAAGTGGACTCGAGCCGCAGAAGCAAGGCTCTCGAAGATCCCATACGGCCAATTGAAACCAAGCCGCAGAAGGAATTCTCCCGAAGATCCCATACGCCAAGTGGAGCCGAGCCGCAGAAGAATGGCTCCTTAGGCCACTATGCGGCCAAAACGATTCAGCCTATACTTCGTGGGGGGAACACATGGCAAGTTGGCCAAGTCTCAACCACCCAGATTTGCTGTAACAAAGAAATCTCAACAAACTACCAACTGGCGGCCAAAGACCGAGTCTTCGTGTGCTGTTACAACTACGTAGCTACGAGACCATCTATACGGCCCAAAATATGCTTCATTCTGAATCATTATAAATAGCAGGGTACCACACCCATGCTAAAGGCTGGCAATTTCTTCAAGAGCAAAGACTGTGTCTAATAGTCCAAGGAGTAAGGCAGAGTTGCTACACTTTTCCGAGCCTCCATCTTCACCCCCAGAATCAAAAATTAAACAATTGTACTTAGATTGTTTCCTAGGATTTCTTTCTAGGCTTTCTTTTGTACAAGCGAGTTTGTAATCAAGTTCAATTCATCTGCAATTCTTGTTCTTGATATTTAATAGAAAATACGATGGCGATACTGCTGGGGACTTCCTTATCCTCTGATAAAAAGTTGGTGATGCAATCCGACGCGTCCAAGCTCAGCTCTACGCAGCAAATGCTTATGGTTCGTTTTGACCAACAAGCATTTGAAGAAATGCTTTCTGAAGGGAATGGCAGCCCATCACAGAAGCGAGCCAATCCGAAAAGAACCCGCAGGACATCGAAGCACAAAACTACTGCCCTTGCCAGGTTCTCGAAGAAGCTCCTTCTGCGGCCCAAGATGGCGATCAAAGCTCTCCGGCGGCCTTGCTTCAGACCGCAGAGAACCCCACTGTCCCCAAATCCAACAGAGAAAAACACTACGATGCTGAGCTTTTGGGGGCACAAGGGAAACCCATGCGGACGAAGAAGAGGGCGTAAAAGAAAAATGGGCAGTCTGCCTATGCGACAGCCAACTCTGGCCACAGGTAGATGGCCTATACGGCAACCAATCATGGCCGTAGACATGCTGCCCCATGCGGCCCTGTTAGAAGCTCTGTTTTCGACCGTCTCTCATGCGGACCCGACTCCATACGGCCCATTGAGAATATGGAATGTTCCAATCTGGACTCTTCTTACTACGCGCCTTCGGGTGCTAAGTCGAAGAAGTCTAGGGCAGTACGGGCCCAACAAGCCCAGTCAACTGTCCAAGTTGCTGACCGTCAGCGGGCACTGTTAACTGTTATGCGAGCTCCTGATGGAAAGTTGTACAGAACCACCCGCGTCCAGCCCTCCGGGGCAAACGGACAGGGTGGGTCCCAAAAGTCTTCCAATTATGAGCGAGAGCAAGTGCTTTTATTAGCCTCGGATCATGGAGCAAACATGATACCTACGCACCCATGTGTGCGGGATACCCGAGTCCACAAATTAGATGCAAAGGTAGATCAATTTGCTATCGACTTACGAGAGGTGATTACTCATAAATGCAAGGAGAGAGAAGCAACCTTGGCATGTGATGAGCCATTTTCAGGACATCATTGCACCCAAGTCATCATCAACTACTGCGACAACAAGACGGCATCACCTGAAGATCGCCAATCCATTTTCCAACGATTATACTAGCCATCACCTGTCTGACAACAACTCGATCTGGGAGACGAAGAGTTTCCCTTTGCCTCCTGTAATTCCACTCGGAAGGTTCCTGCCTGCAAGGAAGGCAAGAAGATAGGCTCTTCCAGTTCGGCAACCTCAGCGAGCACGACAAGAAAACTCTCATCTGGAGGGTTGCCGTCGATAATCATAGGGGGTGTCTACCTAGGCACCCGTTCAAGAAAGACACTTCCAACACCTGGGGGTTCATCCTCGACCTCCCTGGAGGTAGATGAAGCTGGGGGTAGCAGTCCCCTGAATATATGCATCAATCCATTATTCCAAGAGGGTACACAGGGGGTAGCGATCCATTGGAATTATACAACAGACTTGGACGTCCCCGAGGGTGACCGCCTTCGCCAAGACGATGCAGTTTCCTGCACAGAGAGTAGCGCCCCTTCTGAGTTCGAGGAAGAAAACATTCCAATGTTTCCCGATGATTTCACTATACGGGAGTATGACACGGAGAGCGCCTCTTCTACGGTCCCTTCTACGTCTACCCATGTACGGATATCCTTTATGGCCGGCAATGATCATGAAGGACCTACTGATCGACAACGTCTAGAAGTATTTGAAGCCATGCTTCTATCCTTAGTCAAGTCAGTAGACGAAATCAAGGCTGTCTTGCCGACTCAACAAATAAGGACGCCTGGACAAACAAGCTTGGGACCCACAGTCAACGCGAACTCCAACACGATCGCTCCTCCTTTAGGAGACAATCCTTTAGGAGCATCCGCTCCTTCAACTGCAGACGAAGCCAGGGAGGCAAGGAGGGAAGTCCAGGATCTTCGAGCAATGTTCAATACCGGAGACTCCTCTAGAGACCTCAGAATACGACAGCCGTATTCCGTTGCGTGGAGAGATGTTCCTTTTTCGCAACGCTACAAACTATTTCACATCGATTCATATAACGAAAAGACCTCTGCTAGCCGATACATGACGTATTTTGAGGTCACGATAGACCACTTGCCACATAGTGACGTCATCCTCACACGATTATTTATCGGAGCATTGAAGGAAATCATGTTCGACTGGTACCGCAACCTCCCGGATAACTGCATCCATTCCTTTGACGGATTCAAACACATGTTCCTAGAAAGATTCTACGAAGTGGGGCATGATGTGACAATGTCGTCTCTCATGGATATCGTTCAGGGAGAAAGAGAGCTAACGAGAAACTACATCAAGCAGTTTTGCCAAACCGTGATAAGATTGCCTCAAGGCAATCATGAAAGCTCCTTGATCGAAACTGCCAAAAGAAGTTCCTTCATGCAATCAGCCTCTGGATGGGCGAAGATCAGTTCAGGGATTGGACGACCTTCATCATAAGCGCTGCCAATGCGGAGACGAAGTTAAAAAGGGCTCACCAGCTGGGATTACACATCCCAGATGGAGAGAACAAAGGCAAACGTCCTGGTACCACCTCCAATAACAACAACAGTGGTGGCACCACTAATAACCGGGACATGAAAGGCAAACAGGTTATGGTCGCTGGTACGACCAAAAAGCCTGAACAGAAGCAAGCAGAAGTTCCAAAGCCCAAGGAGATGACATACTCTTTTGAAGATAGCCATGTCAAGCCTATCTTTGACATGCTCCTGAAGGCGGGTAGGATCCAGCTACGTGATGTAGAGCATGATCCTCGACCAGCAGAGATCGAGGATCTGAAGTATTGTTACTTCCACCACTATGTTCACCACCCTACGCATGAGTGCTTCACCTTAAAGCGGTACATCCAGAACCTTATCAACTCTAATGCACTGTCGCTGGACTTCAAAGAGGTTACTGTGGCTACGACCATGGTATCAGTTCAGTTCGGCGACTTCCCCCAACAAAAAACTCAAGACGGGGTAGTACCTGTTCCCCGGGCAACGATGGAGATTACTAATCTTCCACATGTCTGGGATCAGACGACTGGATTGGTGCCTCTCACCACATCACGAGGAGAGGTCATGTGGGTTCACCCGGACTTAGTGCCCGAAGTTACCCAGGCGGTGCCATACTCAAATAGCAAAAAGAAGGACAGGAAGTCCAGATCCTGCCACATAATCTCGGCCAAAGCTGAGGAGGCGACGACCGTTGTTTCTCGGCCTGGCACACAATTCCAGCCTACTCTAGGTAATTCAGTCGAGGGCCCTCAGCCGACAACGTTGCCTACTACTAATGTTCCGGGACCATCTCAGCCTGCACCGGCAGATAGATCCAAGCCGAAGAAAACCCGCTTCGACAGGCCGCTCCGTAAGGACGCACCTTAGGGACTAGAGAGACCTTACAACTTTGACATACTAGCACAATTGGCTAATACGCCAGCAAAGTTGTCATTATACGAGCTCCTAAGGCTCTCCAAGGATATTCGCGTCGCATTGAGTGAAGCACTCTAGAATGCTGACGCCTACTTAGCTCAGGTCAAGCCTACAAGGAAAGACTCGTCAGTAGATCTCTAGGGCAGCAATCATCCAAATGCAATGTCCAATATCGTATTCACTCCACAGGACATGTTAATCAAAACCAACTTGCATGATCACCCTTTGTACTACATTGGATATATAGGCGACATCAAGGTGGATCGGATGCACATCGATCCTGGTTCGTCAATAAGCATCATCCCAAAATACTTGTTTCAACTCCTGGGCATCCTTATGCATCGGCTAGTATCGACCAACACTGCCATTAGCGATTTTAACTCGAGAAGAAGCTATCCCCTGGGAAAGATTCGCTTGAAATGTCATATCGACGACCTAAAGACGAAGGTTACCTGCTACGTCATAGACGCAGATACGTCCTACAATATCCTCTTGGGGCGTCCGTGGATACATGACTATATGATCGTGCCATCCACGCTCTACCAGTGCTTCAAATATGTCAGTAAGCACGGCTTCATAAAGACGGAATTTGCCGACATCGATCCCTTTAAAGGGGTTGAGTCTTACTATTCGTCTGAGGCTTGTCTATATGATAAATCTAAACAACACACAGTTGATGTGGGGCTACAAGAACTAGAGGCCCCAGACGAGAAGTGTTTACAAGCTCAACAAAGCATCGAGCTCTATCAAGCACGCATCTCTCGAGCCTTCAATAAGAAATTCAAGCAGAGAACATTCCAAGTAGGCGATCTCGTCTTGACCGTTCACAGACCGATGGTCATGACTCACAAAACTGCCGACAAATTCTAGCCCAAATGGGAGGGCCCATTTGTCATCGAGTCTGTATTCTCCAACGGCACATACCGGCTCGCAAAATAAAATGCAGACTTGCTTATGATGTCCATCAACGGCAAGTTCCTGAAAAAGTACTATGCTTAAAGACATGCTCATACTGTCTTAACTACTAAATCTTCTAGACTGTCGAGTTATGTACACCAAGTACCTTTGAACTTACACTCTACTAGCTCCGAGGGGATTCACATCGCATCTCCCTGGGTGACAAGTCATGTATACTGATACCTCTAAACTTCTATTCTAATGCTTCACCCCGCCGGAGTTTATCAGGTTCTCTTTTGTCGCCTTTGAGCAAATTTCCTGGTTTTGATTGCGTATATCACGTCCACATTACCTCTGATATAGATAATCTCCTAACTTAACACATGTACCCAATATGGGATAAAGTCACGGTATTAAGGCCACAGAACCTATCACGTCCATATTACCTCTGTTAGGTTTTGTTTCAAAATCTATTACTCACACCACAGGTGTGCAAAAGGGTAATAGGTCCACCAAAAATCGTTCAAATCTATTACTTGTGCTACCAGTGCGCAAAAGGGTAATAGATCCACAAAAATAGTTCCAATCTACTACTCGTATCACAGGTGCGCAAAAGGGTAATAGGTCCACAAAAAATCATTTGAATCTATTTACTCGTATCACAGATGCACAAAATGGTAATAGGTCCACAAAAGTCTCCCAAGTGGGATGTCCTCTGCCAATCACAAATGTTGTATTAGGTCCTCTTGTACAAGCACCCCTACCCTCACAATCATATGCTTTTGGAGCCCAGTTGTTCTGTTGCATTCACTCTCCAGTAGTAGAACAACCATGTCCACATCACCTCTGAGTTATTTTCCTACCCCTTATAAAGCAAATGATGCTAAAAACAAATGTTTACCACGTCCACCTTATCTTTGGGTAAACACCCTGTGCAACAACCCCTGCGTTGTGGCGCATCAATCATAGAACTTCCACGTCCATATCACCTCTGAGTTGTTCTGTGTATCCTCACCGAGTTCACTCCTAACACGTCCATATCACCTCTGAGTAGGAAAGCTCTAGCATCAACCTCATATTTACCACGTCCATATCACCTCTGAGTAAATATGTTGGTTCCCTCTCTCAACTTATTATCTGTACCTAAAATCAAGGTACGCCAAGGATGATAAGTCCACATAAAATCCCCAGCGGAAGTACCCAAACCTATCATGTCCATGCTACCTCTGATAGGATTGTCACACCTAAACAGCTCAACTATTTATGCTTCTTATTCAAAGTATTCCAAATTTATAATTTGAAAACTTTAAAGGGGGTCTTGTAGAAGCATGGAAAAGTGGATATTGCTTTTAGTCCCACATCGGAAAGGAGAAGAAGAAAGGGCTCATTCCATTCTATATATAAAGCCCCCTTGCCTCCTTTGAAAAGGGCACCAAAATAAAAAGAAGAAAAAAAAAGAAAAGGGAGCCCGTGTCCAGGGAGCCTGTTCGAGCCACAAAAAATTGCAACAGTGCTTCTTCTTCTTCTGGATCGGCTACAAGTTCTTCGCTTGCCATCTTGGCAAGGATAAAGTTGGATCCTGAGTACTATGCGCCTTCATGGGCTAGTACGAAGAAATCCAAGGCAACAACTTGGACTCTTCTTACAACGTACTTTTGGGTGCTAAAACGAAGAAGTCTAGGGCAGTACGGGCTCAACAAGCCCAGTCAACTGTCCAATCTGCTGACCGTCAGTAGGTACCGTTAACTGTTACACGGACCCTTGATGGAAAGTTGTACATAACCTCCCGTGTCCAGCCCTCTGCGGCAAACGGACAGGGTAGGTCCCAAAAGTCTTCCTATAATGATCGAGAGCAAGTGTTTTTACTAGCCTCAGATCAGGGAGCAAATATGATACCTACGCACCCGGGCGCTCAGGATACCCGGGCCCACAAAATGGATGCAAAGGTAGATCAATCTGCTCTTGACTTGCGAGAGGTGGTCATTCACAAACACAAGGAGAAAGAAGCAACCTTGGCATGCGATGAGCCCTTTCTAGGACATCACTGCACCTAAGTCGCCATCAACTACTGCTGCCATAAGACAGTGGCGCCACCACCAAGGCAGTCTGTGTTCCAGCGACCGCAACCTGCTGCACCTTTTCAAAATCATCTCGAAAGCATGATGCCAATTGAAGACTTCGTAATGGCCTACGCTCAACTAGACGCATTACCCAGATGTCTCAGTTAGGCGCATTGTCTCAGCACGACACATCACAATCTTTTGAAGGAGTACATCGTCAAATCTTCTTCGAACACAGAGATCCATAATCCGCAGTGCCGACACTCGCTAAGGAGGAGGATCGGTCAAGTTCATCTTCATTGAAAAGTCAAAAGAGAGACAAACAAAATTCTCTCAAAATCGTTGCTGACCGCATAAGCCTTATGCGGCTAAGTTGATCTAGGCCGCAGAAGCAAGGCTCCTGGAGACCCCATGCAGCCAACTGGACTCGAGCTGCAGAAGCAAGGCTCCTGGAGACCCCATGCGGCCAAGTGGACTCGAGCCGTAGAAGCAAGGCTCCTGGAGACCCCATGCGGCCAAGTGGACTCGAGTCGCAGAAGCGAGGCTCCCGAAGACCCCATGCGGCCAAGTGGCCTCGAGCCAAAGAAACAAGGCTCTTGGAGACCCCATACGGCCAAGTGGACTCGAGCCGCAGAAGTAAGGCTCTTGGAGACCTCATGCGGCTAAGTGGACTCGAGCCGCAGAAGGAATGCACCCGAAGATCCAATACGGCCAAGTAGAGTCGAGCCGCAGAAGCAAGGCTCCTAGAGACCTCATACGGCTAAGTGGACTCGAGCCGCAGAAGCAAGGCTCTCGAAGATCCCATACGACCAAGTAAAACCAAGCCGCAGAAGGAATGCTCCCGAAGATCCCATGCGGCCAAGTGGAGCCGAGCCACAGAAGAAAGTCTTCTAAGGCCACTATACGACCAAAATGTTTCAGGCTCTACTCTGTGGGGGGGGGGACCACATGGCAAGTTGGCCAAGTCTCTCAACCACCCAAATTTGCTACAACAAAGAAATCTCAACAAACCACCAACTGGCAGCCAAAGACCGAGTCTTCGTGTGCTGTTACAACCACGTGGCCACGAGACCATCTATGCGGCCCAAAATATGCTTCATTTCGAAATTATTATAAATAGCAGGGTACCACACCCATGCTAAAGGCTAGCAACTTCTTCAAAAGCAAAGACTGTATCTGATAGTCCAAGGAGTAAGGCAGAGTTGCTACACTTTTTTGAGCCTCCATCGTCACCCCCCAGAATAAAAAATTAAACAATTGTACTTAGATTGTTTCCTAGGATTTCTTTCTAGGCTTTCTTTTGTACAAGCGAGTTTGCAATCAAGTTCAATTCATCTGTAATTTTTGCTCTTGATATTTAATGGCAAACAATATATATATATATATATATATATATATATATATATATATATATATATATATATATTGTAATCCCACCTTCTCAATTTCTGTATATTTTATAAATTTTATTTCTATATGATGTGTTATATATAATGTTTTTGTAAAAGTCTTATATTGGTTTTTTTTTTTAATTTGGGCTGATAGTTTAGGCTTGGCCCAGACTGTCATTCAGCCTTTATATGGAACCAAAACTTTTATTCATTTTCTTTCTATAAGAATCAAAAACCTTCCCTTGGCTTCTAAGACCTTCTCTAATGATTTCAGGATTAAAATCAATTTGAAATCTTTCAAATTTCGGTTGTAACTGTCTAGTGGTTGAGTGGTCCCAACTGTATATTTTTTCCTCCCAATTGAATTCGTAGGAGATTCTTTTCTCGATTGCCTATTTAAACTTCTTTCCTCCTTCTTTATTCTTCACCACTGTGTGATATTTCTCCTTGTTCATCTTCTTCCTGAGAGCAAGCAGTTGAGGAAGTCATCATGGAGGTTAGGAGCTGAAGGAGCACCCCATCAAGCACAACATCTCCTTACTCTAGTATCGACATGAAGTTCAAATTCATCTTCCTAGAGTAGATCGAAGAAGTTCTCCTCGAGCTCGATTAATTCTGGTGAATAGCTCTAAATTGAGTCTAGGTTTTCATCGAAGGGAGTTTATACTTTAAATTGTGTCTGATCGATCTCCTTCCTGGTTGTGTTGAATTCCTATAGAATGATTTGAATTGATCAATCGATCAGGAAGTTCTCGCATTACAATTGGAGATTGGAAATCATGGTAAGCTGTTTGATCATCCTTTTAATGTTCTAGATTAAGAAATTTTAGTTGTTTTCCTAAATCCTTTTGATTCCAGAACTGAATCGTTGTGGACTGCTCGTGAGTTGTCAATCGAATTGATCAATCAGTGAGTTGTTTCTAAACTTAAATCCAACAATTCTTGGGAAGTTGTGTTCATTTTGCATTCGATTTTGTCAATGGCTTGAGATTTCATGGATCGTTTTCCTTCAATTCTTTTGAAATTAGATTCGGGAAGCCTGTCCTTTCATTCTGAGGTTCAAAGAACTGAGAGAGTGTAATTACTGCTAAGTTTTACTTTGAGCACCAATTGTTTGTTTTAATTTTAAATCCAGGTTAAGTTGAGAATCGAGAAGTGATTCGTGTCCAGATCTGTGGAGAGTCTTCGACTCATATCAGGTAATTCACTCTAAGCTCGTGAAGACCTGGTTTAGTATTAGTTTTTCCATGTTCTGTCATGAATGTTCCTTTATATCCAGTCTTGATCTCAGTCCTGGATGATAGAACTTGTTTTGTTCTAGTTCTTGAGTGTTTGAAATTAGGGACATTCCTGGTCAAGGAATGCTCGATTGATTGTTGAGTAAGCCTCTGAGTTATTTCATGATTATTTTTTTCGACTACTCAGAGTTGAACCATCTAGTAGTACTTTAGGTTCTGATTTAATTTGAAGTTTTAAGTTGAGGAACTGATATTTTGGAAGAGCAGTAGTGACTGCAACATTCTTGTTAATCAGGTTAGTTCCAAAGAGTGAGTTGCATGTACAGGTTTCAATTTGAGTTTTATCCCTTAATTGAGTGAGGTTATGGTTGCAATAGAGTTTCCTTTATGATGGTTTAGTTTAGAATGTCTTGTTCTGTTACGATCTGGAAATTTCTGCTCTGAGTCTTACATAAATTGAAGAATGAATAATGTAGCTGGAACTCAGTTCCTTATTTCAGTCTCGGATTCTCAGGTTAAACTTAGGTTAGCTCTGAATGCTCACCAGTAACTGATTATCTATTAGTTGTACCTATGTAGTTCTCTTGTTTATCCTAAGATTTTGGGTCTTGTATTGACTTTGTTTAAGTGATGTGGTTGGGCTAATCTAATAAGAATATCTTGTACACTCTTAGGCTACATTATCATATTGATTTGATTGTTTAATTAAACTGTAGAAGAAGGGGGGGGAACTGATCCTGGTAGCAGGGGATTTGGCTCAGTTTGCTGAACTGAGATATCATATGCAGTGTAATGAACCTGAGACTTTATATCACTATTTTGGTTCAGTGATGAACCTGAGATGATTTTTTCTGTAGATGGTTGGGAAGGATCGATTGCATCAATTTAGGATCTAGTTCAATCTTTAGCATATTAATCTCAGTGGACATTTTAGTTTACTTTTAAACCC
>JANAVB010003400.1:33015456-33107956 GCA_029216955.1 Iris pallida | reverse complement strand
ATTGTTTATTTCCTGCAAAGTAGACATCGTAAACATTGTTTGGACATCGTAGACATCGTGTTGTAACTGTCCCTAGACTGATCACATGTCAAAATGTACTTCAAAACACATGGATAGTATTTCCTATGTTCTACATTCCTCATGTCTTTTGTTATCATTATCCTGATTATTTCATCATGTGTTTTATGGCTAACCTCTGTTTTACAGTCGTTATCATATATTGGAACTGCACTCAATGAATTTTACTCGTTCCATTCCTGATTGAAAACCAAAATTTTTTAGGTTAGCCTTGACTACGCTTAGCATTGGGGAGACGGGTGTACTTGCAGGCCAAAACCTATAGATTAGCTAGATAGATGAGTTGTAGTCATTTCAATATTTATAAGAGTTTATATTTTTTGCAAATGTAAAACTTGAGAATATTGTAAATTAATTTAATTTTGTGAATGACCATTTATTGTGATTGTGAGCAATGTAGTCTAAACAGCGTTCTATCGCCGACTCTGCGGTGTAGGCTGGCTTGCGCACGCACTCGTATTCCAAAATGCAGGTGCGGGTTGTGACAAGTTTTTGTGGTGGCCCATGCAGGTCTATTTTTGCAAATCATGCGAACTTGTGCTAGTACTTACGTTAGTCGTACTTTTGCGAGCCTGCGACTAGGAAATGCTCATTCACAAGTTAGGGTTAATTTGATTAAGAGAATAACTAGGACTAGGAGTCCCTTATTCAAATTGACCGTTGGGTAGTTAAGGTTGTTATATAGGCCATGCAATTTATATAAGGAGTTATTAAATTTAGATAGCTTGACATATCCCAATAGATACACTATTATATTTTGATATGACGATATGACCCAATATGGATAGACTATAAACTTGGTTAGTTAGGCCTTCCTAGAATTAATGCTCTAACCTTGATAAATTATTCAATATTTTTTCTTTTTGCCCTCTTTGGAGATCATCCTCCTATCATAAGTCTGAATTGTCTATTTAATTCCCATTTTGCCATAAGGAATTATTTTTATAATTTTCGATTCTTTTATCCATATACGAATCTCGAGTTAGTTTCGATTTAATGTTTTTCCTCAACCATTTGAATACACATGAAATAGAGATTAGAATGTTTGTACTTCTTTTGTCTTCAGCTATTTTCTCCCTGATCAATCTTTTATTTTTAAGGATTGAGACTTATAGGACAAATACTTACACTTCTCCCATCTTGATCACCCTGGGATCGGTTCGAGTTATCCTTCCTGTCTAAGCCATATCACTTGTTTGTTCCATAAGAAATTTATTTTCTAAAAAGTCAATATCCTATTTTCTCTATTGACTTTTGAGCCTAATATGACCCAGTTATCCATCTAGTAATCTTTAGCCAGTTTTGTTTTATATTGTCCTTCAATCCTTGAGTACGAGAGAAATAGAGAATTGGAAATTTTATTTCGGTCGTTCTCTTAGTCGATCGCTTAGTTTTCAAATTTGATACCTAATCGTTCATTTGTTTTTTCAAAATGGATACTTTCACTTCAAGGACAGATACTTACGCTTTTTATCATAGTCAACTTGTTTGAATCTCTAGAAGATCCTTTGAATTTTATGGATATAGTTGGAAGAATGTTCGTTGACTTATAATGGCAGGACAATAGCATACTGTCTCCATTTATTTGAATCATGGAGACTGTGGGTTCACTGCAGCCAGCAGCGCTTGGCGAGGTTCGACCCCTAGAGTTAAAATTATTTCAAAGAAACGTAGGTTATCGAATATTGCTAAAATTATGTCTTAGTTGTCCTCTTTTGATCTTAGTTACCCTTGTGTCATTATTGGATAGAGTTTACAGGTCCCTAACCTTTTGGTCGACCAAGGCCTTAGATAAAAGACAAGCAGGACAACTATAGAGGCACTAACACTGAACGAGTCTTAGATTTTGATGAACTTGAACTACTTGTGCCTTCTTTCATTCGTAAATCTCGCGTACTTATATTTTTGACTATCTTGACTAATGTGGCTATTATAGTCTAGTTTTGCAAGCTTACTCTTTTATCGAGCTTGATTCATGACATATGTTTATTTGGGACGCCCACTAGCATATTGTCTAATTAGAATAGGTATATTATGGTCTGATCAACCTTAATACATCGGTTCGCTCTTCATATGATTATCCTATGTGGATTGAGATATAGATGTCACTAGGATCTCATCCGCAACTGCCTTGACAACTCTCTTAAAATTATTGAATCGCCTTTGGAAGCTCGTTTTTGCGTTCGTTTCCCTCTCCCTTGAACTCTTTATTATTTTTCGCCTTTACTTGTTTCAGAAAAACAAATGCTTGTATTTGAGAGAGGAAGATAAAATGTCCCCCTTTGCTCGCCATACCACCTATGGCCATGAAAGTTATATATACACAATCATTTTCCATATATTCGAAATCGAAGAACGATCTTGAACTTGATTCATATCTACCATATCCCATTCACCATTATGTCATGTAATATTCTTTTATAACCAAGAGTCAAGGTACAACATCACTACTTTGGAATTTTTCTAACCTCATTAATCCGTAAGCCGTATCTTAGTTTCTGGAGTGAATAGATTGTAAGTCCTTCCAATTTTAGGATTTACTAGGATTATCAATTGATTAGGACAGATTGGTTTCCACTAGGATGACAAATTAGTGCCTCATAAACACCCACTTTCTATTTAGATCCTTTAGTGTCCCTTATTGTGACATTAATATTCGGAGCACGAGACCAGTTGTTACCTTCCGCCAAATTCCATATGCAAGACCTAAATGAGTCAACCTTCATGTAGACATATCATTACCCACTAAAACATGTCCCATTGTACTCTATTTTTATGATACGACTTTCAGGACAAAAATGCTAAAGTCTAACCCATACCATAATACCGATATACTTCCCGACTACAATTAGAGACTCAACCTTGACCCAAACCTTTCAGCCAGATATATATGATTGTGATCTACTCGAAGCCCATTACGGACATATAACTAGTGTGCCACTCAATTGAGTATTCTTGTGCTACTTAAACATAAAGGTCACAGAAGGCGCATTTTTGGGCTTTAGGAACCTAGTTAACGAACCCGACTGACTATTAGCCCAACCACTTGAATTGGAACCTATTCTAGGTTACCATAACCTAATAGGAATGGTCTAGATTGATTCTGGAATCTTGTCCAGCCAATATAGATTAAAATCTAAGGTTCATGCAATTAAAGTTTGATGTCCAATTAGGGAACCCATTGAGACCCAGTTAAACCCATCCATGCATATTATAATATTTGGACAATAAAACCAAACATTATGACATAGGTCCCGACACCTATTATGTAGGCTCCATCTCATGGTCCATTTATTCCTCGTCCAGAAATTCTTTAACCGTATTCCTTCATAACCCATGTTATGCGATGAACAGAATCCCGTTGTACCAATTTGTTTCCGGTTATGCTTAACCAAGACCCTTCCTACTGTCCTGATGAAACATGGACAATATATAGGCAAGGTTATATAAGTAATACCTAGGCTTACTATAGAGTCCATGACTACGATCAGAAGAACCTCATATCCTCCTTTTTATAAGTCCTATTATCGTGCTTTCCATGATAACCAATTTATGTAAGTTGGGTAGAACCTTGAACTTACTTTACTCTGTCTTTTAGAATGGGATACCAAACTTGGATTCCAATCGTAACCATTCTTCCATCTGTCTGGAAGTTGTGATACGATCTTCGTATTGTATTTTATATTCCTTTGCTCGTGCGTTTAGATAACCGCGGTAAAGATCACAACCTTGATTCTTCAAATTATGTGGCATCATAGAATCGTGTCTAGTATCAATATCGAGAACGGAATTCCCGAAGTATATAGGCAAGCCCCTCTAAGAATTAGCAAATGATCGTGGTAGATTGGTTCTAAATTGAACTAATAAAATAATGGTTCATAACGTCCACTCCTATCCGTATCATTTGATACCCTCGACCATGACTTTGATATTTAGAGCACAACATTGGCTTTTACCTTTCAACAAACTTCACACCCATGAACTAGACGAGCCACTTTATACACATGACATACATGCTCCATAAAACACACTTTTCTATGCTCTAATTCAATAATACCACAAGTAGGACACACTCTCCCCTTAGAACAAACCATGGATGCCTATTTGTTCTATTTGATTTAACCATGAAATTGACCCATGCCCTTAAACAAACTAAATACCAATGATCCATGCAAGACGCGTCACACCGATGACATATGCATTCTACCCAAGCAAGCGCATGCCTCCTACATAACTCCAAACACCAACCCATACATGCTAGTCGTTATGACTCAAAGTTTTCAGACACTTACCTAATCTAATTCTATAGAAAGGTTATATACACTTACTAAGGACCCTCAACTTCTGACCCATGAACTCTTTCGTTCCCTAATTTCTTCAATCTCATATCTTAGTAACCCTTGTTAGACGAAGATTGAATTTCCATTGAGCCAACACGTTCTGGTTATATTCAAACAAGAGCTCCCTACCCTCTTGATTGAGAGCATGGTCGATAATGTTAAACGGTAATAATTCTTCTATATAAATTATTGACCAAGAATGTCATGATAATATCAAGGTTACCTTTAAAAGATCCGAGACTGTAGTCAGAAATGCTCCACATTTTTGTGTCGCTCTTTAGAAATTGTCCTCCCCAGAAGCCTTGCAACGACTATTTTTACGATTAGCTAACTTCTATAAGTTGGGTAGAGTCTGGAATGAAGAATACACTATCTGTAGAATATGGAGCCAATGTGGACTCCTTTATAACTACACCTCAACATTCAAGAATCGAGTACGATCCGACGTTCTGCTCCTTCTTTATATTAAAATCTCGTATTCTTGATATTAAGACTATTTTTAATTTCGAGGATGAAATTTTTATAAGTTGGGAAGGATGTAAACCCCCATAAACTCTTTTTTTTATTAAAATATAGATGTAATTATTTTCTTATTGATTATTTGAAATAAATTGTAGAAATAAACTTCCTGCAGGATATAAGAATATATATATATATATATATATATATATATATATATATATATATATATATTATATTTTATATATATATATATATATATATATATATATATATATATATATATATATATATATATAAAATATATATATATATATATATATATATATATATATATATAGTTATTAAATATAAAGATATTTTGCTAAAAGCTGTCAAAATATTTAATATCGATACAGAAGTTTTATTTATTTATTTGACTTTTTAGAATTTATTAGGGTAGTTACTATTTTAAATTAATATGAATTAAATACAAGTATACATAAATATTTAGTATTTTATCCTTTCAAAATGATTATATAAATAAAATATCTTGTTGTCATAATTAATGATATATACAAGTATTATACATGGTATATTTATAAAGATATAACTGTTATATAATTCTTTTGAAATATTAGAGGATTTTTAGGATTATCCTAGAATTATTTTGGTATCTATTGAAATTAAATTCTAAAGGGGTTATATATTTATATATACATATATACATAGAGTTATATACATATATACATACACACACACACACACACAACAGATATATATATATATATATATATATATATATATATATATATATATATATATATATATATATATATATATATATATATATATAAAGAAAAGGGGGGGGGGGGACCCTACTGTTCCTTGCGAAAACAGCAGGCCAACCCGAGCCGTTTGTATACAGCAAACCCCCATAAAACTCGATAGTATACATGAGAGTTTCATCAAAACCTAGACTCAAAACCTAACCCTAGCGCCACCCTTCACTGCCCCCAACATCCTCGGCAACTGGCGCCACCCTTCCATCGTCGCGCGCACCGTCGGACGGCCGGAGACGCGCGCCACAACCGTACAAAGGCGCTGTCTAGAGCAGCAACAGCAGTCTTCGGGGCTGATTTTGTAATGCGTTTTCTTGACGCACGACCAATCATTGGTCGATCCGTCACTTCTGGTACGTTGACAACCTATACGACCTTATTTCCCTTCAATTAGTTTATATTTAGACGCCCTTGATTTCCCAAAAAATCGATGCCAAAATTGGCGAATACCTGTTCGAATCTGAACAGTTTCCTAGTTCAAGGACCCTGTTTTGGAAGGCAATTTCTAGCCTATTCATCGACATATTCAAAAATATATTTAAAGGGATTTGTAGACAACCTATAGGTGATTGAAATCCCTATCTTGGTTTTAGTTTATGATTGCTAAATTGTTGTGGAAACAGTTTTGAAATTCAAGAAAAACCTGTTTTCATAAATTAGATTTTTGGAAAAATCATCCGATACGGCGTTAGCCCCGACAAACCGGATGACGTGGTCGCAACCCATGAGCATCGAAAGATGCGTATGGATGTTGTCGATGTGTGTGATTCGACAGAACTCAATTTTGTTGTACGTGTACGATGAAATCGAGGCGTATCCGTCGAGATACCCCGTATCGGCCCTTTTGCAAACTAGCTCATAACTTCGTGCACGCTCATTATCTCGAGACAAAACTTGTGCCAACAGGACCGTATCAGTTTTTGGTCCTGTATGTCAAGTTTGGTCTGACTCTGAGAAGGTCGACCAGAACGCTACTTTGGCGGGCCTACGACCCAATCCAACGGGCAAAATTGTGCATGGCCCACCGGAATCCAACTTTGGACATAAGGTTGGGTTCGTCTCAACAAACCGGACCCCTAGACATATAATTTGGTGACTTTAAAAACTGTAGATACTGGCACACTTTTCAGTACAAAACAGATCCAATGACGGACATCATTTTGACACAAAATTACGATTTTGCCCCTAGGCCCGGAATTAGACTTTTGGGTAGGCATTCTTAGACATATCTTATATACAAAATGTATTAGTGATGTCTGTTTCAGCATCTGGAGACTGTTGTGCGAGTTGGACTTTTGTGTGGCACATTGAGTGGTTGGTATTATCAGTTTCACCAGCAAAGGACCCCAGGCGAGTACGTTTGTTGTTTGTTTTCGATAGTGTCGAGAAGGGGAAGTACCAAAAGATGTGTAATCTGATCGTATACATTATAGACATCATAAATATTACAGACATCGTAGACATTGTACACATCATAGATATTATTTATTTACTACAAGTAGACATCATAGACATTGTTTATTTACTACAAGTAGATTGATAGAACTGGGGATTCCCAGGACCCTTCCTTTGGTATGCGTATTGATCGATAGAAAGTTAAACAGATCTAATACGTGTTATAACCCTTCATAGGCGAAAACTAGGGTTCACGAATTATACCTGTGGCGGAAAGGAGACAAGTAATTCCTGGAAATCTCGAGCGGACGACCCCAAGATCTTCTGCACGTATTCCTTCCTCGAGTTGGACGTCGTGTGGGCGATGATCTCCCAACCTTTTCTTCTCCTTGACAGCCCTCTCTTTCTCTCCTTACATAAATCACAAATTTAGAGAAAGTTTCAGATTTATGATCAGTAATATGGCGGCCAGAGAATAGAGGATATATATAGGCTACGGCAGGGACCATGAGGAAAAATTAGGGTTAGGCCTCCTAACGGATCTGGATATCCCGTGTTCAGCCCGAACACACAATCCAGGCCCATTAACAATAGCTCGGTCCACTAATGAGCTATTGTTGCACTACCTCCCTAATCCCAAATTATGTTTGTGGGCTCCTTTTATTATATGCTCATTTGGCTCCCCATGTTAAGATATCGTATGTCCGTCGATCAAATTAAGTTACTGACAACTATATTGATTCAACATCTTTTATCCTTAAGTAGTGCCGCTCAACTTTATTTGTCATGTCGGATATAATCCACCTGTAGGGTTTACATGACAATCCTTATGAGCTCCTTAAGGGGACATCATCAACCCGATGTATCGGGACATGGATTCCATTTATAATCAACAGCTCATTATACACACAATGTTATTACCCAATTCATAGAGGTTGTTGATCCATAATGAATCTCACTCTTTTATGAGTCAAAATAATTCACACTGCATATACATGTCCGTTATTATATCCGGGTTAAGAGCACAAGCATCTATAATAACAGAGGTGTTTGTTCTCTTATGTAGTCAGTACAAAGAGAACAACCTCAAGTGGTCCTGTTCAATACACACAAAGTGTACAAGATAGACTAATACCAGATTACACTACAACCTTTCCAATAGATTGTCCAAGTCCATCTAGGTTGTGAACTATTTATATACTCCATAGGGAACTGATAATATGATCTTCTGTGTGACACCACACACCATATTATCTACAATATAGAATATCAGACATTTGCATTAACACTTGCAACAAATACAATATGCAAACATTTGTCCATATGATTCTCATTCAAAATTTAAGGAAATAAGGTTACTAAAAAAGTGATGCTTTTAGTATATAACCCTAAGAATCTCCCACTTATACTCAAAGCATTGCTTTTCAGTATACTGTTACAAATCTCCCACTTATACTTAAAGTTATGCTGCTACACATCTGACTCATATTCCCTCAACATGACTATCAAAAGCCTTAGCTGGTAAGCTCTTTGTAAAGGGATCAGCTAGCTTGTCGGCTGATGCTATCTTGATCACAATAACTTTTCCTTTCTTTACGAAATCTCGTATCAGGTGGTACTTGCGCTGAATGTGTTTGCCAGTCTTATGGGCTCGTGGTTCCTTCGAGTTTGCAACTGCACCACTATTATCACAATAAAGTGTAATAGACTTAGGTAAACTAGGTACCACATCCAAGTCCAACAGAAAGTTTCTGAGCCAAACCGCTTCTTTGGCTGCCTCAGAGGCTACCACATACTCGGCTTCTATGGTGGAATCAGCAATACATTTTTGCTTGATACTCCTCCACACAATGGCTCCACCTCCAAAAGTAAACACATAACCTTGAGGTAGATTTCCTGGAATCCCTATCTGACTGAAAATCTGAGTCTGTATACCCTAAGGGAACTAAACTATCTGCCTGGTAAACTAGCATATACTCTTTAGTCCTTTTCAGGTACTTCAAAATATACTTTACGGCAGTCCAGTGCTCTTGTCCTGGGTTAGACTGATATCTGCTGACCATGCCTACGGGAAAGCAGATGTCTGGTCTCGTACATAGCATTGCATACATTAAGCTTCCTACTGCTGAAGCATAAGGAACTGCCTTCATGTTCTCTATCTCTTTAGGTATCCTCGGACACTACTCCTTTGATAGAGCAATTCCATGTCTAAAAGGTAAGAAACCTTTCTTAGAATTTTGCATACTAAAACGAGTTAGTACAGTATCGATATAGGAAGCTTGGGATAAGCCCAATATCCTTTTTTTGCGATCTCGTAGAACTTTGATCCCAAGGATGTGACATACTTCTCCCAAGTCCTTCATATCAAACTGTTTGGATAACCATACCCTTACATCAGATAACACCTTCACATTGTTTCCAATGAGCAAGATGTCATCCACATAAAGTACTAGGAACACCACCACATTTCCGTCACACTTTCTATATACACATGATTCATCCTGACATTGATCAAATCTATAGGATTTTATCACCTGATCAAAACATATGTTCCAAGATCTGGAAGCTTGCTTAAGTCCATAAATAGACTTCTTGAACTTACAAACAAGATGCTTCTGGCCCTTTTCAATGAACCCGTCTGGTTGCTTCATATAGATGTCTTCCTCAAGACTTCCATTAAGGAAAGCTGTCTTGACATCCATTTGCCAAATCTCATAGTCGAGATGAGATGCAATAGATAAAAGAATCTAGATAGACTTAAGCATGGCTACAGGAGAAAAGGTTTCCTCATAATCGACACCCTCTCTTTGAGTAAAACCTTTTTGCTACAAGCCGAGCTTTAAAGGTTTCAACCTTAACGTATGATCCTTTTTTTCTCTTATAGACCCACTTGCATCCAATGGCTTTTACACCAACGGGTGGTTCTACAAGCTCCCCAGACCTGATTAGAATCCATAGATTCTATTTCAGATATCATTGCTTTTTGCCAAGACTCTGCATCTTTATCTTGGAGTGCTTCATTGTAGGTACAAGGATCATAATCTTGTTTCTCAGGCACGAAGTCTGACGAATCTTCCAAGAACATATATCTATCAGGTTGTATCACAACCCTCCTACTACGACGAGGCACTATCGGTTGTGGTGTAACATTTGTGACACGTTGTGCAGTTATTTTTGGTTCATCTCTTGTACTGTTGGTACTGAAGTACTTGGTGTCTCACGTCTCAGTTCTTGTAGAACAACTCTACTTGTGGGTTTATGGTTCATCATATAGTCTTCCTCTAAGAATCGGGCATTGGTGCTAACAATGACCTTCTGATCCTTAGGACTATAAAATAAACCTTCTTTTGTTTCTCTTGGATAGCCTACAAACAAGCATACTTCTGTATGAGATTCCAACTTATCTGCTTTTTCATTCAGCACATGTGCTGGACTACCCCAAATGCGAACATATTTCAGACTAGGCTTACGCCCAATCCACAGCTCTGTGGAAGTAAGAGGTACTGACTTAGAAGGAACCAAGTTCAAAATATAAGCTGCAGTCTCTAAGGCATATCCCCAAAATGAATCTGGCAAATCCGAATAACTCATCATTGATCTAACCATCTTCATAAGAGTTCTATTCTTTCTTTCGGCTACACCATTCTGCTGGGGCGTTCCAGGTGCAGTCAATTGGGATGCAATCCCAGCCTCTGATAAATAATCCCTAAACTCTATAAAAAGGTACTCGCCACCACGATATGATCGTAATGACTTGATACATTTTTCACGACGTTTCTCCGTTTCAGCCTTGTACTCTTTGAATTTCTCAAAGCACTCAGACTTACGACGCATCAAATAAATGTATCCATACCTTGAATAATCGTCAATAAATGTGACAAAATATTCAAAGCCACCTCTAGCTTGGATAGTCATGGGTCCACACAAATCAGAATGAACCAATTCCAACACATCTTTGGCCCTATACCCCTTTGCCGTAAAAGGCCTTTTGGTTATTTTACCTTCCAAGCAGGATTCACAGACTGGTAGTGCCTCTACTTCCAATGAACTCAAAGGTCCATCTTCAACCAGTCTTTGAATCCTTCTTATGTTAATATGCCCCAATCACAAGTGCCAAAGATATGTTTGGTTCATACAAGAAGGTTCTTTTCTCTTATTTAAGTTAGATGACATATTATTCATTTCCATAAGTTGTATTGTGGACGAAATATGATTAATGACATACAAATTATCAACCAATGCACCAGAATAGATAAAATGTTTATTCTTTCTAATAACAATATTGTCATTAAAATAAACTGAATATCCATCCTTAACTAGCATAGAAATAGAAACTAAATTCCTTCTAAGTGAAGGTGCATAATGACAATCTCTCACTGTCAAAGACTTATTTCTACCAAAGATAAAGTAACATCTCCTAATACAACGACCGATACTTTTGTAGCATCACCCATGAACAAGCATATCTCTCCATCACTGAGCCGTCTGGTTTTCTGGAACCCCTGCAATGTATTACAGACATGATTAGTGGCTCCTGTATCTACACACCAGGTGCCGGTAGATAACACCGCTAAACATGTTTCAACAACTAGTTAATGAGATATACCTTCTTTGTTCCCTTGTTTGAGAAGTGGACAATCAGTCTTCCAATGTCCTAACCCTTTGCACTTGAAACATTTGCCTTTCGGCTTTTTTACCGCACCTTGAGGTCCCATGCCCTTCTTTGCTGAGTTTGCCTGTTTCTGAATGTTCTTCTTCTTCTTACCGTCTTTTGGCTTAGAAGTAGAAGCCTTTTCAGAAACAAAAATATGACCACTCTGCCTAAAGAGAGATTCAGCATCCTGTAGCTCTTTTGCAAGTTCTGCCAAACTATACAACCTTTTGTTCATGTTGTAATTAAGGCAGAAATTGTTAAAACTTTTAGGCAGAGTCTCGAGAATGATATCGACCTGGGATTCCCCATCGATTTTAGCTCCAAGGATCTCCATCTCATTCAGATGACCCATCATCTTGAGAACATGATCCCTTACTGGTGTACCCTCATCCATTTTTGTATTCATCAAATATTTCATAGCAAACTGCCTAGCTGCTCTACTCTGATGTCCGAAGAGTTCCTTGAGGTTATACATCATGTCATAAGCAGTGGCCATGGCCTGATGCTGATGTTGCAGTACATTTGACATAGATGCCAGAATGTAACACCGCGCCATCTCATCTGCCTTTTTCTACTTCTTATAAGCCTCTTTGACCTCTTCATCAGAGTTAGCATCAGGGCCTCAACAAGTACATATTTGTACTCCTCAGCAGTCAGAACAATATCCAAATTATGTTTCCAGTCAATATAATTAGGTCCAGTAAGTTTGTTTTCTTTAAGAATCACCATAAGTGGACTGAAAGAACCCATTTTTGAAATCCTGATAATCATATAAATAAAATTATGTAGGGCAAAAAAACTTTTCGAATTAACTAAATATTGATTCCCTCAAAACAATAATAAGAAATTCACCAACACCTTGAACACCATGAATTTAGCATGCCACGATAGTGTGGACGTATACAAATTCAACTTTGTTCAAGTAGGTTTTTCTTATTAATTTTACTATCATGTCAACATAACTTTATGACAAATAAAATTAATATGCTGGTCTTGCTCTGGTCATACAAATAATAGCAGTGACTCCGATGGGGAGGATACCATTATTTGTATCTAAGTGTATACCATTACTTAATACTAAGTCCATTACCTTGTAATGAGTTCCTTCAGATGGAGAAGTGAACACATACTAGGTAACTTTCTACAATTATCCCTAAGTAAGTTTGTACTGGTGATCCATAATTATACTCATCCGATATGGAGGAAAGCACTATAGCCAACACGCAACTATAATTACATCACCTACAAACCAGTAATGGAGACCATAGGATTTAAACTAAATAAATATCCTCTCCCACTTAGTTATTTAACAATGAGAGTTTTTCTACTAGTTGATATTATGTCCATGTTGTCCATTATTAATATAGGCTTGGTTTTAAAAAAAAACAACCACACAATAATAAACATACATAATCAGAAAAAGCAAAATAATAAAAATAAGAGAAAATATCCAACTATTTTGGCTGTCGATTCCTTCATCGAAAATCATCTGTTTGCCTCTGGACTGCTTAAAACCAGCATCTCGTCCGACGTCAGAAACAGCCACCACCGCCATCACGATTGATCAAAAATAATTAAAATTACATCAATCCTATGCCTCCCGAAGAAGTTCACACATAATCTAGATTGCAAAATTAAAATAATAAGCACGATCAACCCTCGTGATTTAAATTACATCCATAGCAACAACAACATCCACGACATGTCCGTGGTTTAAATCACACAATCAAAAACATGCATTGGACCATAATAGTTGGATCTAAGATGCCTGCAAAACCGAGTTAGAACAGATCTACATCTACCGACTATTATACGACGCAGGTTTTATTGGACAATATGAACGTATCAATCAATACGTAGATCCAAAGTGGCTCTGATACCAATTGATGGAACTGGAGATTCCCAGGACCCTTCCTTTGGTATGCGTATTGATCGATAGAAAGTTAAACAGATCTAATACGTGTTCTAACCCTTCATAGGCGGAAACTAGGGTTCACGAATTATACCTGCGGCGGAAAGAAGACAAGTAATTCCTGGCAATCTCGAGCGGACGACCCCAAGATCTTCTGCACGTATTCCTTCCTCGAGTTGGACGTCGTGTGGACGATGATCTTCTAACCTTTCTTCTCCTTGGCAACCCTCTCTTTCTCTCCTTACGTGAATCACGAATTTAGAGAAAGTTTCAGATTTCTAATCAGTAATATGGCGGCCAGAGAATAGAGGATATATATAGGCTACGGCAGGGACCATGATGAGAAATTAGGGTTAGGCCTCCTAACGGATCTGGATATCCCGTGTTCAGCCCGAACACACAATCCAGGCCCATTAATAATAGCTCGGTCCACTAATGAGCTATTGTTGCACTACCTCCCTAATTCCAAATTATGTTTGTGGGCTCCTTTTATTATATGCTCGTTTGGCTCCCCATGTTAAGATATCGTACGTCCGTCGATCAAATTAAGTTACTGACAATTATATTGATTCGACATCTTTTATCCTTAAGTAGTACCGTTCAACTTTATTTGTCATGTCGGATATAATCCACCTGCAGGATTTACATGACAATCCTTATGAGCTCCTTAAGGGGACATCATCAACCCGATGTATCGGGACATGGATTCCATTTATAATCAACAGCTCATCATACATACAATGTTATTACCCAATTCATATAGGTTGTTGATCCATAATGAATCTCACTCTTTTATGAGTCAAAATAATGCACACTGCATATACATGTCCGTTATTATATCCGGGTTAAGAGCACAAGCATCTATAATAACAGAGGTATTTGTTCTCTTATGTAGTCAGTACAAAGAGAACAACCTCAAGTGGTCCTGTTCAATACACACAAAGTGTACTAGTATAAACCTATAGTCAAGATAGACTAATACCAGATTACACTACAACATTTCCAATAGATTGTCCAAGTCATCTAGGTTGTGAACTATTTATATACTCCATAGGGAACTAAAAATATGATCTTCTGTGTGACACCACACACCATATTATCTATAATATAGAATATCAGACATTTGCATTAACACTTGCAACAAATATAATATGCAAATATTTGCCCATATGATTCTCATTCAAAATTTAAGGAAATAAGGTTACTAAAAAAGTGATTGTTTTAGTATATAACCCTAACATAGACATCGTAGACATTGTTTATTTACTGCAAGTAGACATAGAAGACATTGTTTATTTCCTACAAAGTGGACATCGTAGACATTGTTTAGACATCGTAGACATCGTGGTGTAACTGTCCCTAGACCGATCACATATCAAAAGGTACTTCAAAACACATGGATAGTATTTTCTATGTTCTACATTCCTCATGTCTTTTGTTACCTTTATCCTGATTATTTTATCATGTATTTTAAGGCTAACCTCTGTTTTATAGTCATTATCATATATTGAAACTGAACTCAATGAATTGTACTCATTCCATTCCCGACTGGAAACCAACATTTTTCAGGTTAGTCGTGACTACGCTTAGCATTGGGGAGACGGGTGTACTTGTAGGCCAAAACCTAGAGATTAGCTAGATAGATGAGTTGTAGTCATTTCAATATTTGTAAGAGTTTACATTTTTTTGCAAATGCAAAACTTGTGAATATTATAAATTAATTTAATTTTATGAATGAGCATTTATTGTGATTATGAGAATTGTGGTCTAGACAGCGTTCTACCGCCGACTCTGCGGCGTAGGCTGGCTTGCACACGCACTCGTATCCCGAAAAGTGGGTGCGGGTCATGACAAAAATACCCCTTGTCTTTTTCCCTTTTTCTATGCCCCCAAACACCTCGAGCCCAACCCCCGTGTCCTCCACCGCCATACCATCCTCGCCTAGATCCCTTCCCTGCTGCCAACCCCTCTATGCAGTTACCCCTCATCATCGTACCCTCGCTGGCAGGCAACCTCCCCACGGCCACCCCTCTATACCGTAACCCCCGCTATGCTACGCCTCTTCTTCGCTAGCGACCCCCCGCCCCTGCGCCAGTAGCAGCTGGAGCTCCAGCGGTGCTGACGGCCCCTTCTTACGTGCCAGCAGCAGCAGGAGCTCATGCACCATCGGCAGCCCCCTTTCCTGCACCAGTAGCAACAGTAGCAGGAGCTCCGACAACAGCAGCAACAACAAGAGCTCTAACGGCAGCAGCAGCAGAAGCAAGAGGATCTCCACCGACAATAGTAGCAGCGTCGGTGGCTGGCGTGTGCCTACAAGCGGCAGGGGTTTGGGCAGGGGGTGGATCTCACCGGTGGAAGGGGACAAATCTCGGTAGCGTACGACAGAGGTCGTGGAGGGGATAGATTTTTTCGAGCGACAAAGGTCGGGGAGGGGGGCGGATTTCGCTTGTAGAGGGGGGCCTTCACGCGCAGGAGTTAGTGGTAAGCGGCAGGCAACATCAGCTAGCTGCCGTGGTGGGTAAGGGCAGGGAGAGAGAAGGACGTACGGAAAAGATGAAACTAGGAGGGGTATTTTTGTCACAAAAGTTTCGTCAAGAGGTTGACCGTGAGTGTGGGACGATTTTCGTCAAAAGTGGGGGGTATCATACATTCTGTAATTGGATAGGGTGCACCTTGAATATGGGTAAAAAAAAGTGGGGTGCAACTCAAATTTTTTCTAATTTTTTTGCAAGTGTTTTAAAAGAATATTTTTTTGTAGTGAATAGGAAGAAGACCAAAGTTTTTGTTGCACTCTATTTGAACTTTTCACTTGGCCGAGGCTAGCTAGAGTAGGACTCCATTAAAGTACCAAAGTTTTTGCTACAACTATGCAGAAGGAAGCCCTATGAGCTGATACTTAATAGCTTCTCAAAGTGCTCTCTATGACTCTCTCTTGTATATCTGGTACCCTCAACGATGAGGTTGATTTTATGGACTTGATCAGGCTTCCGATTGATCTCCCTGTCTTCGATGGTAATGCACCTCCTTTATATATGCCTTTTAGGGAAATGATGAGGAAGGATCTCCTGCGTGAAAGTTTCCATTTGGGTTGTTACAGCTGTTTAGGCAGGATGTTTAACTGCTCGGCCTGGTCGAGGCACTGATTGGGCGGCCATTTCTGTAGGAGCTCCGGATTATGACTTAAAGATCTTCGGGTGTAATTGTTGGTGGTTATGGCTATCCATCCGTATGTCTTGATCATAGGTAACCTAGCACGCACGAATATTTAGGATAACCTATCGTTTGAATGGTCCAGTTATGTAATATGTGGGCATAAATGAGAGACTTAAATTTAGTAGTACGATCTTCGGTTGATGCATGGTGTTGACCGTGATTTGGAGGGAATCTTCATTTGAATGGGGCAGTTATTGTGCATACACCACAAATGTGGTGTTGATTCTTTCAGCCATTATTAACGGGATTTGAGGAGATCTGGTTCGAGGCGTGAACCAACTTATGGTGATCTGGTTCAGGGCACGAACCAGCTATGGTGGTCAGGTTCAGGGCACAAACTAGCTGTCTTGGTGTGGAAGGTGGCTCAGCCAGGGACTCGCGTCGTCAACTTTGATATGGATACTGGTTAGGCCGTTCGGGCCGTATGCCATATTGGCTGCATGGGGGCTTCTTGGAAGGGAGGCCGTATAGTGTCTAGGTCGCATGTGATCTAGTCGCATGGAGTGGTCTAGCTACCTTTGGTTCTATAAAAGTAATGTACTTCAGAGTACTTGGTTTTGGGACTTGGCATCCCACTGGAGATCTCTGGGCCTTCGTGTACTTTACCTGAGGTGGTTTGGTCTTGATTAAGCCTGGGCAATTTCTATGCTTCTACAAGACCTCCTTCAAAGATCTCAAACTTAACAATGAGTTTGGAATACTTTGAACAAAAGCATGGCCGCATTAGGGTCCTTGGGCCACCAAGGCTTCGGTGGAGTCTCTGGACTCCAGATGGTACCGCATCCTCTGGGTGCACCCTTTTTTGAAATATTGCCAGGATGACAGGCTTCTACTATAAAAGGGTTCTGTTTTGGGAAGAACAACGTATTTTGTTCATTTATATTCTGTGCACACTTGCAAAGCGTGTCATGGCCCCCAAAGCTTCTTTTTCTGGTGCATATGCGAAGAAGGACAAGTAGGATAAGGATCCAGCTTTTAGGTCTGATGATGGGGCACAAAACTGTCCTCTTGATGTCCAACCGCTGTTCGAAGGTAAAACTTCCCTGTATTTGGTAGGTTTTGTTTCCAAAACTCTAAATGTATTGAGTCGGCCTATGTTTCCCATCTTCAAGTGATTTCCTCGAGCATCGTCGGGCGAGCTCCTTCTGAGTGCGGAGCAAAGTTCGTCGGGGATGAAATTTAATAATCTAAAGGCCGCCATCTAGGTCCACATTAACGAAACCCAGCCTAAAGTTCGTCAGAAGATGATGAACGACCAGATCTTGTCTTTCCTTTTGGAGCAGCTGACTACGGGGAAGCTTTACTCTGCTAAGGGAGAAGGGTTTTTGAAACTATCTTTTTTGTTCGACGATGCCCTTCTTTGCTTAGCGCCGGAAGTAGTTAAGGTCGAAGAGGATTGGCACTTCTCTTCTGGTGGAATGCACATGCACTTGTCTTCGATGGAGCGCCATCTATCGTTGTCCGCTTTCGTATTGGTGGCGAGTTCCTAGAGGAAGTGTGTAAGGCTGAACAAGGAGCTAGCAAACATCTGGCTTGGTGTCATTCGATTTTCTTCCAAGACGAAGAACTGTATGAGAACTTCAGGGACTTAGTTCCTGGTCCTTCTGTAGGTTTGCTACCCGTTGTAAACCTGAATGACTTATCTCCAACTGTTCGTCTATTTGACGTGGATGCTTTTGTAAATAGGGTAGCAGCGAAAGGATCTTACCCCCTGGATAACTCCGATTTGTTGGTTGGGACCATGATAAACCTGTATGGAAGGCTATGTCAAGGTGGATTTTAGAGAAGTAGAAGGCCAAGTTAAGGATGATCGACTTGTTCTTCTCGGTCCGAGCAACTCAACCTGGGCTGGATATCAACTCTGGTGCCTTTATTCTGCTAGTGGAGTTGTACAATCATTGGACTGGTACATTCTTCATGCTAGGTGGTGGAATGGGGTTGGCCCTCCATAAGATATATGAAGTATCTGTATTTTATTGGGGAGAAGAGCCCTACGAAGAGTATACCCCTTCAAATAAGGAATTTTTATCACTGGGAAGGGAGGATCATGAATTCTTTGTTGTGTATAAGAGATTGTTGTGACATCTCTCCATGTGTGGTCACCTCTTGAAGGAAGACTAGAAGACAGAGGGGGCAGCTCCTTTGATTACTGTGTAGATGGCTCATCTTTTTCCTCCTTCCTCGGATCTGCAGCAAGTCAACGTGAGAGAGCTGCAGACTCACCATCAGATTAGGGCTCTAATCCGGAGTATGAGAAAGTCCGTGGTTGGGGACGAACGGGGTAGATGTTCAGTGGAAGACATATCTTACTTCCGTTAGGACACGTAACCTCTATCTTATAAGGTTTGGTCAGCTTCCTGTTGCTATGGTTACGGTTGTGCATGGTCCCTGGGGGTTTGGGTTCGATAGACCGGATCAACCGTAACTTGATACTCCTAGCGGTAAAGTTGGCATTTGGGCGCAAGTTATCGCTTCTTCGTGCGATGATTTTCTGCCTCCAACAGGATCTCCTCTTTTTCATTTGAAAGGTTATAGTCCATAAGGGGACAGGTAACTTCAACCGTGTGAAAATACTTTACTACTATCCACTAGAGTTGTTCTTGCTATACCATCGCTCCATGGTGTCTATTGAAGAGGATGCGAGTATTTTAGAGGGAGATGCCTTCTTACTATCCCTTCTTTGTGCGAGCATGGCACTATTACGTTGCTACTGGTATTGGTACAGAGTTCGAGTTGCCAAATGCTGAAATTAAGCGTCATGTTGTCTTTACATCGGCTACCTTTTACTGTCAAACGATCGTACCTTCGATTGGTTATGGCGTGAAGACTAGCTTTATTATAGGGACGAGGCTAATGCCTTTGCCTTCTTCTCCTTAGTAACTTCTTGAGTTCATCGCTGTTGCAGACGCGCCCCTACAAAGGAGATCTACTTCTGGTCGGTTTTATCGGGATGATTCACAGCATACGACTCCAGATGCAAGTAGTCCTCAACGACCTGGGAAGCGACCGACTGAAATGGTTCTGCGATGTGCCACAAAGACTTTAAAGAAGGTAATCACCTATAGATTATGGTGCTTTGGAGGTCTAAAGATAGTCCACTCTTGAATACTTTCTTTGGCTCACCATCTTTCTTTCTTTTTTTCCCATAAGTTGCATTTGGTTTTGTGCAAGCATCAGGGAAGCGGACTCCTACTACCATTTGGTGTACCCTGTGATTGGGATAGAAGAGGGATCTGAGGAAGACATGGCAGGGGCTTCATGGGTGTTGTAATCGTCAGGGGTGCCAGGGAATCATGACGCTCCCCATGGAGGGATACCATATTCCTCGGGTTTGTCGGGTTATCCTGGGCCTCTGTATCTCTGTTTTCCTATTCTAGATGAGGCTGAAGAGAGTGCCAAGGAAGGGATGGAAGATCACTAGACATGGGGCGGCGTGAACCTTCTTTGAAAGTTGAAATTGGGGGTGCAGAGGAGATTGACGTCGATTCAGTAGCGAGCACTAGTGAGTTTGTTGAGAGAGAATCGACTCCTGCGTCTTTTTCTATTGCGGTTGGAGAAGCGATTAGTGTATCTCCTTCTTCGGTCCGTGCGGCGGACGTTGATGACTTTCTTCTATAAGCTAGGGCTTTTGTGCCCATTTTTGGTTCTGATGTGAACAACACCGAGGTTTCTTCTGTAAAAACCATTCTGGCCAGGCTCCCTAGAGTGCAGGCATTGTTATCGTATGCCACAGCTTATGGGTCTCCTACTTTGGTGAAGATGGTTTGTAAGCCAATCCTCCCATCCACCACTTCGGTTCAACCCTTTGGAGGAGATCGTGGCTCCTTCGATTTCGTTCGTTCCTGACAACGTCGGTGGTACGGCTGAGATTCTGATCAGGACCTTCAACCTGATTCTAAAGCAAAGGATCCAGGCTTTCCTGGCAATAGGCCTCTCCTTCTACTGGGCTTGGTGTGGAGCTGAGGGCCAGATCTAAACCCTCCGAGCTTTCCCTACCCTGGAGCGCATAGCCGAATCACTCATTACGAAGCTCAATTCAGTAGAGCAGTGTCTCGGTAGGCTTCAATATGCTCAGGAGGCTAATGTAGATGTACTGGCCTCTTTCGAGCACAACTGTCTGCTTGACATGGCTATTAAAGTAAAAGTGATCTGTTGTGAGGGTATGAGTGCCCTTAGTTGTGAAACAGGCCAGTTGACTGAGAAGCATCGTATGTTATCTGATGCATCGGCACGATTGTCTTTGAAGGTTGAAAGGCTTCGATCAGAACACCTGTGGCTGGAGCTTCGTTTGACTGGCCTCACCTAAGATCAGGTAGCCACTTGTCAGAATATCTTCTGTCTCCATAGAGGCCGCAGTGAGAGATCTGGGGGATAGGTTTGCCTCTCATACCCGTCTAGAAGACTCGATTGTTGTCGAGCAGGAAGCTAGGCTTATTGCTTGGGAGAAGAAGGAACAACTTATAGCTTCTTTCCATCAGCAACTTCATGGATTTTACATGGACACTTGAATCTATCTTCCTTCTTTTTTTGTACTTCTCTGTATATGTATTTTTTAATAGAAGAAGTAATAGCAATTTACCTCCCCTTTTTTTTTGATCCTTGATTGTGGACCCATTCTGTGGTCAAGCTCGTACGGGCTTTGTTGGGGTCTAACCTAGCAAACATGTAGACTCTCGCCCTTTTGGTGCTACTGTGGCAGGCATAAGTCTCGAGTGCCTTGATTTGACCAAGTTCGGTCAAAAGTTGAAAGGATAGGCTCCTCGTTAGACGCAGAGGATTTACTCATATTTAATAGGGGAGTGGCTCTTTACTTGCCCTCTTGATGAGCTTTGTGACTATGAAGAGGGCCTTGTGAGACCCTTTTTCTATAACCCATCTATTTTTCTTGCTTGAGTACCTCTTCTTATCTTATGGCCTTGGGCCTCCTACTTCTTTGGACGATCTAGTAGGAGTCATGGTGGCAGTTAGCGCCAAGTCTTTAGATAATATGAAGGTTGAACTGTGAAAAAGTATTCTTGATGCCGCGAGGAAAGGTCTCATCTGCTCACTTGGACAAGACGATTTCCTTTCTGATGTGGCGATGAACCGAAAAGCAGTGAATCTCATAAAAAGTGGGATTCTCCCTCTTCTAATTGCTAGCTTTACCCTTCCTGGAGAAGAAGGCATGCTACACTTTCCTTGGGCGAGGAGGATGCTGATTACCGAGTTTGGGTTGATTGCTTGTCCCCTGTACTTCTTCTTCCATACGACGGAGGTTGATGGCCTGCTCGGGAGGAGTGGCTTTGACCTTGGGAATAGGCTTGGAAGCTTCCATAAAATTGTCCTCTCTTGAAACTTCTCGTCGTCTTCTCTGGAAAGTCTTTGGAAGAGGCTTAAAAGCTCTTACGAGACTCTTGAATTCGACGTTACATGGTAGGACCTGCGATGTGCTGACCCTCCAGAGGAAGCGGTACACAAGTGTTGGGAACCCAACTACGACGAGATTCCATGTATAAACAAGTTCTTCTATGTGACTAAAATATGTAACATATTTTCCTTTTTGATAAGGATCTTTGTCATCTCTTTTGTGAGGATGTGAATATTTTTACTAGAGGTATGATGGACGTAGTAAAAAAAATCCCAACATCTATTTCGTAGAGAGTTCGATATCTTATAAAAGGATCTGTTCATATTCAAGCTTTATAAAAAAACTTATACAAGAGACATTGCACATTGAGGAGCTGCATGTTTTTTTTTTGGAAATCGAACTATAGGACCTTGGTCGTGAAACGCGTTCCGTTATTGAGAATGAGATTCTGCTAGTTACGGCCTGGACTTCTTCTTGTTCTGTCTTGAGGCTGGAGGGACCATAGGCTGAACTATTTCACCCAGTAGATCCCGGTGTACCCACATAATTTTGCCCCTTGCAGTCTTGAGTGGGATCATCTCGGCCGTATGGTCGCGAGCTGGTGGAAGGTTGATGATCTCCATCGTGGCATTGGAAATCGGGACCACTCCGCCTTGGACTTCGACCCCGGGAAGATTATCGAACTGTATCGACACCATGTTGGTCGCTACTGTGTGTTCTTCAAAGTCAAGGGTAATAGCCTTTGAGTCGATGAGCCATTGGATCTACCCTTTTAGAATGTAACAATCTTTGGTAGTATGACCAATAAATTGGTGGTAGAGACAATACTTCAGATTATCTATCCTATCCACTTCGTCTAGGTGCTTTAGTCTGGGTAACCTGAGTGCATTGTTCTTCATTAGGATATTGAAGATGTCGACGACTTGGTCGTTAGTGAAGGAGTAAGTGTCCCTTTGCTTTGGCGAGCCCGTCGGTGGTTCCTTTGCCCCTCCTTTCTTTATGTTGATGGCGAGGAATTCTTTGCTTCTGTTGTTCCAGTCATCATTGTTGTTTTAAGGGTGCCTCTCGCTATCTCCAGTGTGTTGATCCAAACTGGATCACAGTCAACCAAATATTAACAAATTGACAGGATGATACTTGTCATAATTCAATATAACACATCAAGACAGAACTCAGTGCAAGACGGACGTCATCTCTCTCCTACAATGTACTCGTTTTCAGAGTCTGTACTATTTTACATTTATTGAGTCTAACAAAATGTAAACTGAGTAGCACTAGGTATTCTTGGCTTAAACCTTATCTCCCAAACAAACCCAAAGCTCCACCAAGCCAAACTTAACCCACAAAGCCCATCTGAACTTTTAGTCAGCATGGAGATAGAGTTCAGGCCGAACTCTGCCCCCTGATTTTCAGGACCCTAATTTTTAGGGTTTGCTATATGCTAGTTGTCCAACGGCCAAAAATTTGAATTCATGACACAGAATTCTGGCCGAATTCTGCCTATCCCAACTAGTATAAATAGGCCTAGAATTCTCTCATTTTCAATCATCTAATTATCTTTTCTTCTCTTCTCTATAAGCCTCATACAAGCCTTAACCTTCTCATCTACTAGCCACCAGCTTTCTAAGCCTAAAAAGTGCTCAGTGCTATTCAGTTAGAAGTTTGTGCAAGAGTCATGAAAGTCGCTTGGAAAATTCCAAGCTTCGCCGCAACGATCTTTATAAGAAGTTGACGTGCTCTTCTGAAGAAAAGGCACGGGATGTAACTACTATTTCACAAATAATGGATTTAATCCTGAGCTAGAGTTCTCAGACCTGGACTAGTCCTCCACAAGGGAAACCAGGTTAAAACGACTGTGTTTGCATATGCTCTCTTGATCTTTTCATTTTCGCATTTACTACTCTAATTATTTACTGTTGGTGAAAAGAGTTAAATTTTATTTGATCATTATTGTTATAAACTCTATTCACCCCTTCTAGAGTTGCCTATCTGTTCTTCAATTGGTATCAGAGCTATGTTCTCTTAACAAGGACTAACATCCTAGAGCTGATCTATGGCAACCACACAACCTATGTTTTCCAACCATGGTGAGGGACAGTCCACTTACAGCCACCCCTATTTGATGGAACCAACTACACCTATTGGAAAACTAGGATGAGTTTCTATCCCAAGTCTCTAGACTTTGACCTATGGACCATTGTCACCGATGGTTACAAAAAGCTCGCCAGAATAGTTGTCGCAGGAGATCTCATCGAAAAACCCAACGATAAGTATTCTGACGAGGAAAAAAAATAGGCGAGTCTAGGTGCTAGAGATATTAATGCTCTTTTCTGTGCAATAGACATGAATGAATTTAACAGGGTCTCGACATGCACCACCTCGCACGAAGTATAGAAGCTTCTGGAAGTGACGCATGAAGGAACCACTCAAGTCAAGGAATCTAAGATCAGTCGTCTGACTCAAAAATACGAGGCATTCAAGACGAAGCCGAATGAGACGATAACTCAAATGTTCACAAGGTTCCTTGACGTCATTAATCCTCTGTCATCTCTTGGCAAATAATACTCCAATCATGAGAAGATCCGCAAGTTACTTAGGGGGCTACCGAAGATCTGGAACCCTAAGGTAACATCAATTATAGAAGGCAATGATCTCACTAAAATATCTACGGAAACTTTGGTGGAAAAGCTGATGACCCATGAGCTCGACCTCAAAGACTTCGACGAACCTGCTCCAAAAGCAAAAGAGATTGCCACAAAAGCTCATCGTCGAAGGGATGATCCTAAAGAGACTGACGACGACAATTCAGAAGGTGATGATCAAGCTCTTCTAGTCCGTAACTTCAAGAAGTTCCTTCGTTTCAATCAAAAGAAGAAGGAACAATAGGAAGACGACGAGGAAGAACCAACGTGCTACGGCTGCAAAAATACTGGACATGTTCGAAAGGACTGTCCTTTTGTAAAGAAAGGTAACCGATATGAGAAGCCCTACAAGAAGTCCTCTTCGTGAAAGTATGCCAACACTAGTATTTGGCACGAAAGCGAAGCCAATGATTCTGAGGAAGAAGATGACTCTCCTCGAGACACTGCTAATGTCTGCCTAATGGCAACATCCGATAAGGTAACTGACGAAACTCATGATGACTTTACATTTGATGAACTTGGCGATGCTTTTAATGACTTACTAAATGATCATAAGAAAGTCATTAGTAAATATAAGCATGCCAAGGAGAAAATCAAAGGCTATGAAATAGAGATTCATAATCTTTCTTCTTTACTTGATAATGTTAGAGACACTCCACCCACGAAAGTCGCTGATGAGGTATCCAAGCTTAAATTAAGCTTACATGATGCCAAAACACTTATTGAGAAGCAAACACGTGAGATCTCAGCACTCAACAAAGAGCTTGCTGAAGAAAAGAACAAACACAAGATCTCTATTGCTAAGATTGATGGTCTGAATGCTAAGTGCAATGAACTGAATGCTGTCTCTAAGAAATTAGAGATCAGATTGGGGAAACAGGTTACTCAACCTTAAACCCAATCTCACAGTCACAAAACACACACAAAACACCAGGCCACTCATAATAGTAAAATACGTCACCCACATGAGCACGCAACCATGCTTATATGTACACGTACTCCCATGTAGCACGTAAACCACATGCACGTAGACATCATTCTCAACCTACTCATAACTATTATCCTGCTACTGCACATAGTCATAACTATTATCCTACTGTTACACATAGTCACTATCCTGCTGTTTCACATAACTATCACCATACTGCATATAGACATCTCTATCAACCTGCTTCTTACACAAATACGCATGCTATTTGCATATACTGTAGATTACATGGTTATATCTCACCACAGTGTAGAAATAGGAAATTAGTTGATATTAATCTATACGTATGGGTACCGAAGACTAACATTTCAGGACCCACAAGAACTTGGGTACCAAAGGTCACATCTAATCGTGATGTAGGTGGACCTTCCTTCTTCAACTAAAAGCAAGTGGATTCTCGATAGTAGATGCTCGCGACATATGACTGGAGACACAAATTTTTTCGCATCATTATCGATGAAGAGGGAAGGATATGTATCCTTCGGTAACAATTTAAAGGGCTACATCATAGGTAATGGTACTATTGGTTATCCTCATTCTCCTATAATAAAGGATGTCTGCTTAGTGACCGCGTTAACCTGCTCAGCATAAGTCATCTTGCTGATCATGGATATGATATTAACTTTGGAAATAAATGCTACATTTATGGTAGGTCAACTGGAGATATTGCTTTTGAAGAGATAAGAGAAGATAACATTTATATTTTCTATCTATCTAGGAATACTAACAGTGCAGGAAGATGCCTCTACGCCCACAAGGATGAAAGACTTTTATGGCACCAGCGTCTTGGTCATGCCAATATAGATACTATATCCAGGCTATCGACAAAGAAGCTAGTAAGAGGTCTGCCCGACATCACATTCCAGAAGGACACGGTATGTGCCGAATGTGAACTGAATAAGGCAACCAAATCTTCATTTAAATCCATAAACATTGTAAGTACTACTACACCTTTGCAATTTCTGCACATGGACTTATTTGGTCCTAGTAGAGTAGCCAGTCTTGGTGAAAAACTCTATGCTTTTATTATTATAGATGATTTTTCAAGATTTACTTGGATTTTCTTTCTTACAAACAAAAGCAATACTATTTCAGATTTCAAAATCTTTGCGAAAAAGATCCAAAACAAAAAAGGCTACATGATTACTCGAATCCGAAGTGATCATGGAGGCGAATTCAAAAATTCTAATTTTGAAATTTTTTGCAAAATAAATGGTTTTGATCATGAGTTTTCTTGTCCTAGAAATCCTCAACAAAATGGTGTTGTGGAGTAAAAGAATAGGACTCTTGGCGATATGGGTAGAGTCATGTTGAATAAATTTTTACTTCCGAAATACTTTTGGGCAGAAGCTGTCAGTACAACTTGCCATGTTTTAAATATGGTGCTTATTCGACCTATTTCGAAGAAAATACCCTATGAACTTTGGTTTGGTAGGACTCCTAATGTCTCTTATTTTAGAGTGTTCGATTGTCGCTGTTTTATCCTAAATACCAAAGACAACTTAGGTAAGTTTGATGCCAAAGCTGACGATGGTATTTTTTTGGCTATGCTGCCAAGAGTAAGGGATATAGAGTGTTCAACAAATGCTCAATGGTTGTAGAAGAATCTGCTAATGTGTCTTTTGATGAGGAAAATAGTACAACAACTATCTTCGACGATGATGTTGAACCATCAACTTCCACACCAATGAATACCCCCCCTGAAACCAATTCTCTGGAGGGCTTACCGAAGAAGTTCGAGTTCAAGCCGTCACACCCAGAAAACTTGGTAATAGGTGAGGTATCATGCGGAGTAAGTACTCGGTTATCTTTAAGGGATTCTATTGCTAGCACTGCTTTCATTTCACAAATTGAGCCTAAAAATATTTTAGAAGCTTTTAATGATGAATTTTGGATTTCCGCTATGCAAGAAGAACTCAACCAATTCGAAAGAAGCCAGGTCTGGGAACTTGTTGCTAAACCGGCTAACCATTCGATTATTGGTAATAAATGAGTTTTTCGTTACAAAGTAAATGAAGATGGTTCATTCACTCGCAACAAAGCGCATCTAGTAGCTCAAGGATACAACCATGAGGAAGGTATCGACTACGATGAAACATATGCTCCAGTTGCAAGAATTGAATCCATTCGGATGCTTTGTGCCTTTGTAAATTTTCAAAATTTTAAACTCTTTCAAATAGATGTGAAAAGTGCTTTTCTGAATTGTTTTATTAAAGAGGAAGTCTTTGTAAGACAACCCCCTGGTTTTGAAAATCATAAATTTCTCGACCACGTTTTCAAGCTCAAGAAAGCGCTCTATGGCCTCAAACAAGCCCCCAGAGCTTGGTATGAACGCCTAAGCAATTTCTTACTACATAAAGGTTTTTCAAAAGGGAAAATTGACACTATACTTTTTATCAAAACTTTTTAAGACACCATTCTTTTAGTTCAAATTTATGTTGTTGATATCATATTTGGGTCCACTAATGAAAATCTATGCCAAGATTTTGCTAAGTGTATGCAGAATAAATTTGAGATGAGCATGATGGGGGAGCTCAATTACTTCCTCGGACTGCAAGTCAAACAAACTTCGCAAGGAACATTCATCAGCTAGTCAAAATACACAAAGGATATGCTGAAGAAGTTTGATCTTGACAACGTCAAACCAATCAGCACTCCCATGGCTACTACAACCATGCTGGAACCTGATGAAAGTGGCAAACCTGTTGACCAACATAAGTATCAAGGTATGATTGGTAGTCTACTTTACCTAACTGTTAGTCGTCCCAATATCATGTTTAGTGTTTGTCTGTGTGCTCGCCCACTACCAGAATAAGTCATTTTAGCGACGCAATTAGTGATGCTTAGCAAAAAAGTCGCTATGTTTTAACAAGTTAGCGACGTTATTATATAACGTCACAAGATGTCACTATTGGCGACGTTAGGCGACGTATTGCGACAATGTTATGTATTAAAAAACGTTCGTCGCGGATATGTCGGTGAACGTCGCTAATATCACTAATATTAGCGACGTTTACCGACGTTTTTAGTAAGGCGTCGTTAATATCAATAATATTTGCGACGTTTACCGACGTTTAATAAAGACGTTGCTCAATTGAAAATATAGGTTGAGTTTTCATTCCCGCCATTATTTTGATCCCTTTCCCCATTTTTCTCGATCCCTCGGCGACCCCCTCGGCCCCCGAACCTCGGCGACCCTCGGCGACCGCCTCCGGCCCTCGGCGACCTCCTTCTCTCTCAGCTCCCCCTCGGCAACCCCCTCCCCCTCGATCGGCTCCCCCTCGACGACCCTCGACGACCTCCTCCTCCCTCAGCTCCCCCTCCGCGACCCTCGACGACCCCCTCCGGCCCTCCGCTCCCCCTCGACGACCCGCTCCATCTCCCCTCCGTCTCCAGCTCCCCCTCGACGACCCTCGGCCTCCGTCTCTAGCTCCCTTTCGTCTCCAGCACCCCCTCGACGACCCCCGGCCTCCGTCTCCAGCTTCCCTCCGTCTCCAGCTCCCCCGTCGATGCCCCTCTCCTCCCCGACTAGGTAAACTCTAACCCTATAACTGTGTCCTGCTACCCCGTGTCTATATCTGACACAACACAACACGAGACAGACACTTGTACACGAAGCCCTATGTCTGGCCTACCTCTGGACACAATAAGACACGAGACAGACACTTGTACATGTATGCTGTGGAGTTTGGACACTCGTGTCCAGTTTTATAGACACGTGGACACCCCCTTGACACGTACACATGTATGTTAACCTCTGTACACACTTTTCCCTCATTTTAAATAAGTATATATAGCTATTTTCGTGTGTATCAATGTACGTACATATATGTATAGGTATACTCATTGTATCTTACAGTTCATATGAAAAAAACTGAGATTTCACGATGGAACTTGGGTTTTGATACATAAAAACTGTCATTTGGGATTGAATGAAATATGTATAGGTTTGGGTAATGTATATATATGAACTGAGTTGAATGATATGTTAACTGAGAGTAGGTCTCGAAAATGAAAACTGGGTTTGAAATGTAACCTTTTTAATCTGCTTTCGAAAATGTACTCAAACGAGATGATGGTTCCTTTAGTTAGCTTGCTTATGTTACAATTATATTCTCTGTGAATATCGAACTTACCAGATGGCACCCATGACCCGAACAGCGGCACGTCGTTTGAGGGAAACACAGATTGCTGAGGTGGCTCCTCCTACTGTTAAGGAGAAAGTGGCACCGGTAGCTAGTGAGACCGGGAGTTCCATTCATCCAGCACCTGCAGTGGAATGACGCTTTTCCCCCTGTTGATCCCACTTTTTCGAAGATGTTGCGTGATGGTATCATTGAGCGTATACGTGAGCTGCGTGGTCTTCATTAGTGTAGTTTTATGGATATATTTTGTGTTGGACTATTAGTACTTATTACCAGCTGTACTTGTTTTATGGAGATGAGTTTATGGACTTAATTATGGACTTATTACCAGCTGTACTTGTTTTATGGAGATTAATTATGGACTTATTACCACTTGTTTTATGGAGATTAATTAGGCTAAGTCTTCTATATGGTCAATTCTGATACACTATGGTTATATGGTTATGTCATGTGATACACTATTACCACTTGTTGTATCATGATTACTTGGGATTCTATTTCAATGTTTAGGATATGTCATGATTAATGTGCCTATTACTTTTACAAGTGTTTCAACTATATGCATGTATCTATCTTACAGAATTATCCTCAAATGGATATGGATTTGAATTACTATCTGTGGAATCGTTCTTGGATGTACAACCGTCATCCTGATGACATGTGCGGTGTGCGGGATGAATTCATAGAGGGTGTACAGCAGTTTCTGCAGTTTGCCAAGGCGTTCCTTCAGTGCATAGACGGTACCAAAATTAAGTGTCCGTGTGTGAGATGTCGCAACTTGAAATATCATCCAGAAGTGGAAGTCACGTATCATTTATACTCGAAGGGTTTCACGCCGAATTACTATCAGTAGAGCGTGCACGGAGAACTTGTGTCTTTAGCATCAGAGTATGAGCCTTATGTGGATGTCCACAACCACGCTGCTTACGATGATGGGTTGGTGAACATGGTTTTTGACGCGGTGGGGCTTAGTTTCGGTCCGAACAATCATGATGCACCTGAGGAGGCCCCGAATGCTGATGCTGCAAAGTTCATGGAGTTGCTGGAGAATGCAAGGACTCCATTATATCCTGGTTCTGAGGATCATTCACCGTTGGAGGTGGTTACAAGATTGTTGAGCATCAAGTCCAATTTTAATATGTCGCAAGATTGCTACAATCGAGTTATGGAGTTGATTATAGAAATATTGCCTGAGGGTGCTAAGTTGCCTAAAGACTTTTACCAGTCTAAGAGGATGGCGAGATCGCTCTGGATGGGAAATAAGAAAATCGATGCATGTCGCAACGGGTGCATATTGTACTACAAAGACGACAAGGATGAAGACACCTGCAGATTTTGTGGTGTTGATCGCTACAAGGGCAGTGGTAGAGGAAAGTCTGTCGGTGAAAGGAAGCCTACCGATTCGATGCACTACTTGCCGTTGACGTCGCGGTTGCAGCGTTGTTTATGGTGAAGGAAACTGCAGAAAACATGAGTTGGCATAGGCGAGAACAAACCGAAGGAGTGTTGGATCACCCATCTGATGGGGAAGCATGGAAGCACTTTGATCGAGAGTATCCAGATTTTGCTTCTGATCCGCGTAATGTCAGATTGGGTCTCTGCTCCGATGGTTTTACCCCATTCGAACTTACGGGATCCCAGTATTCGTGTTGGCCTGTGATCGTCACTCCGTACAATCTACCGCCTTGGATGTACATGAAGACTCCGTATATGTTCCTCACCGTTATTATCCCAGATCCGAACAATCCGAAAAGGAACATCGATGTGTATTTACAGCCATTGATTGATGAGTTGAATCAGCGGTGGGAAGTAGGTTCCAACACGTACGATGTATCTAGAAAATAAAATTTTTAGATGCGGGCAGCACTTATGTGGACCATCAACGACTTTTCGGCCTATGGTATGTTATCTGGATGGATCATGCATGGTCATCTTTCATGTCCGTATTGCATGGACCGCACTAAGGCTTTCCGTTTGAAATACAGAGGCAAACCATGCTTCTTCGATTGTCATCGATAATTCCTGCCGAAGGATCATCCGTACCGGAGGAACATGAATGCTTTTCGTGCTGGCGTTGTGGAGAAGGCTAATCCCCCACCAAGGTGGCTCGGATACACGATATGGGAAGAGGTAAAAGATTTACCAAGAGCTATTGAAGAGCATGCTACGGGCTACAAGAGTGACGGATTTGGTCGCACACATAACTGGACGAAGAGGAGTATATTCTAGGATCTGCCATATTGGAGCACCAATCTGATTAGACATAACCTTGATGTCATGCATATCGAGAAGAATGTGTTTGACAACATAATTAATACTGTAATGGATGTAAAGAGGAAGACGAAAGACAATCCAAAGGCTAGATTGGACTTGGAAGAAATATGTAGACGTCCTGCGTTGCATTTGATAGAGGAAGGAAATAGGAAGTTGAAGCAGCCTAAGGCAATTTTCTCACTGGAGAAGGAGGATAAAGTGAGACTTTGTAGGTGTATTCAAGGTCTAAAATTTCCAGACGGGTATGTTTCAAACTTGAGAAGATGCGTCGACCTCAAGGAGAACAAACTGCAGGTATAAAGAGCCATGATTGTCACGTATTCATGGAGAAGTTAATTTTGATTGCATTTCAGAAATTCTTACCCCAGGTTGTTTGGGATCCATTGACCGAGCTTAGCATATTCTTCAGAGATCTTTGTTCTACTAAGTTGCTCGTCGATCGTCTAGAAAAGCAGGAGAACGATATTGCGGTAACACTGTGCAAGCTCGAGAAGGTATTTCCTCCTGGATTCTTCGACTCCATGGAGCATTTGCCAATTCATCTTTCCTACGAGGCACGTGTTGGTGGACCCGTCGGTTATCGGTGGTTGTACCCGTTTGAGCAGCATTTGAACCACCTAAAGAGGAAGGTAAAAAATAAGGCTTAGGTCGAGGGTTCTATTTATGAAGCTTATATTCTCGAGGAGATTACAAACTGCTGCTCGACGTATTTCAAACCTCATGTTGCTACGAATAGAACGAGGGCTGTGAGAAATGACGACGAATATCAAGAATGTAATGATGGAATACTGAAAGTATTCAATGCGTCCGAAGAGTCTTCAAAAAAAATGAGGAAGAGATATTTGAATGACGAAGAGCTAAGGGCTGCTCAGTTGTATATATTACTCAATTACGACGAGGATGAAGTGGAGAAGCTAGAGGGGTAAGTAATTAATGATGAGTTTATGTCATCTCAATGTAATAGTATAAGCTAATGTTATTGTACTAATCGGCGGTTGCTTCGTTGTTTTTCAGCACATATAATGATGAGTTGGGTCGGTTAGACCTTACCTAACAGACGAAGCATTAGAACAAGAAATGATACGTCATTTTCCTTCTTGGTTGAGCCTATATGTAAGCAACTCGATAATTACTGGCCTCTTCTAATACGACTGCGCAATAAATAACTTACTATCTCTTCTTTGGTGTTCAGGCCGATTGCCTAATTTCACTAGAGATTGAATTAATTAGAACTCTTGCCAAGGGACCAATTACTTTTGTTAAAAATACTATCTGGACTTAGATATTTCTTGTAGAATATACTATATGGACTTAGATGTTGTTTTGGTTATTATCTTGTATCATCATATGTTGTCTTGGTTATTACCTTGTCTTTGTTGTACTTTCATATTTCTAGTCTCTATTATTTGTTGTATCATCATATGTTGTTATCAGGTATGACAGGTCGTCGCAGATCGTTCTGCATGTCCCGACGTGGGGGAGGACGGGGTTCTCCTTTGGTACCTTCTACTGGTACTGGCAGAGGACGAGGTTCTCCTTCGGTACCTCCTACTGGTATCGGCTCTGTATCCTCGTCGCCAAGTACTCCTTTGTATCGGACAGTACCTCCGCCTGCCACGACGCTGCATGGCTTATCTCCAGGAACGAGTAGTTCCAGGCCTGAGACTGCTCCCGAGTCTAGCGTTCCTCCTGCTGATACGATGATGGAGACAGATGAGTAGATGGACGAGGCTGAGCCGACGGCCGACCAGTATCAGGAAGATGTTGCGTGCGCACCTCCGGAGGAGACGAGGACGGAGATCTGGGCTGACGGTACAAAGTAAGTGTTTTGGTTTATCATTTTTTCCTGTGTTTATCATAAATTAACTTTTTTCATGAATATAATATGTCTGTATAAATATCGTCCTCCTTCGGTACAGAGACGCCTAGGCCACTTATTGAGGACTAATTATGATGGTCCTTGGATAAACTACTCTGATGCTCCGGACGAGAGGAAGGCCTACTGGTTTGCGCGCTTCAAGGTTAAAATATATTTACTTTTAACATGAATCATGTAAATTTTGCATATTATATATAACTGATAAATATTTGGTTTGCACACTTCTAGGATATGCTTTTCTATCCACCGTACCAGGTCGAGATGATCGAGGGGATGTTTCCTGCCGTCGCTGCTAAACTGATCCGCGACGCTATTAATGATCAGAAGACTTGTGATCGTGCCGGAAAGCTGATCCAATGTTGGATCACCCCTGAGCAGTGGACTGCGATAAAGGCTCGATTCAACGAACCAAGGTACAAGGAAAAGTCTGAGAAGGCCAAGACAGCTAGGAAGCAGGGGTCAAAGTGGTGCGATGGGTCGATTCCGATGACGGAACATTTTTATCGTTTGGTATGTCTTTTTATTTCAGAAATATTATTTTAATGCAAGTCCAATAAATTAGTAAAAGGTGATATATTTAATTATGGGTAAGGAGGGGTGATGACTCCAATATGGTGACTGTCTTTCTGGCCACACATCGGAAGGGCGGGAAGCTTATTGGCGAGAGGGCGGAGCAGGCCTATATAAGTATTACAATTCTATTTATTAATTTTAATACTTCGTGTTAGTTTTGATATAACTTAGTAAATATGCATACAAATAGATATTCATGTAGTTAGTAATAATAAGTACATTAGACATTAGAAGTTATAGACGTATCCATGCTTTCTAGGCCGAGTTTTAACGGCTTAAGGAGCGGGCGGCTGCTAGTGCACATGCCGCGGAAGAGGCCGATACTTCCTCGTGTAGAAGCATGGAATTTCAGGACCAGAAATCCTATGCGCCAAACATTACATACGCCAGGGAGCTCAGAGGAAGTACTTGGCACAACAAAGCAAAAGTATAGACATTAAAAGAGGATTTTTATTTCATATAAAAGTAAGTCTATTACATGTCTAAAAAAGAGCTGTACAAAGGAGAATTTCTACAAAGAAAAGACCCTAAGTCTACAGCTAGGCGCAACAACCACCATGCGCTCTCAAACAGGCGCATCTTGCCATGCGCTCTTAGCCAGGCGCATCCCTTCAGCAGCTCAGTTATGTGCCGCCCTCCAGCGCCCCAGTCAGGCGCATCATGAAGTGTCAGCACATGCGCCATCAAATGCTTCGACTAATGAAGCATTTATTGAGCAGAATGAGGGTGGCAATCAACCCTCTAGCGGAAGGAGGAGCTCTCCCAAAGCCCAAGGAAGATGATCGGAGCACCGCAATTCCGATCTGCGGCTCTTCCAACATAACGGAGACGAGGCTCGAGCATCCCGATCTTTGGATGCAACAGGCACCTTCTGCCTGCCTCGGAAGCCCTCGACACCGACTTTTGGATGTAACAGTCACCTTCAAGTGCATCAATGAAAATAATGCGTCGCATCTTCACCCTCGGGAGCATCTCGTTAACAAAATGTGCTCGAGCAAACAAGTTTATTTCGGGAGGACGTGAGAGAACGAGAAGCAAAACCCTCTCCATGCCACTATTTATAGGCCGGGCAAATCAAATCCATTCGCCAAGTGGCTGGCTCTCCGAATCCCCGTATAATGAATTTGCATTAAATGGCGATGAACCTGACGCTTCGAATTCAGCCAAGTCAAAAACGGCTATTTAAAGCACTCGAAGAACATAACAGTCGGGCCCATAAAGACGTGTCATGAAAGCGGATGCACTGGCCAGACCGCGCATCATACTGATACGCCCATCAGCACCAAGCGCCATACGAGGATGCGCCCCATGCGTCCCTATGCGCCCAGTGGAACACCGATCGATGCGTCCACTCAACAGCCCATCACCTGTCAAGAACATTAAATGCTGAAGTCTGACAGAGTTGGCAGCACGTCCCCCGAGGACTGAACAGTTGACAGCTTTTTCAGAAGACGAAGCGTCGCCGACGTCAGCACCATCATTACTTTCCTCCGGCGGTTACAAGCCACGTGGCCGCCCAACCATTTTGCATGTGCCCCCGCAGCCATGCGCCCAAATCTCTGCATGCACCTCAAAAGCCATACACCTTAGACTTTTCTCTGATCCCTAAAGACAGAGGTCAAGTCACTACTGAAGCCCTGCATCTGCCTCAAAAGCCATGCGCCCAGACTGGTTCGTGACTCCTAAAGGTTACAAGCTAAAGTCTACTCATGCGTCCAATCCCAGTCGCATCCGATCAGATTACTCTCCACCAAATCCGAGATCTTCGAGCTATGGACCTACGACACATGTCCGTTGACTCGATTCAGCCTATGAAGGGGTGCTAATCATCCAAGATCTCAGCAACTGAAAGATCCTCTCCATTGCTACGTGTCAGCTCGTCCGCAGCCCACAAAGGCAACATGAAGGGTTCAACTCCTCAATCAGAGCGCATCGTCCATGCGCCTCCATCAGCAAGCACCACGTGGCATCCCCGCGTACAGGCGCATCCTACATATGCTCGCATGAGCAGCTAGTCTGCAAAGCTATAAATAGAGGGATCACTTCCTTCTTACGGACACACACATCACACAACCACCGATATACATATATAGAGAGGCAGATACAGACACTCAACGTCTTTTTCCTCTCCGCAAGCTCCAGCACCCAGAGCAACTCAGACCTTCAGAGAACTGAGAACCGTCGTCAGATCGTCAACGGAGTCAACGCATTACCACTCGCCCAGATAAACAAAAGTGTACTCCTAGGACTACGTCTAAGTCCTACATTGTAACACTGTTCTGTTTGTAATTAAAATTTAATCAAAAGATTTTAATGGCAAACAAGCTGGCGACTCTGCTGGGGACCTCTTTCTCCTCTACCGAGAAAGCTGTATCACAATCCGATGACGTGAAGGTGGGTTCCTCCCACAAGACGCTGGTCGTACGCCTCAATCAACAGGCGTATGAGGAGTTCATCTCTGAAGGCAGTGCGAGTCCTTCGAAGCGGCTGCCGAAGCCGAAGAAGACTCGCCAAGTCTGGGTACGCAAGGTCGACGCCTCTGGCACCACCACCGAAGGGGATGCACCAATGCAGCTTTCCCTTCCTGCTAACGTCCTCAACAACCAAGATGCGCCCACTGGTGTAGCGCATCTCTCAGAAAAACGTGCGACTGACCACATTCCCCAGCCATCTCCTTCTCAGGATAGGAGGATGCGTCGACGGAGCAGGGGTGCAGCTAATGCCCCGCGTACCACCTCTGATATGCCACAAAAGGTCTCTATCTTTGATAGACTCACTCGCTGTAGTTGCAAGGAGAATTTGGACTCTGAGTACTATATGCCCCAGCGGGCTGGTACGAAGAAGTCCAAGGCAGCACGGGCCATGCGCCTCAAACGTGCTATGCCGACAGCAAATCAGAAGCATGCGCTCACAATCATGCGCGCTGCTGATGGTAAGCTGTATAAGGTCGACTCAGGTGCTTCTGTGCCAGAAATGAGTTGACCTTCAAAGTCCTTGTCTCACTTGGGCGCATCTGCTGCATTCGCAACCAAGTCGAGCAAGGCAAACTCTGTGGTCTTAAACTCCCGCGCCTCTACTGGTTGTGCGTCTGAGGTTCGTTCAAGTCACTGTAAATGTTGTTCCCCCACTACAGATCTGAGCTCCTGTTTGGTGTTGGATCAGGGGGCGCAGCATTCACTTGACCACCCCGGCGTTTGGCCTTGCCATGTGCCTGATGGGGGTACGAAGGTGGCACTCTCCTCCAACGATCTGCGTAACGTGATCACTCACAAACGCCGATCAGGAGAGTCAATTGACAAGCATAATGCCCCCCTCACAGGGTACACCTGTGCTGTAGTCACCATCAACTGCTGTTGCAAGGCAGCAGTTCCACCAAGACAGTCGGTGTTCCAGCAGCTGCAATCATCAACACCCCTCCGACGTCACCTCGGAAAGAAGGTGTCAATAGAAGATGAGCCAGAACTAAAGGTTGCTTCATGCAACGTAATCTCTAACTCCTCCTTAGTCCGAAAGGCGACTGACAATTCCTCGTCCTCATCCAAGAGCCAGCCGAGAAAAACCAAGACAACTGTCCCGTCCTCCGGAGTGTTTGAAGGCACTCGGGAGAGAAAGAAGTTCTTGGAGGAAGCTGGGGGTAGTCAAGCCCTTGTTGATCCTCCTTCTGAAGACGAAGATGTCCTCCAGAGCACAGCTGGGGTGGATCTTCATCCTGGAGACGAAGTCAGCCTTCCGGACGTAGCTGGGGGTAGTCTGGCCCCTGTGGACCTGCGTCTCGAAGACGAAGAAGTCCTCTAAAACAGAACTAGGGGTAATCAGGCCCTTGCGGATGCTCCTGAAGTCGAGGATGTTCTCCAGAATGTAGCTGGGGGTAGCCAAGACGAAGCTCCGTGGGAAGTTTCTCCCCTACAGGAGAGTGAGGCCAAAAGTGAAGCCTCAACCGATCCATCCACTTCCAACTGTGTCATGACAGTATACATGATTGGGGGTGATGCTGAACCAGATGTGCCGCTAGCAGACCTCGTCCAGCGCATGGATACCTTGGAGGGAGGACTCAAAACCCTCTCTGCCTCCATGCAAACACTGACTCAAACAGTGTTTGAGATACGGTCAGCTTTGGCCAGGGCACCGTCTACTGGTCATGACCCCGGGGCCAACGGAGAATCAAGCGTACCCCTTCAACGGGTATCCTTGGATATAGATCGCCGCGAGGTACCTCGGACGTCAGAGCCCTCAAATGTCCAACTCCATGCGGTACCACCTTCCCCGACTCCCAGCTCCACGGAATACGTGGTCGAGATGATCAGGGACTTACGCGAGCGCTTTGAGTCCAAGAATGGACAAGAGGAGCGCCAAAAGATGGGGATCCCCCAACCTTATCCCCTTGAATGGAACAAAGTGGTTTATCCTCCTAACTATAAACCACAAACACTGACGCCATACGATGGAAAGGACTCTCCACGTCGTTATCTGACGTACTTCCAGTCTCAAACGGGACATCTCCCGAACACCGGTACAACCCTGTTGAAAAAGAGTGTTTGGCTTTGGTATTTGCCATCCAAAAGACTCGCCATTATGTCTCGGGCTAGACAATTTATGTCATCTCCCGAGTCAATCCATTCAGAGTTCTCATGACGAAGCCAGGGTCATTGAACTCCCGGCTAGCTACATGGACGATCCTGTTAACGCCATACAACATGGTGTTCGTTCCACAAAAAGCCGTTAAGGGTCAGGCTCTAGCCGACTTTTTAGCTGCACACCCCATCCCAGAGTCCTCAAGACTCTATGAAGACATCCTGGATGAGGTCCAAGAATCAAACGTCACCGAAGAAAGCTCCGTCTACCGGATGTTTTTCGATGGCGCTTCAAGAACAGGCCACAAAGGCCAAATCATCGCAGGAGTGGGAGTAGTCCTAGTCTCCCCCGATCAGCTGGTCATACAGCATGTCTACTCCCTTTCGAAGCCGTGCTCCAACAATGTTGTCGAGTACAACGCTCTCATCATGGGACTCCAGCTGGCACAACAGCTGGGGGTGGATCATCTGGAAGCCTACGGTGACTCAAAACTCGTCGTTAACCAGGTCAGAGGGCAATACGAAGTTCGCCATGAGGATCTGATTCCTTATCATGAAGTTGCATTGAACATCATTTCAACCTTCATCAAGTTCTTCATCGAATATGTACCTCGTTTACAAAATCTGGAGGCTGACGCTCTGGCTGGCCTCGCAGCCTCATTGGCAGCACCCTTCGGGACTCAACACTATGTTACGGTAGTTGGTCGAGACTTGGTCTGTCCTAAAAATAACCTATGCTCATAAATGGCCCATGCCATGTCAACAAGTGATGGTGTTAATGTCCGAGACTGGAGGTTCCCGTTCATCGACTTCGCTGTCTACAAAATTCTCCCAGAGGACCCGAAAGAAGCCGTCTCAGTCAAGAGGCGTTCCCTTCGATTTTATTACGATACAGCTACTAAAATGCTGTACCGACGCTCCTACGATGGACTTCTCCTTCGATGTTTGTCTAACGAAGAAGCAGCCGAAGCCCTTCGAGAAGCTCACGATGGAACCTGTGGGGCCCATCAACCTGGCCCTAAGTTGCAGGATCGACTGCGACGCATGGACTACTATTGGCCAACCATGGCAGCCGATGCTGTCGACTATGCTAAAAAGAGCCATGCGTGCCAGCTTCACGCTGACTTCATCCATACACTGTCAGAACCACTACATCCTACGGTCGTCTCCTAGCCCTTCGAAGCCTGGGGCATGGACGTTGTAGGACCAATCATCCCTCCTTCATCAAGGGGACACTGTAACGCCCCAGTCCCAAAATACGTAGGACTAGAACGTAATCATGCCAGCTGTGTACATACGAAGTATAGGGACCCTCGTATATATACATAAGCTGTAAAATGCAGTAACCAAGGTACTAAATCTCATCCACAAAGATAAATAATGGTATGAAAGCAACTTTGAATTTGTCATGTATACAATCGTTGGGCGGAGACAAATCCACTACCAACAAGTAAGGAAAAGTACATAGAAAATAAAATGAGTTTGGCGGGCGAAGCGAAGACGATCAAAGCGCAATCATCCTCGAAGAGATAGTGACGATCATGGCCACGGCTAGAACACCTGCGAAAGACAAGAACACACACACCTGGCGAGATAACCAGGTCCTCAGAGGGACGTAACAAGATACATCAACATGCCATATAATACTGAATATAAAATATGCCACAATCAAAGAAAGTGACAAGACATAAATAGGGTAAACTAACCATACTAAAGTGAACATGCAGTGAGAACAAACCTTTCGTCGCATAAGTCCTGGCTGTAAATGGGATCTGGTATAGTCCCCACTTGGGCACCAGTGACCGAGAGCATGACGTTGAAAAACGACAGTGGCCAACCTGAGAGGCTCATACCCGTATCTCCAGCGGAGCTTCCGGGTTATAAGGGAAGTGCAATAGAAGCCCATACGACAAGGAAATGTTCTCCCCACCCAATGTACCTGTCAAGTCGCATCCACGACCATGTATCGCTACTAACTGCTAAGTCTCCTAACACGTCTCTATTAGCAGTTAGCCCTAACGCATGCACATGGAGGATCAGCCCACACACAAGAACCTCTACATGCTACTCATCTCACACATCCTTGTGGTACAACGGTGTCAAGGTATATGCCATACACTACAACGGTAGTCTCTTAACTCTAAGTCCATATGCAATCAAAGGATAATAACAAGTATATCTAACATCACTGTGCAGACAATAAATCAAGAACTGTAAGAACTGGAAATATTGAACAGTGATATGTAATAAAATGCAACTGAATATAAACAGTATAATGGTAAGGTATCTTACCTGGTGTGTCTCCTGGAGTGGTGCGATGATCAAGCATGTCATGTTCTGTCCAATTGCCATGGTCGACGCAGCATGGTCCGAATTCACGAAAAATATGAATGGATGGTTAGTCATACTAAGGGTGTTTAAGCAAGAAGAAATTAGGGAGGTTACGTATACAATTTCCAAAAAAATATTTATATGTAAATTCTTGAAAATACTTTGTATATATATATCAAATTTGAAATTAGTCAATTCTACATTTAGATGAATACTTGAAAATATCGAAATTCGTTTTTAGGCTCATATATATAATATACATATTTATTGTAGAAAAGTAACTTTTCCATTTAGTCAAAGTATTTTACTAAAATATAGTAAAAATAATTTTTAGGGCTATACTGGTGTCAAGATAATTTTTGGAAAAATATGCGTTATCAATTTATTTAAATAAACAAAATAATATACTAATATTTCTAATAATAATAATAATATAATAATAATACTAATAATAATAACAGTAATAATAGTGATAATAAAGTTAATAATAATAATAATAATAATAATAATGGTGATAATAAATAATAACAATACCAAGTAATACTATATACTAATAATATTAATAATAATGATAATATAATATCTAACAACCCTTTTTAAATCAGCTAACATCAAACCCCCTCCCCCAATTCATTCCCGAGAGAGAGAGAGAGAGAGAGAGAGAGAGAAGGCAGAAGGAGGGTGTTGGGATTCAGAACTCACCAGAGACGGAGGCTCCGGCAGCGTGGCCGGCGGAGCTGGCGGCTGTCGGCGGAAGGACGGCCACGGCGGAGTCGGGCTAGTCGGTGCTGGGATTTGGGCGGCGGAGAGTGCGGCAAAGCGGTGCTCGGATGGTCGGCGGAGGAGCGGCAACCGGCTAGGTGGAGGCGCACGGCTACCGGGCGGGCGGCTCCGACGGAGCTCGGAGGGAATCGACCTAGGCGCGGGTTCGAGAAGGAGCGCGGAGGACGATCCCTCCCGGGGCTCGATCGATAGGCGCACGGCGGTCAACTGCGGTGAGCGGTGTTACAATGAGGGTAGCGTTGGCTCCGAAGGCCGCCGGGCTGCTCTTGGTGCTGGCGTCAGATCCGGCGGTGTCGGATCTGAGAGATTCTCGAGGGGCGCGGCCGTGTGGGTCCTAGGCGAAGCGGCTCACCGGCTCTGGTGGTCGCCGGAGACGCGGGGGCCAGCAGCTCCGCGGGAAGGTGATAGCTCACGCGCGTAGCTGCGACGAGGGGCGGCGGTACCGACGGGATCGGGAGAGCGTGATGCCGGATCCGATGGTGCGGCGCTCGGCCAGGAGCGAGGCGCTGCGGTAGCGGACTACGGAGGTTAGGGTTTTCCTTTCCCTTGTTCTTCTGGTGTCTCGTAAATTTTGGTGGTGATGGATGAGGGTGACGGGTGTTGGTGCTGTGACGGACCGAGGAGGCGAGGAGACTGAGATGGTGGCCGGAGTCGGACATGCTTGTACAGTCTGTGTCGGGATAGGTACGGGTGGCCGGGGAGTCGGTGAAGGTGATTGTGGTGATTGGGGGTGATGACGATGGCGATCGGAGAGTTGTCGGGAAGAACGGGGAGAACAGGGGGTGGACCGATGGTGGTCGGAACAGTGTGTCGGGACATGTCCGACACGGAGAGCAAACTGTACTTGTACCAATAAAATATAGTGGATGGAAAAGGATCACGGACACGATGCACAATTTGGGTTGTAGGTGGAAAATTGCTGGAGGAGTACCTGCCTATTTATAGGATGTGGGAATTCCCAATTGGATAGAATTATGAGTAGTTTAAATCCCCTTTTAAACAAATTTAAAATAAATCAGATCCAATCCAAATACAAATCCAAATTTAAATCTAATTAAATTTCTAGTATAAAATCAATGAGATAAATCAAATTTCCAATATTTAACGATTTAAATAAATCCAAATTTCAAATCAAGGTTTAAATTGCCACAATAATTTCGAAATATATTTTCCAAAAATACTAATAAAATAATTTCGAAAATACATTATTATTTATAATTAAACTCAATAAATATTTACTAATGTCCAAACGATATTTACATAAATCTACTTTTCTAATATACCATTTTATAGAAAAGAAATTATTTATTATTATAACTATGTAAATAAAGGTTTTATAATAAAATAACAAATTTTGGAATTTTGGGACGATAACTAAAATACTTATTATATATATAAAAAAATATAAGAAAAATATTTTTCCTGAAAATATGTACGCTCGCACATATTCGCACTCGTCGAGCAATTTCGAAAAATAAAATTTCGTGCGCGACATAAAATACGACCACGCGACGTACAATACCAAATTTTAAATCAGTACCAAAATAAAATAAAATAAAAAAAATTAGTAAAAATTTAGGGGTTTTACATCCTACCAAACTTAAAAGAATTTCGTCCTCGAAATTTAGTAAAAATTAGGGTAGGTAGGGCGAAGGGGTGGAACGGGTTTATTCGAATAGGTTTACGAGATCTTCTTGGGACGAGAATGCAAACAAAATATTCGACGATGAGGCGAGCGGCAATTCAATGGCAATATGTCATTTGAGCGACTAGAACAGAAATTTCGATGGTTTCAATTTAGATTACTATCATGTATATGACAACCAATCAATGACTAAGCTCGATCAACCTTAATACTAACTTTAAAAGGGGCAACCTCATAAGTAGGTAATAAACTCCTTAATCAATATTCGGGTAATCTCTTTTATCATAAATCGTTCTTTCCATTAATTTCTTTCGTACCACGTCCCGTTACCAAAAATTAATATGATAATAATTGTATTCTAACTTCCTCTATCTTGTCATAGAATAGCCTCAAATTTTGACTACCATAATCTTCATAGCTCATTTTTATATATCTTCCCAAATTTTAATTTCCTCTAAAATTAAAAATTTCAAACCTTCAATCAAATTGGCCCAAGTAGAAATTGAAAATCTCTTTACTACAAATTTATTGGTCAATGTACGATGCATCTATAAGTATCAAGAATCCGTCTTCAATGATAAATCTCGAAAACTAACAGTATGCCTTCATAACTCAATCATCTATTATCATAATTGAAATTTTCTATAATATTCATTAGTCTCTCTCGAAAATTTGAATTCAACAATCTCCTCTTTTGATGAAAACTCATCTTAACTTCATATTCCTAATCATCTTAGAACTTAATCAAAAATATAAAGGTTGCTTTCTCCAACAATTGGTTACCCTTGAAAAATAATATCATCATAACGTCAACATTGTCTTTATCAAAAAAAAAAATTTTGCATCTCTAAATTTTATAGGTAAATTTGGTTCTTAAACCACCAACACTTTAGACGATTCTTCATTCGATATTTAGTTACCTTAAAACAAAGTTTGAAATTCGAGAAGTCTATCTATCCTTGAGTGTTTTGTCAAAACATAATATATTATTCCTTACCTCATCTATTCCGAATTATCGCACATTTTTATTCACGTCCCATCTATACCTCATAATCTCGTAATTATCATTAACCAACTACATTATTTATCCATGCTGTGGGGCTCTCTAATCTAACCTCTACTAACCCTAGATTGTCATGATCACATTTTTCTTTGAGCAAGGAAATCATAACATGAGCAAAATTGCATAAACCATAGAGGAATCAAGGTGAAATATGACAAGCAATTTAGTGAAAAGGGAAAAGAGTAAGGGTTGCAATATTGAAGAGCGAAAGATGTTATGTGTCTAAGTAAGATAAGACATTAAAATAAATGACAAGGGTTAAGCAGTCAAGATAAAACACAAGGTTAAGTATTTAACGGATTTAGCAGATCGCAATCGGCCGAGGATTTGAGTCAAGATTGAGTCCAAATATATAGCCAAAAGTATATCGGTACCATGGTATAGGTTATAGTTAGTCTTTATGACCCGAAAGTCGTATCATAAAAATAGTGTATAAGGGGACGTGTTTTAGTGGGACATGATATACCTACACGAAGGTGAGCTCGTCTAGGTCTTGCATGTGTAATTGGTTGGAAGAAAAAGTCTAGGGTTGTGCTCCAATTATCGAAGTCACGAGTAGGGACACCAAAGGATCTAAAATAGAAAGTGGGATTTCGTAAGGTACTAATTAATGCACAAAAATAAAAGTTTAAAGCACGAAATAAAGATAATTTAGGAATTTTCGTAGATCAAGTTACGATAAGTTAGAGGCACAGTTTCTAAAGGAAAGATAGTCTCATAGATAAGGGTATGGTCAAGGGAACGACTCTAATCATTTCTAAGTTTTAAACAATTAGATGGTCATAAATAATGATCTAGATTGAGGGAAGGTCGAGTAAGTCAAAGATATGTTCATCGGTTTGGTCGATGACTAACTATACTTGTGTATATGCAATATCATAGTCATAGGTGGCATGGCAATCTAATATGGAATACTTCCATCTCACTAGGGTGACCTTACTTGCTTCTTGGTCTTCTACCAATATATGATCTATTCTAAAATTTCAAGTTCCTCGAAATTTTCTCAATAAAATTTCCAAGATACTTCGCCAAAATTTCAATTATCTTAGACTGTCAACTTTAATCACAATTTTAAATCTCTAGTAAATCTCGAAACAACCCTTGTATATCGCAACTTGAATAATAACCCCTTTTTTTTTCAAAGTCAACATTTAATAAGTTTATCGGCCAAATTTCATACTACAAAATGGAACATTTAAATAACTCCCGAATTTAATCATATATCCTTCAAATGTGTATATCTAGCTTCCAATAAGTCAACTACTTTTCAATAGTAATTCTTTTTTTTCAAGAAAATTTAAATATCCATAATCAAGAATCAAAATCTAAATAACTTACATATCATAGATCATATGAGAAAATTTTAAATATTTTTCCTTCAAGTCGATTTCATATCTTCCAAAAATATTTCAAACAAAATTTTTACCATTATCTCTTCAAGCTCAAAATTAAATACTTATAATTCGTAAATCGTAGAATCAATTTAAATCCTCAAGCCCTCTAATAAACTGTAAATCATAAACCCTTCATATTCTCTAGTCGTTACAAAATCATAACTTATAATTTAAAACACTTTAATAAATTCGAGATAAACTTTAAAATATTCAATCCAAATTGAACTTAATCGTAAATCATGTGTCACAATTTAAAGATGTTTTCCAAATTGGCTTCATACCCCAATAAATTATAAACTATTTCACAACTTGCAAAAATCATAAATCAAAAATTTGTTTTCTCAATCTAGCTATTCTCTTGTGTATACCACCTTGTAATAGCAAAATAAAATTCTAACTATCATTTGAAAGTGGTAATATGCTACTACCCAACTTGGATTTAACTAATCCTTAAGAATCATATTTCTAGGAAAATAAAGGCCTTTATAACTCAAATAAAACCCCAATACATACTAATTGTCAATGCAATCCATCTAGCCATGTGTTTAACCTATGGGCATATACAAGTGTAGTCATCTTACTAAGCATGAAACTAAGAATTTACAGTAGGAGGAGTCAAGCAAGATGCAAATCAAGGAGGTCGAACGAGAGTTCGGAATTTGAAGTCAAGGGAGGATGTCAAGTAGATGAAAGAGATTCTAAACTCTAATCCTATACTGCAGGCCCGTTCGGTACAGTTATGTAACCGAAACGACAAACTCGACCTGTATGGGCCACCACAAAATATGTAACGCCCCAGTCCCAAAATACGTGGGACTAGAACGTAATCATGCCAGCTGTATGCATACGAAGTATAGGGACCCTCGTATATATACATAAGCTGTAAAATGCAGTAACCAAGGTACTAAATCTCATCCACAAAGATAAATAATGGTATAAAAGCAACTTTGAATTTGTCATGTATACAATCGTTGGGCGGAGACAAATCCACTACCAACAAGTAAGGAAAAAGTACATAGAAAATAAAATGAGTTTGGCGGACGAAGCGAAGACGATCAAAGCGCAATCATCCTCGAAGAGATAGTGACGATCATGGCCACGGCTAGAACACCTGCGAAAGACTAGAACACACACACCTGGCGAGATAACCAGGTCCTCAGAGGGACGTAACAAGATACATCAACATGCCATATAATACTGAATATAAAATATACCACAATCAAAGAAAGTGATAAGACATAAATAGGGTAAACTAACCATACTAAAGTGAACATGCAGTGAGAACAAACCTTTCGTCGCATGAGCCCTGGCTGTAAATGGGATCTTGTATAGTCCCCACTTGGGCACCAGTGACCGAGAGTATGACGTTGAAAAATGACAGTGGCCAACCTGAGAGGCTCATACCCGTATCTCCAGCGGAGCTTCCAGGTTATAAGGGAAGTGCAATAGAAGCCCATACGATAAGGAAATGTTCTCCCCACCCATTGTACCTGTCAAGTCGCATCCATGACCATGTATCGCTACTAACTGCTAAGTCTCCTAAAATGCCTCTATTAGCAGTTAGCCCTAACGCATGCACATGGGGGATCAGCCCACACACAAGAACCTCTATATGCTACTCATCTCACACATCCTCGTGGTACAACGGTATCAAGGTATAGCAATACACTACAACGGTAGTCTCTTAACTCTAAGTCCATATGCAATCAAAGGATAATAACAAGTATATCTAACATCACTGTGCAGACAATAAATCAAGAAATGTAAGAACTGGAAATAATGAACAATGATATGTAATAAAATAGAATATAAACAGTATAATGGCAAGGTATCTTGCCTGGTGTGTCTCCTGGAGTGGTGCGATGATCAAGCATGTCATATTCTGTCCAATTGCCATGGTCGACGCAGCATGGTCCGAATTCACGAGAAATATGAATGGATGGTTAGTCATACTAAGGGTGTTTAAGCAAGGAGAAATTAGGGAGGTTACGTATACAATTTCCAAAAAAATATTTATATGTAAATTCTTGAAAATACTTTGTATATATATATATCAAATTTGAAATTAGTCAATTCTACATTTAGACGAATACTTGAAAATATCAAAATTCGTTTTTAGGCTCATATATATAATATACATATATATTGTAGAAAAGTAACTTTTCGTTTAGTCAAAATATTTTACTAAAATATAGTAAAAATAATTTTTTGGGCTATAGTGGTGTCAAGATAATTTTTGGAAAAATATGCGTTATCAATTTATTTAAATAAACAAAATAATATACTAATATTTCTAAAAATAATAATAATATAATAATAATATAATAATAATATAATAATAATACTAATAATAATAACAGTAATAATAGTGATAATAAAGTTAATAATAATAATAATAATAATGGTGATAATAAATAATAATAATACCAAATAATACTATATACTAATAATATTAATAATAATGATAATAAATATAATATCTAACAACCCTTTTTAAATCAGCTAACATCAAACCCCCTCCCCCAATTCATTTCCGAGAGAGAGAGAGAGAGAGAGAGAGAGAGAGAAGGCAGAAGGAGGGTTTTGGGATTCGGAACTCACCAGAGGCGGAGGCTCCGGCAGCGTGGCCGGCGGAGCTGGCGGCTGTCGGCAGAAGGACGGCCACGGCGGAGTCGGGCTAGTCGGCACTGGGATTTGGGCGGTGGAGAGTGCGGCGAAGCGGTGCTCGGATGGTCGGCGGAGGAGCCGCAACCGGCTAGGTGGAGGCGCTCGGCTACCGGGCGGGCGGCTCCGGCGGAGCTCGGAGGGAATCGACCTAGGCGCGGGTTCGGAAAGGAGCGCGGAGGACGATCCCTCCCGGGGCTCGATCGATAGGTGCACGGCGGTCAACTGCGGCGAGCGGAGGTACAATGAGGGCAGCGTTGGCTCCGAAGGCCGCCGGGCTGCTCTCGGTGCTGGCGTCAGATCCGGCGGTGTCGGATCTGAGAGATTCTCGAGGGGCGCGACCGTGTGGGTCCTAGGCGAAGCGGCTCACCGGCTCTGGTGGTCGCCGGAGACGCGGGGGCCAGCAGCTCCGCGGGAAGGCGATAGCTCACGCGCATAGCTGCGACGAAGGGCGGCGGTACCGACGGGATCGGGAGAGCGCGACGCCGGATCCGATGTTGTGGCGCTCGGCCAGGAGCGAGGCGCTGCGGTAGCGGACGACGGAGGTTAGGGTTTTCCTTTCCCTTGTTCTTCTGGTGTCTCGTAAATTTTGGTGGTGATGGATGAGGGTGACGGGTGTTGGTGCTGTGACGGACCGAGGAGGCGAGGAGACTGAGATGGTGGCCGGAGTCGGACATGCTTGTACAGTCAGTGTCGGGATAGGTGCGGGTGGCCGGGGAGTCAGTTAAGGTGATTGTAGTTATTGGGGGTGATGACGATGGCGATCGGGGAGTTGTCGGGAAGAACGGGGAGAACAGGGGGTGGACCGATGGTGGTCGGAACAGTGTGTCGGGACATGTCCGACACGGAGAGCAAATTGTACTTGTACCAATAAAATATAGTAGATGGAAAAGGATCACGGACACGATGCACAATTTAGGTTGTGGGTGAAAAATTGCTGGAGGAGTACCTGCCTATTTATAGGATGTGGAAATTTCCAATTGGATAGAATTATGAGTAGTTTAAATCCCCTTTTAAATAAATTTAAAATAAATAAGATCCAATCCAAATACAAATCCAAATTTAAATCTAATTAAATTTCTAGTATAAAATCAATGTCAAATTTCCAATATTTAACGATTTAAATAAATCCAAATTTCAAATCAAGGTTTAAATCGCCACAATAATTTTGAAATATATTTTCCAAAAATACTAATAAAATAATTTCGAAAATACATTATTATTTATAATTAAACTCAATAAATATTTACTAATGTCCAAATGATATTTACATAAATCTACTTTTCTAATATACCATTTTATAGAAAAGAAATTATTTATTATTATAACTATGTAAATAAAGGTTTTATAATAAAATAACAAATTTTGGAATTTTGGGACGATAACTAAAATACTTATTATATATAAAAAAATATAAGAAAAATGTTTTTTCTGAAAATATGTACGCTCGCACATATTCGCACTCGTCGAGCAATTTCGAAAAATAAAATTTCGTGCGCGACGTAAAATACGACCACGCGACGTACAATACCAAATTTTAAATCAGTACCAAAATAAAATAAAATAAAAAAATTAGTAGAAATTTAGGAGTTTTACAGACACCGCTTCATCCTAGCCATCACCGACTACTTCTCCAAATGGGTAGAAGCAGTTCTACTGGCGAAGTGAAAAGCTCCCGGGTGGTCAGCTTCATCAAATACCATGTCATCTACCGTTTCGGGGTACCTCGAAGGATTATCCATGATAACGATCGTCAGTTCATCAGCCATGTTTTCAACAGATTCTGTGATAAGAATCGCATCCAAAACGTGGCATCAACCGCCTACAATCTGACAACAAACGGATTGGCCGAGGCATTCAACAAGACTATCGTCAGGCTACTCAAAAAGCTTGTGTCATCCAACAAACGCGACTGGGACGAAAAGCTCGGCGAATGCCTTTGGGCCTACCGCACAACGGTACGGACCCCGACGGGCAACACACCATTCTCCCTGGTCTTCGGGAGCGAAGCGATACTGCCTCTCGAGATCCAGATACCCTCGCTCCATGTAGCGATCAAAAATCAACTAACAGAGAAAGACAATCAACGTCGTCGTCTGCGAGAATTGGAGGCACTTGACGAAAACATCTCCTAGCTCAACAGCACATCAAACTCTATCAAGCCCGTATATCACAGGTTTTCAACAAGAAGGTCAAACAGAGGACTTTCCAAGTAGGTGACCTGGTTCTGGCAGTCATGAGGCCGATGGTGTTGACTCACAAGACACCAGGAAAGTTCGAACTCAAGTGGGAGGGACCTTTCAACATAGAGACGGTATACTCGAACGGTGCTTATCGCCTCGCCAAACCCAATGGGGACTTGTTCATGATGCCCATCAACGACAAGTTCCTAAAAAAGTACTACTCTTGACATCTTTCAGACATGTACTTCTATCTCCATCCAACAAGGGAGTCTGTGGGCCCAATCATCAGGGCTCACATACAATTACCTTCCATAAAATCTTACGCTTCCAGAATCCAGCTGTTCCGTGGCATTCTCCAGTAGAAGGACAACCACGTCCACATTACCTCTGAGTTGTTCCCCTACACCCTAGAAAGTGGAATCTTACACTCCGTAAGACTATGCTACCCATCATGTTTACAATGTCCACATTACCTCTGAGTAAACATCCCGTACAGACAACCCCTGCGTTGTCGTACATTGATCGCAGAACTTCCACGTCCACATTACCTCTGAGTAGTTTTGTGTATCCCCCAGAGTCATTCCTACCACGTCCATAACACCTCTGAGTAGGAAGATTCCATTATTTGAATCCCATATTTGCCACGTCCACATCACCTCTGAGCAAACATGTCGGTTCTCTCGAACTTATTATCTGTACCTAAAAACAAGGTGCGCAAAAGATAATATGTCCACACAAATCATCAAGTTCATGACAGTAAAAATGAATACACCACAAAAAACTTTGTATTCTTTATTTAAAAATAAAGGATTATATCCCCAGCAGAGTCGCCAGCTTGTTTGCTATTAAAATCTTTTGATTAAATTTCAATTACAAACAGAACAGTGTTACAATGTAGGACTTAGACATAGTCCTAGGAGTACACTTTTGTTTACCCTTGTGCCGATGGAGTGAGTGGTAATGCGTTGACTCCGTTGACGATCTGACGACGGTTCTCGGTTCTCTGAAGGTCTGAGTTGCTCTGGATGCTGGAGCTTGCGGAGAGGAAGAAGACGTTGAGTGTCTGTATCTATCTCTCTGTATATGTATATCGGTGGTTGTGTGATGTGTGTGTGTAAGAAGGAAGTAATCCCTCTATTTATAGCTTTGCAGGCTGGCTGCTCATGCGCGCATATGTAGGATGCGCCTGTACGCGGGGTCGCCACGTGGTGTTTGCTGATGGAGGCACATGGACGATGCGCTCTGATTGAGGAGTTGAACCCTTCCTGTTGCCTTTGTGGGCTGTGGCCGAGCTGACACGTAGCAATTAAGAGGATCTTTCAGTTGCTGAGATCTTGGGTGATTAGCACCCCTTCATAGGCTGAATCGAGTCAAAGGACACGTGTCGTAGGTCCATAGCTCGAAGATCTCGGATTTGGTGGAGAGTAATCTGATCGGATGCGCCTGGGATTGGGCGCATGAGTAGACTTTGGCTTGTAACCTTTAGGAGTCACGAACCAGTCTGGGCGCATGGCTTTTGAGGTGCATGCAGGGCTTTAGTAGTGACTTGACCTCTGTCTTTAGGGATCAGAGAAAAGTCTAAGGCGCATGGCTTTTGAGGCACATACAGAGATTTGGGCGCATGGCTGCGGGGGTGCATATGAAATGGTTGGGCGGCCACGTGGCTTTTAACCGCCGGAGGAAAGTAATGATGATGCTGACGTCAGCGACGCTTCGTCTTCTAAAAAAGCTGCTAATTGTCCAGTCCTCGGGGAACGTGCTGCCAACTCTGTCACTTGAGCATTAATTGTTTGATGGATGACGAGCCGAAATAGGCGTATGAGTCCATATTGATTAGGACGCATGGATCTGTGCTTTGTTGGGCGCATCCATACGGAGCGCTTGGTGCTGATGGACGCATCTGTTGCATGGCACATCTTTGTTGGTCCGTCTGTTGAGTTCTTCGAGTCATTAATGGCTCTCTGACTTAGCTGAATTCAAAGGGGTAAATTATCCTCATGAATACAAGTTCATTGCACTATCTTCGGAAAGGTTGCCACTTGGCGCATGGGTTTGATTTGCCCTGACCTATAAATAGCAACAGTTTAAGAAATTTTGGTTGTCTCCCTTGACTTCTCGACGAAGATGGATTCGACTGATCCTCCTCCTTGGCAAGACGTTGTACTGTGGGTGATGGTTCTCCTTGTTCGAAGAAGCTTTGACGGTGAACTCCTTCAGAAGACTGAGATTCGCCGAGTTGGAATGGACATAGCAGTTTATGTTCGAGCCGCTTGCTGGTGGTATACAAGACGGCATCGAGTGCCAAGTTGAATGCATGGTTTGGGTTTGATGTACCTAACCCCCATTATGATGGAAGAGCCCCAGGCTGGCAGATGCGCCTGTGCGTTGACGAGGAAGTGATTCACTCTGACGTGACGGGGTGATGCGTCGGGAGACGGGTATATCATGTTGCAAGAACATTAAATGCTAAAGTCTGACAGAGTTGGCAACACGTCCCCCGAGGACTGAACAGTTGACAGCTTTTTCAGAAGACGAAGCGTCGCCGACGTCAGCACCATCATTACTTTCTTCCGGCGGTTACAAGCCACGTGGCCGCCCAACCATTTCGCATGCGCCCCCGCAGCCATGCGCCCAAATCTATGCATACGCCTCAAAAGGCATGCGCCTTAGACTTTTCTCTGATCCCTAAAGACAGAGGTCAAGTCACTACTGAAGCCCTGCATACGCCTCAAAAGCCATACGCCCAGACTGGTTCGTGACTCCTAAAGGTTATAAGCCAAAGTCTACTCGTGCGCCCAATCCCAGGCGCATCCGATCAGATTACTCTCCACCAAATCCGAGATCTTCGAGCTATAGACCTATGACACGTGTCCTTTGACTCGAGTCAGCCTATGAAGGGGTGCTAATCACCCAAGATCTCAGCAACTGAAAGATCCTCTCCATTGCTACGTGTCAGCTCGGCCGCAGCCCACAAAGGCAACATGAAGGGTTCAATTCCTCAATCAGAGCGCATCGCCCATGCGTCTCCATCAGCAACCACCACGTGGCGTTCCCGCGTACAGGCACATCCTACATATGCGCGCATGAGCAGCCAGTCTGCAAAGCTATAAATAGAGGGATCACTTCCTTCTTACGGACACACACATCACACAACCACCGATATACATATACAGAGAGGCAGATACAGACACTCAACGTCTTCTTCCTCTCTGCAAGCTCCAGCACCCAGAGCAACTCAGACCTTCAGAGAACCGAGAACCATCGTCAGATCGTCAACGGAGTCAACGCATTACCACTCACTCCATCGGCACAAGGGACCCAGATAAACAAAAATGTACTCCTAGGACTACGTCTAAGTCCTACATTGTAACACTATTCTGTTTGTAATTGAAATTTAATCAAAAGATTTTAATGGCAAACACCTCGCAGCCCGCTCCAGCTCCGTCGGAGGACGAGCTGTGGGTGACCGCCGCTGGTGGTCTTTACAGGGGTACGTACTAAGGTACGGGATCCTATGGCACCCTAGTTACGACACAGTCCTCTAGGGCCTCCCAGGAGTCTGTCCGAGTTCAGCAGATGGTGGAGTCTGTCCGTGATGAGCTGCTACGACTGATCCAGGAGCAGCACCAGACGGACGATGCTGCGCTCATAGCACGATTGGATACGATCGACCACAGAATTATGGAGCTCAGGGATGTGACTGAGAGGACAGAATGGGGCATCACTGATCTTAGAGCGTCGACAGAGCACAGCGTGACGGATCTGCAGGCATCACAGCTGTCCATGGGCGAGAGGCTCACGTTGATGCAGGATTCGATGGTTGATAGCAGTACGAGGCTGTTATCTACCATGCATTCCTACCACGAGCGACTAGCAGCGTTGGAGCATTATTGTCCTCCGGGTGCGCCTTCTTCGTTATAGAAACATAAAAAATATGGAGTTCATGCGGATTATAAATTTCTGCATAGGTATATTGGACCAAACAGGCCCACATGAAGGAAAGTCGTATGACTATTCAAAGACATATGCGGCCCATCGACGAACAGCTATAGAAGGAAAATATGCGACCAAGGAGGAGCAGTTCGACTGATAAAACTGACAAGTCCTGGCAAAACATGACAGTTCTGACATTTTGACAAGAAAGATAAGACGTGGGACGTCGCCCAAAAACTGATTCGTACGCCTCCATGCGGCTAGGAGAGTGTCATCTAGGCCGCATGACACTTATGCTGCCCAGATTATGCGACCCTAAAATTTCCAGCAGCCGAAAGTAATTGTGATTCAGGCCGCACGCTTGAGTCTCATGCGACCCCACATGATTAAAGACTGAGAACACCATATGCAGCGGGACACGTGGCAATCTGACCAATTCCTTAACTACCCAGATTTGCTGTAACAAAATCCCAACAAACCGACAGATGGCAGTCCAAGAGTGGGTCTTTGCGTGCCAATCAGCCACGTGGCCGCAAGCCGTCCAAGCGGCTCAAAATCTATCATATTATAGATAGCAGGGTGCCATACCCCTGCAATGGGCGGGCAACCTTCAAGAAAAAAAAGCAATATCTTTACGAGCTAGAGACTGCATCAGATAGTCCACGGAGTAAGTCAGAGTTGATAGCACTTTCCCGAGCCTCCACCGTCACCCCCCAGAATCAAAACTAAACAATTGTACTTAGATTGTTTCCTAGGCTTTCTTTTTAGGCCCTTTCTTTGTACAAGCGAGTTTGCAATCAATTCCAGTGTTCTGTAATACTTGTTGTTGATTTTTATGGCAAACACGATAGCGACTCTGCTGGGGACATCCTTCTCTTCCGATGAGAAGTTGGTGATGCAATCTGACGCATCCAAGCTCGGCTCTACACAGCAGATGCTTGTGGTCCGCTTCGACCAACAAGCCTTCGAAGAATTGCTCTCTGAAGGGAGCGCCAGCCCGTCTCAGAAGCGAGCCAACCCGAAGAGGACTCGCAAGGCGTCGGTGCGCAAAACTGTTGCCCCCGACCAAGTTCTCGAAGAAACTCCATCTGCAGCCCAAGACGGTGACCAGAACTCTCCTGTGGTTCTATCTCCAACCATAGAGGACCCCACTGTCCCTAAATCTAGCAGAGGAAAATACTATAATGCTGAGTTTTTGGGGACACAAGGGAACTCCATACGGACAAAGAGGAGGCCACAGAGAGGAGATGGACAGTCTGCCCATGCAATGGCCAACTCTGGCTGCAGGCATATAATTCATGCGACAGCCAACTCTCGCCGCAGAAAGATGATCCATTCGGCAACCAGCTCTAGCCGCAAGAAGATGGGCCATGCGACAACCAATTCTGCCAACATATAGGACATTTCATGTGGCCCTGCCAGAAACTCTGTGTTCGACCGTCTCTCATGCGGACCCGACGCCATGCGGCCCACCGAGGATGCGGAATGTATCAATCTGGACTCTTTTTACTATGCGCCTTTGGGCGCTAAGTTAAAAAAGTCTAGGGCAGTGCGGGCTCAACCAGCCCAGTCAACTATCCAAGCTGCTGACTGTCAGTGGGCCCCGTTAACTGTTACACGGGCTCCTGACAGAAAGTTGTACAAAACCACCCGCGCCCAGTCCCCCAGGGTAAACGGATAGGGTAGGTATTTAAAGTCTCCCTCTAAAGATCCAGAGCAAGTGCTTTTACTAGCCACGGATCAGGGAGCAAACATTATGCCTAAGCACTCGTGCGCTCGAGATCCCCGAGTTCACAAGTTTGGTGCAAAGGCAGAGCAGCTTCCTAGCGACTTACATGACGTGATTACTCACAAGTGCAAGACGGCAGCGTCAGTATGCAATGAGTCCCTTTCGGGGCGTCGTTGTACCCAAGTCATCATCAACTGCTACTGTAACAAATCAGCAGCGCCTGAAGATTGGCAGTCAGTTTTCCAGCGACTGCAGCCAACACGTGTCCGACAGGTACAAATTCCAGGGGACGAAGAGCTTTATTTCTCCTCCTTTAATTCAACTCAAAAAGTTCCTCCTGGTAAGGGAGAAAAGAAGACAGGCTCTTCCAGCCTGGCCATCTCGGCCAGTATTGCAAGGAGACCCTCATCTGGGGGGTTCCCATCCACCACAAGGGGTGTCTATTTAGGCACCCGATCCAAGAAGAAGCTTCCGGCACTCGGGGGTGCACCTTCTGCCTCCTTGAGAGTAGATAAAGCTGGGGGTAGCAGCCCCCTCAATGTATGCGACAACCCGGTGTACCAGGAGCACACGCAGGGGTTAGAGATCCCCCAGAACTCTGCAAGAGAATCAGATTTCCCTGAGGGCCACCACCCTCTCCAAGACGATGCGACTTCCTGCACAGGGGGTAGCACCCCTTCCGAGTCTGACGAAGATGATATTTCGACATTTTTCGACGATTTCTCTATACAAGGGTACGGCACCGAGAGTACCTATGCCACAATCCCTTCCACCTCTACCCACGTGAGGACGGCCTTTATGACTGACGACGACCATGAAGCGCCTTCCGACCGACAATGGCAAGAAGTGCTCGAAGCCATGGTCATGTCCTTAGTCAAGTCGGTGGACGAGATCAAAGCCGCCTTGCCTGCTCAACCAGCAAGGATGCCCGGACAAACAAGCTTGGGAGCCGCAGTCAACGCGGACTCCAACACGACCGCCCTCCTTTGGGTGATGATCCCGTAGCTCCATCCATTCCTTCAGCTGCAGATGAAGCCAAGGAGGCAAGTCCAGGAGCTTCGGGCAATGTTCAATGCCCGAGACTCCTCTCGAGATCTCAGAATACGGCAGCCATATCCCGTTGCATAGAGAGATGTGCCTTTTCCACCGCGGTACAAGCTGTTCCATATCGATTCTTACGATGGAAAGACCTCTGCTAGTCGGTACATGACTTACTTTGAAGTCACAACCGACCACTTGCCGCATAATGACGCTATCCTCACGCAACTATTCATCGGAGCATTGGAGGGGATCACGTTCAACTGGTACCGTAACCTCCCCGACAACTGTATCCATTCTTTCGAAGGCTTAAAGCACATATTCCTGGAGAGATTCTACAAAGTAGGGCATGATGTGACGATGTCATCTCTCATGGATGTCGTCCAGGGAGAGAGAGAGCTGACAAGGAACTATATCGAGCGGTTCCGCCAAACCACGATGAGATTGCCCCAAGGCAATCCCGAGAGCTCCCTAATTGAAATCTGCCAAAAGAAGCTACTCCCTGCAATTAGCCTCTAGATGGGAGACGATCAGTTGAGAGACTGGATGACTTTCATCATAAGTGCTACCAACGCAGAGGCAAAATTAAAGAAGGCTCGCTAGCTGGGGTTACACATCCCAGATGGAAAAGACAAGGGCAGACGTCCCGGTCCCACCTCCAGTAACAACAACAGTGGCACCACCACCAACCGGAACAACAAGGACAAGCAGGCCTTGGTCACTGATGCGACTCAGAAGCCTGAACAAAAACAGGCGAAAGGTCAGTGGCCCAAGATCAATTACTCGTTCGAAGATAGTCATGTCAAACCTATCTTTGATATGCTCTTACAAGGGGGTAGGATCCAGCTCCCACCACCAAGGCGCGAGCCCCGAGCAGCAGAAATAGAGGACCCAAAGTACTGTCACTTCCACCGCTATGTCCATCATGCCACCCAGGATTGCTTCCAATTGAAGCGGTACATCCAGAGTCTTATCGACTTCAAAGCTCTGTCGATAGACTTTGAAGAGGTTATTGTGGCGGCGAACGTGGTATCTATTCATTTCGGCGACTTCCCTCCAACAAGCACTCCTGACGGGGTAATACCTGTCCCCCGGGCAACGATAGAAGTTACTAATCTTCCACCCGCCCGGAGCCAGGCATCTGGATTGGTACCCCTCACCACATCGCGAGGAGAGATCATGTGGGTGCATCCAGAATTGGTGCCCGAAGTTACCCAGGGGTGTCATCCCCTCCCAACAAGAAGAAGGACAGAAAGTCTAAAGCCTGCTACATAATTTCAGTCGAAGCTGAAGAAGCCGCAGATGTTGTTACCCGGTCTGGAGCGCAAGTCCAGCCCGCACGGGATAGTCCAGCTGAAGATCCTCAGCTAGAAACGTTGTCTCCTCCTGATGTTCCTGTAGGAACGAAATAGTAAAGCGTAATACTCTAGAGGAGGGTGAATAGAGTTGGCAGCGGAATAATGCTAATTAAAAATGTTAATAGCACAATCACAGAATATTAATCACAACTGAAATAAAGTAAAGTCAGAGTTAAGAGGGCAAACGCAAAGACTGTGATGTATACTGGTTTTCCTCTGTTGAGGACTAATCCAGTCGGTAGAACTCTTGCTACCAGTTGAATCCACTATTAGAAAAATCACAAGTTTTCTTACGAAGTCCTTGCAACTTCTACAACGCGAGCTTTGATACGAAGAACTCGTCCAACTTCAAATGTGAAGAGGTATTCTTCAATCAAGCCTTCTGATCACAATCTCTCAGAAACTTCTAGACCGTACCGTACTGGCAAATCGACTAGAGGATTGTAACTGGCTTGGGATCTGAAATTGAAAGCTCTAGAAAACTCTTTGAAAGACTGAAAGCTTTAGATAGAGAGAAGATTGAAAGTGAATGAGTGAGTTGAAATGATCGAAATCCTTCTCTATTTATAGGAATTCCAAAGGCAGACTTCTGACAGAATTCGGGCAGAATTCGGGCAGAACTCTATGAGCAAATCTCGGTCAAATCCAAAACTGCAGGAGGACCAAGTTCCAAGGATTCAAAATCACAACGGCCACCAACCGAACTCTGGCCGAACTCTGGACGAACTCGGTCCGAGTTCTGTCAGGGTTTAGTCAGGGTTTAGTTAGGATTTTAAAAAGCTTTTTGGTGATTTTTGAAAACCTTTTTGAAAACCTTTTTGTAAACCTTTTTGAGAGGTCCTTTTGAAAAACATTTTGAACTCATTTAAGGGTAGCCTATTTGCCAGTACGACTCGGTGTACAACATATTCCTAGACTCAAATAAAATGAAAAATATATTACATAAGGAATTACAGACTCGAGTAGGCAAACAGATCTTCGGTCTTGAATTCAGTGGATAGCCATTCTTGATCATGTTCAAGAGTCCGAGAAGTCCCGACTAGCTTTGTATATCCAGACAGAGTTTAATCAATTATTAAAATCAGGTTGACCATATGACCAATGGGCCAACAATCTCCCCCATTTTGATAATTGACAAACTATGAATGATATAACATTAAGCTTGTTCAAAATATCAAAAAGTAGAATTGTTCATATCCTGTATTATCTCAAAAAAAATGTTAGATCTTTTAATTTTCTCCCCCTTTGTCACTTAGCAAAATAATTGGAAAAGATAAAGCTCCCCCGCAATCAATGCATAAGTAACAAATAGTGAAAAAATACATATAAAAGAAATAAGGCATAAAACTATAGACATATCACAGGCATGTATTGTCAAAAAAAATCATCACAGGCAGTTTATAAAGAATGAAGCAATATAAGAAATAGTGCTATCATAAACTGAAACTGAAATATACTGCTGAAATAAACTGGAATGCCATAAACTGAGGCATAATAAACATGTCCATAAAAATAAAAGAGTACTGAAGCAAACTAGAAAGTGCTAATAAAAAGTACTGACAATAACTTGGAATGTCGGAGCATTTCCAAGTGCACAATAAAATATTACTCAAAATCATATAGTCACATCTCCTCATCATCATCCTCGTCATCATCATCAGCTCGACCAGCATGTCCTGAAGTACCAGCTCCAGAGGTACCAGTGCCAGAAGGATGAGGAGGGATGCCAGCGTAGAACTCACCAACAAAGTCACGAGGTGGAGCACGATCAGGACGGTACCAATCATAGGCGTTACCGGGCTGGAAGTAGGCATGAACAGCCTCATCCTCACAGCGGTAACCAGAGAAAGCTGGATCTCTAGGGATGGAACCGGCTGAATGACCAGTCTGGGCGAAACGAAGATCGGCTAAGGAATTTGTAAGCGCCTGATAACGGGTGACGTCGCGGAACTCACGCTCGTGAGCCATGTCCATCATGAGACGTGCAAAGCAGATAAATGCTGATGTATGCCCTCAAATGTCATGGCATACTGATGAGATGATGGAGGAGGTGCAGTAGGAGGAGCAGGAGGTGGAGCTGAAGCAGTCATGCTACGACGAGATAACTGAAGAAACCCGGGCTCAGGGTCCTGAGTACAAGTCGACAGATCGATATCGAAGCGCTGAAAGATGCGTGGGAGAATCATCGCGTAAGAGAGATTTCTATCTCTTGCACGACAACGATCCATCATCTGAATCATGGTCTTAGGGGCAGAAAATGGAATCCCCTTAAGAATGTGGTACATGGCGGACAGCTCAAGAGAGGTCACATCATCCTTTGAAGTAGATTTTGGAAGGATAGTGGAAAAGATGATGCGATGCAATTCATAGTTAAACAAGTTCAGGTTGTTAGCCTTGAACTTTCTAGAGCGTACTCTATCAGGTGCACAGAGTTCCGCTTTGAAACTAGCGAGTGTCGTGCCTTCGGGAAAATCAAATTCAGTGATGTCAACTAGCGGTTCATCTTCGTTAGGGATACCAAGGATCTCCGCTAAGAGGTTATCATTGAAATTGATATCAATACCTCCAACATGAGTGCTCACATCAAAAGTGTTTAATATGAGATTGCAATAAAATAATCTAATGGCATTAGTTGCTATAGGGAAGCAGATTTTAACAAAAAGATGTAACCCTAATGCCTCAAAGAAATGACGATGATCAGAAAATACAGTCCATTTGACTGGAGCGCCTGTGCATATGGATCTCATGGAGAAGTCTCCATACCACAGTAGGGCTTGGTCTAGGGTTTGAAAGAAAAACCCGTCGAACGCACCGTCGCTCGTTTGGACCGGCAAGAAGAGGGAATCCGTATGCGGATGCGAAGATGACCCTTCCTTACTAGGGTTCGTCTTTTTCCTCTTTGAAGGATTGAATTTGGGTGCATTTGTGCAAATTGAATTAAAAATGCACTAATTAAAAAGTGGACAAAGATGGAGTTATACCTCCCGAGATCAAAGTATGTCGAAGAGAACGACGAACTCCGCACGAATCCAAATTTTGGATTGATTTTACCACTTGGATTGGAAGAATAAGGGTGGTGAAAAGCTAGGGTTCGGGGCTCCTTCGCGGCTGCTGCTGCTGTTGATATTAGTTTGGAAGCAATGAAGAAGAAGGGCTTCTCGGGTTCTGTATATATAACCTGACACCCTCAACCGAACTCGGGCCGAATTCGGTCAGAGCTCTGGCCGAATTCACCTAGGGTTCTTTATAGTTAATTTTTGCCATTCTTTTTTATTATCTCATTTCAAATATTTAATTCAAAGATTAGTCATTTCAACTTCAATTAACATAATTAATATTATTTTATAGATTAAATGTCGTTACACAGCGACTGTTTCAGATTAGCTGTAGGAGTACTGTCCCAGCTGGCGGAGGTTCACCGGGGAACTCTTAAGTACCGCTTCGCTTCAACCGTAGTTGTGGTGACAGACAGACTCTTTATTGGCTTGTCTCTAACACTGTTTTTGCATAATGATATATAATCATAAAACAAAATTAATTAATACTATTGACGTCCAAAATTTCTAATTCTCGACGTAAATAATTGAAACGATCTTCCGCTAGAGGTTTAGTGAAGATGTCAGCTAGTTGATTTTCAGTATCTATGTACACAAGGTTTATATCTCCATTTTGATGATGATCTCTAAGAAAGTGATGTCGAATCTCGATATGTTTAGTACGAGAGTGACATACTGGATTCTTAGTCAAATTAACAGTGCTCGTGTTATCACAGAAAATGGGAATATATGTGTAAAATAAATCATAGTCTTCTAAGGTTTGTTTCATCCACAAAATCTGAGCACAACAACGTCCTGCGGCGATGTACTCAGCCTCTGTTGTTGATAGGGCTACAGAATTTTGCTTTTTACTAAACCATGAGACTAAAGCCTTGCCTAAGAAATGACATATGCCACTGGTACTTTTTCTATCAACTTTGCATCCAGCAAAATCTGCATCCGAATAACCAATAAGGTCAAAGGACTTAGTTTTGGGATACCACAAGCCAACAGAAGAAGTGCCCTTAAGGTATCGAAAGATACGCTTAACTGCGGACAGATATGATTCCTTTGGATTAGCTTGAAAACGTGCACACAGGCAAACACTAAACATTATATCTGGACGACTAGCAGTTAAATAAAGTAAACTACCAATCATACCTCGATACTTACGTGTGTCGACTGGCTTGTCTTGTTCATCTGAATCAAGCTTTGTTGAAGTTGCCATTGGAGTGCCAATAGGTTTGACATTGTCCAGATCAAACTTCTTTAGCAGGTCTTTTGTGTACTTGGCTTGATTTATAAATGTCCCATTATCAGTTTGTTTGATTTGCAATCCGAGAAAGAATTTCAGCTCTCCCATCATGCTCATCTCAAACTCATTCTGCATACACTTAGAAAATTCTTGACACAGAGATTCATCAGAAGATCCAAATATAATATCATCAACATAGATTTGAATTAAAAGAAGTTTGCCATTAAAAGACTTAATAAACAGTGTAGTGTCAACCTTGCCTTTTAAAAAACCGTTGTCAAGTAGAAAAGAGCTTAGACGATCATACCAAGCACGAGGGGCTTGTTTTAAACCGTATAAAGCTTTCTTCAACTTGAAAACATGATCAGGGTTTTTAAAATCTGTGAAACCTGGAGATTGTGCTACAAAAACTTCTTCTTTTATAAAACTATTTAAAAAAGCACTCTTGACATCCATTTGAAATAGTTTGAAATCATGAAAACATGCAAATGTACATAACATGCGAATGGATTCTAATCTCGCAACTGGGGCATAAGTCTCATCGTAGTCGATACCTTCTTCTTGATTGTATCCTTGAGCTACGAGTCGAGCCTTATTACGAGTCACTAAACCATTCTCATTTAGTTTATTTCGGAATACCCAATGGGTGCCAATGACCGGATGATCAATAGGCCTGGGAACAAGTTTCCAAACTTGATTCCGTTCAAATTGGTTTATTTCCTCTTGCATAGCATATATCCAAAAATTATCAGTACATGCTTCATCAATAGTTTTGGGTTCTAGCTGTGAAATAAATGCAACACTAGAAACAATATCTCTACTGGATGTACGAGTACTTACTCCTTTGGTAATATCACCAATTACCAAATCTTTTGGATGATCAGCTGTAAATTTCAACCTTTTCGGTAGGTTCTGAAGGTAGCTGGTTCCTGGATCTTCTCTAGGAGGTTCAGCTAGTGCAGAGCTTGGTTGAGGATCAGCTGATATTGAGCTTGATGTAGTCAGATCTTCATCACTGTCATCGATAGTCATTTGATTTAGTTCATCAAAGGTGACGTTGATTGACTCTTCGATGATCATGGTTCGTTTATTGAAGACTCTGTATCCTTTGCTCTTGGCCGCATAACCTAAAAATATACCTTCATCGGCCTTTTCATCAAATTTTCCTAAATTGTCTTTTGTATTTAGAATAAAACATTTACAACCAAATATTCTAAAGTATGAAACAGATGGAATTCTATCAAACCATAACTCAAAAGGGGTCTTCTTCGATTTGGGTCGAATTAGAACTCTATTGAGAACAAAGCAAGCTGTATTGACAGCTTCAGCCCAGAAATATTTGGGTAGACTAAACTGGTTTAACATCACTCTGGCCATTTCGGTTAGAGTTCTGTTCTTACGTTCCACAACTCCATTTTGTTGTGGAGTCCTAGGACAGGAGAACTCGTGTACAAAACCGTGTGTGTCACAAAATTGCTCAAAATCAGCATTCTCGAATTTGCCTCCATGTTCACTTCTGATTCGAGTGATCATGTAACCTTTTTCATTCTGTACTTTCTTGCAAAAGGCGACAAATTCGGATAATGCATCATTTTTGCGTGTCAAGAAATATACCCACGTGTATCTAGAGAAATCATCTACAATTACGAAAGCATAAAGTTTACCTCCGAGGCTAGCAACTCTGCTAGGACCAAATAAGTCCATATGAAGCAATTGTAGAGGTCTAGTAGTACATACTGCGTTTACTGACTTGAATGTGGATCTGGTGGCTTTGTTCTTTTCACATTGGCTGCATACCGAATCCTTCTTGAATGTAATGTCCGGTAAACCGCGTACTAGCTTCTTTGTGGATAATCTTGAGATCGTATCCATATTAGCATGACCGAGTCTCATATGCCACAGATGACTCTCATCACTCTTGGCCATTAAGCATCTACCTGAAATGTTAGTTTCTTCTAACAAATAAAAAACATATATATTGTCTTCCCTGATACCTTCAAAGATAGTACTACCAGTTGAGCTATCAACTATAGTACATTTGTCTTTGCCAAAGTTGATGCCATAACCATGATCAGCTAAATGACTTATGCTGAGTAGATTATGTTTCAACTCGGTAACCAGACATACATCCTTAATCACAGGATAGGTAGACTTACCAACATCACCGATACCAATAATATACCCTTTCAAGTTATTACCGAAGAAGACATAGCCTTCCTTCTTTTTCTTCGACAGTGTTGCAAATAGGGTAGCGTCACCGGTCATATACCGTGAGCAACCGCTGTCGAGGATCCATTTGCTTCTAGCATGTGAAGGGTGTTCCACCTGATCGGATGCCATAAAGCATACGTTTGCAGTGTCTTCTGATTGTTCGTCTTCTGAGTCGCTGCCTTCACTTTCATGCCATATGCTGGTATTGGCATATCTCCTAGATGTTGATTTCTTCAGGTTCCCTTTTTTATACCTGTTGCTCTTCTTGTTTGATGATGAGTTTGTGGGACAATCCTTCTTCATGTGTCCCTTCTTCTTGCAACCATAGCAAACAACATCTTCTTGATACCAGTTGTTGCTGTTGTTTTCTTTGACTCCCTTCTCATGTCTCATGAATCTTTTGAACTTTCTTGCTAGGAGTGCTTGATCTTCAGCGTCAGATCCACTGCTGTCTGAATCACCTTCAGCAGCTTTTCTGTGCTGAGCCTTGAAAGCGATCGTCTTCTCCTTTGGTGCAGGTTCTTTAAAATCTTGTAGCTCCAGTTCATGAGTGAGTAGTTTACCCATGAGTACATCGAGGGACATAGTTGTGAGATCATTCCCTTCAATGATTGCAGTAGCCTTCGAAATCCAGTTCTTGGTGAGAGCTCGCAGGAGTTTGCGAATCTTTTCATGGTTACTATAATCTTTGCCTAAGGAGGACAAAGGATTTACAATATCCAAGAATCTCTCGAACATTTGTGTAACTGTTTCGTTGGGCTTCATCTTGAACGCCTCGTACTCTTGAGTAAGTCTGCTGACTTTAGATTCTTTGACTTGAGTCGTGCCTTCATGTGTGACTTCAAGTAGTTTCCACACTTCATTAGCCGTTGTGCAGATAGACACCCTGTTAAATTCAGTTCTGTCTAAAGCATAAAAAAGAGCATTAATGGAACATACGTCAAGACTGGCCCTTTTCTTTTCTTCCTCTGTATATCTGCTGTGGGGTTTTTCAACTAAAACTCCATCAACATTTATACGAGGTGGCTTTTGATAGCCATCAAGAACAATGGACCATAAATCAAAGTCAAGTGATTTCAAGAAGAAACTCATCCGTGTTTTCCAATATGTATAATTCGTACCATCAAACAGTGGGGGTCTGTTTTTGGCCTGGCCTTCACTTGTGAATTTCACAGTTGCCATGTGTTGTGCTGTGATTTATATAACAGTTAATAAAAATGAATAAATAATTACACTGTTACCTTTGCTTTACCTGTAACACCCGCTCTGATACCAATTGTAGGAACGGAATAATGCTAATTAAAAATGTTAGCAGCACAATCACAGAATATTAATCACAACTGAAATAAAGTAAAGTCAGAGTTAAGAGAGCAAACGCAAAGACAGCGATGTATACTGGTTTCCCTCTGTTGAGGACTAATCCAGTCGGTAGAACTCTTGCTACCAGTTGAATCCACTATTGGAAAAACTGTAAGTTTTCTTACGAAGTCCTTGCAACTTTTACAACGCGAACTTTGATACGAAGAACTCGTCCAACTTCAAATGTGAAGAGGTATTCTTCAATCAAGCCTTCTGATTACAATCTCTCAGAAACTTCTAGACCGTACCGCACTGGCAAATCGACTAGAGGATTGTAACTGGCTTGGGATCTGAAATTGAAAGCTCTAGAAAACTCTTTGGAAGACTGAAAGCTTTAGATAGAGAGAAGATTGAAAGTGAATGAGTGAGTTGAAATGATCGAAATCCTTCTCTATTTATAGGAATTCCAAAGGCAGACTTCTGATAGAATTCGGGCAGAACTCTATGAGCAAATCTCGGTCAAATCCGCAACTGCAGGAGGACCAATTTCCAAGGATTCAAAATCACAACGGCCACCAACCGAACTCTGGCCGAACTCTGGCCGAACTCTGGCCGAACTCGGTCCGAGTTCTGTCAGGGTTTAGTCAGGGTTTAGTTAGGATTTTAAAAAGCTTTTTGGTGATTTTTGAAAACCTTTTTGAAAACCTTTTTGAAAACCTTTTTGTAAACCTTTTTGAGAGGTCCTTTTGAAAAACATTTTGAACTCATTTAAGGGTAGCCTATTTGCCAGTACGACTCGGTGTACAACATATTCCTAGACTCAAATAAAATGAAAAATATATTGCATAAGAAATTACAGACTCGAGTAGGCAAACAGATCTTCGGTCTTGAATTCAGTGGATAGCCATTCTTGATCATGTTCAAGAGTCTGAGATGTCCCGACTAGCTTTGTATATCCAGACAGAGTTTAATCAATTATTAAAATCAGGTTGACCATATAACCAATGGGCCAACAGTTCCAAGGCCATCTTAGCCTCCGCTAGCAGATAAGTCCAAGACAAGGGAGACCCGCTTTGACAGGCCACTCCGTAATGATGCACCGTAGGGACTGGAGCGACCTTACAACTTCGACATATTAGCACAATTGGCTAATACGTCAGTAAAGTTGTCGCTATACGAGCTTCTAAGACTCTCCAAGGATCTTCGTGTCGCATTAAGCGAAGCACTCCAGAATGATGATGCCTATTTAGCTCAGGTCAAGCCTCCAGGGGAAGACCCGCCAGCAGATCCACAGGACGGTGGTAGCACAGATGTAATGCCCAACATCATATTTACTACGCAGGACATGTTGATTAAGACCAACTTACATGATCGCCCCTTATACTACATTGGATACATAGGCGACATCAAGGTGGACATGATGCATATCGACCCGGGATCGTCAATAAGCATATTCCCGAAAAGCCTACTCCAACTTCTTGGCATCCCTATGCACTGGCTAGCAGCAACCAACACTTCCATTAGCGGGTTTAACTCAGAAAGAAGTTATCCCCTAGGGAAGATCCGGTTGAAGTGCCAGATTGGTGACCTGAGGACGGAAGTTACCTGCTGCGTCATAGAGGTAGACACACCTTACAATATCCTTTTGGGGTGCCAGTGGATACATGACTATATGGTCGTGCCATCCACCCTCCACCAGTGCTTCAAGTATGTCAATAGATACGGCTTCGTGAGAACCGAATTTGTCGACATCGATCCCTTCAAAGGAGTTGAGCCTTGTTATTCTTTGGAGGCTTGTTTATACAAGGAATCCAAGAAGTACATCACCAACAAATTGGAGACCATCACAGGGCCAGAGAAACCCTCGATAATTTACCTCCAGACTCGTAAACATGGCAAAGCCGCACCCCTTGTTGCAACCATACATGAAGAGGTGCCTAATTCTCTCATTCAAACTACGCAGCCGGAACCAACGGTCATCTGATGCCCAAATTCAAAATCCAAAGCCCATCACAGGGTCGATGGTGATCCAGTTACTAAAATCTATTTGAAGATCATCGGAAGACACAGAACACCTTGCCGAGCTTTCCAAGATGAGTCGGCAACTAAAAGCCGATCTGACATTCTCGAGCAAGCCAATGTTTCAAATTTGACCCTTGGTGGTCAAGTTGCCCAAGACGGCATCCCAACCTTTGGGATCACTGGGGGTAGCCGAAGAGGATGTAGAGATAGCCGAATACCTCACAGCACAGATGGATGGTACCTCTCATGATCCTCAGGGACGGAGTTCATATATATATATATATATATATATATATATATATATATATATATATATATATATATATATATATATATATTTTATGTATCTAGAGTGTCGAGTTATGTACATCCGGTACCCCTGAACTTACACTCTGTTCCTCCTCCTCCAAGGGGACTCGTATTGCATCTCTACGAGTGACAAGTCATGTGTATCGATACCTCTGAACTTTCACTTTGATGCTTCGACCACCATATATCACGACCATATCACCCATGTGGGATTCTCTTCAAAATCTATTTACCCGCACCACCAGTGCACAGATGGGTAATAGGTCCATACAACTTATCCTAATCTATTGCTCGTACCATCAGTGTACAAAAAGGGTAGTAGGTCCACAAAATTCCCCAAACGGGAAAACAACCATGTCCATATTACCTCTGAGTTGTTTTCCTATCCATTACTGACAAATCGCCCAATACATAGAACTTCCACGTTGATAACACCTCTGAGTTGTTCTGTGTACTCCCATCTGGTCTATTCCTACCATGTCCTCATTACCTCTGAGTAGGAAGGCCATACTTCAGACCCATATTTACCACGTCCTCATTACCTCTGAGTAAATATGTCAGTTTTTTTCTCTCCACTTATTATCAGTACTCGCATCGCCAGTACACAAAAATGGTAATAAGTCCCCAAAAAATTACCCTAATCTGTTACTCGTACCATCGGTGTATCAAAGAGTAGTAGGTCCACAAAATATCTTTTCAAATCTATTTACTCGTATTTTCAAATGCACCAAAGGGCAATAGGTCCACAAAAAAGTCCCCCAGGGGATATTCTTCAATCAAAATGTCATTACAAGCTCATTAGAGCAGAGTGAATCTATTCTGCTTTGTCAAAAAAAAAGAGACGAAGAGCAAAATCTACTACTCATCAGCGACGCACAACTTGTTAAGAGTGTCCTCCAGCTTTGCAGTTGAGTGCTCAATTCTCAGTTTGACTCAGCGTTCAGCTTCCTGGGATAACCTCTCGACATCCTCCAGATGCGCATGAGCCTGCCAATTTTCTTTCAGCCTCTTCAGTGCTCTCTCTAAAGCAGCAGAGGTTAGGGTGACTTCATCAGTCAGCCAAAGGCCATACGCTCAGCCAAAGGCCATACGCTCAGTGCAAAAGTCATACGCTCAGTGAATATTTTATTATTTCTCGACTGACAGCACAGCATACGCTCAGTGGGGAATGAATCTGACACTTCGTCTTTCGTGCAAAAAAATAGCTGTCTTAGGAGAATTAACCATCGTATGGATTTTCGAGAGTTGATTTTGTCTTTTACGAGGACAGCTCATTAGCCATCATGAATGCACAACCATCATTACTGTCATTTCTGACAGTCTATCAGCCGTCATATCCGCAACACGACGCTCGAGAAATATTTGTCAGTTATTGGGAGATATGGCGTATTCGAGAAGATTGAGGACAGCCACGTGTCTACTTCTCCAGTTATACGACTCCTCATCAAGACAGCGTATGTACTTCATACGACTCCTCATCAAGGCAGCGTATGGACTTCATACGACTCCTCATCAAGACAGGTATGTACTCCATACGACTCCTCACCCAAGTGAGCGTATAGACTCCATATGACTCCTTGCTATCCAAGTCAGCGTATGCAAGACATACGTATCCAAAAGACAGCGTATGGACTCCATACGACTCCTCTTCAAACAAGATAGCGTATGCTAGTCATACTTCTCCAAAAGACAGCGTATCAAAGCAAATGCATTCAGAATGACTTCAAATGTACAGTCAACACACGTTCTCATGTGTCCCGTATTCGGTTACCCACTCATTCAGAAGTTATGCAACATGGCATTCATGCCATCAATCTCTCCTGGATATACTCCACTACTCTCAACCGCACTCCAACGTGTCTCCACCAAAATTTGCCACGCGTCCCTGCAGTTATGCACACGTCAAGTAACTGACTGAGCGTATGCCCAGAGCAGTTATCCAGAACTCTATAAAAGAGAGTTTCTCCACCTTCAACAGACACCACATTCAATTCAGAGAGAACAGAGAGATTGCCCAGTTGCCGTCCAAGTTCTTCGAGGTCCGAGCCTTCTTCATCGCATCGTCCAAGGGATAAAGTGATCGTCTTCTAGATCAGATTCCTACAGTTGTAATTTTCTCAGAAACACAATAAATAAATAGAATTTACTTATGGAAAACAAATTGGCGACTCTGCTGGAGAAAGCTGTCTCCTATAACGAGACAGCAACAACTCAATGCGATACTTCGTCGATCGGTTCGACGAAGAAGATGATGGTCGTACAATTCGACCAATCTGCTTACGAAGAAATGCTCAAGGCGAAGGAGGGCCGAACGGCTTCCTCCGCTTTTCTCTCTGCCAAGAAGAAGGGACGTTCTGTCTATGTCCCTAAGTCTTCTCCGGCGGCCCGAGACGCTTCTGTCACTTCCTACGCTGACAAGAACACGTCTCCAACTTCAGCGAAACACGCGTCGGCTTCTCTGAATATAGCAACAGTGGCTTCTCCTAGTCATGCTGACAAAATGGGTTCTTTAGCCAAGTCAGCGTGTCCAAGGAAACCCATCTCTAGACATGTCAAAGTCCCTTCTTCTTCTACTCCTACGACAGCAGTCGGCTCTTTAGCCATTAATGACTCTGTGCGTATGGCAATCATTGACCAACCATATGCTAGTCAAAAGGCAGCATATGACAAGAATTCTCTGAAGATTCCCCCACAGCTTGCACATCTTGCACATCTTGTGCCAACCAAGGAGAACGACTCTTTAGTCAACTCCTCTGCTCCTAAGGTTTTTACCTCTGGGGTTAATTTGACTAGTACTCTTACTAGATCAAACAAAGAAAAACGCCTTTTGGCTACTTCCTCTAAAGATGGATTATTACCGACTCCTAGTAGAAATAATGTTCATCTTCCTTCTCTCAAAATTTTTAGATCCGAGAAAGGCAAATTGCAAGTATCCAGGACTGATACCAAAGTTGTACCTCCTATGGACCTTCGTAACAAGCTTAACCGGAATCGTCTCGGTTCTACTTCCGACATAAAGAAGCCTTATCAAACTGGGACAAGTATAATGGACCCAGATGCACAATATGCTAAGAACTATATCGCTCAGATCAATCAGTCTTTATACATTCAAGAACCAAAAAGACAGAAGAATAAAAGACAAGTTTCTACACAGAGACTATCTTCAAACACTTCCCAGTCTGTTTTCGCAGATCTCCGGGAACATCTGCAAAACAAGCGGAGAATCAACACTCCATCTGTCTCTGACATTGCTCATATTTGTCATGAAGAGCATTGTTGTAACTTCCAACCTCGGGTCGTGATCCAGTGTTGTTGTTCACCGAAAAGACGATCTGTCTTCGAACAGATTCAACATGAACCAATACCAGACGAAGACGAACCTCTTTATGCTTCCGTCAACATGACCTCCAGAAATACTGGGGGTAGAATACGATCTGATTCTATGTTAGATTCTGAAGACGGTGTTTACCTCGGCACCAGATCCAGAACCAGAACTTCGATCAGGGTCTCTTCTTCTTCTCATCCAGATGATAATCCGGAGACCACGGAGGACTTCCTAGGAGAGTCCAACTTCCCAGTATTAACTCCCGTGAATAGCCCCGAGAAAGATGCTGACTCTCATAGCGACGATTCGGAACAGACTGTTTCATCGTCGATACCTCGAATGATTAGCACTTATATGGTAGATGGCAATCACGAACCTTCGACTAGCACTGAGGCTCATGAACAAAGGATTTCTTCCTTGGAACAACAGTTACGAGCCATGGCAGATACATTGACTGCTATGCATACTCTTATACAAGCTCAGCAACAAACTCAGCAAGTTCAACAAACAGTACCACCGGTGGTATTAAATACTCCTGTTGCCCCAAACCTGGAACCTTCTACTATTCCGGGGGTACAGTCTAATGTTCATGTATAGCCCACTCCAAGTCAGTCCGGAGCTGGGGGTGGTACATATACTGCAGTCCCTCCTCCCAATTATGCCCAACAAGCAACGACACCGCAATCTTCCGAAACGGTCACTGAAGAGTTGAAGAATCTTCGGTCTCAATTCGAAGCTTTCAAGAAAAAAGACGGCTTACAAAGATTAGGTATCAAGCAGCCTTACCCCATACAATGGAAGGATGTATCGTACCCCCAAAAATACAAGCCTCCGACCATCTCTTTCTTTGATGGGACTACCTCCCCAAGTCAGTTCATCAATCACTTTGACGTAATGACTGATCAGCTACAACCGAGCGATGCCCTCCTCACTCGGGTATTTGTTGGTTGTCTTAAAGGAACCGCTTATGAATGGTATCGAAGTCTCCCTGATGGGTGCATTACTTCGTTTACCGGATTCAAACAGATGTTTCTAGAACGATTCTATGAAGGCATTAACGACATGACCATGTCAGCCCTTATACGAATCAAACAGAAAAATAATGAAAGCACTGAGAGCTTCATTGAAAGATTCAGAAGAGAAGCTCTAAAAATGCCTCTCGGAACTCCCGATGCCGTCACTATCGACACTTGCAAGTCGAACCTCTTACCAATCATCAGCATGTGGACAGGATCCACTCAGTTCCAAGATTGGCCTTCCTTCATCGTCAGTGCCAAAGCTGCCGAAGTCAGTGCTGAGACTTTCAAAGGTCTGGGGGGGACACATGACTCCCAAAGAATCAAGTCAAAGTACTAGCAATAGTGCGCGATCCAACAATCGCAAAGGAAAAGAGACTATCGAAGTCAATCTCCAGAGCAACAATCAAGAGGTAATGTCTGCCCAAGCTACCCCAGCTCCAACAAATCAACAGCAGAGACCTCCTCGGCCGAAGGAAGAATACTCTTTCGACGACGACGATGTTCAAGGCATCTTCGAATGTTTACTTAAAGGTAACAAGATACAACTGCCAGATATCAAAAAGCCTGATGAAGCCAACAAGACGGATCATCCAAAATACTGTCCATATCACAGAATGCTGGGTCATACAATCCGGTCTTGCTTCGTATTAAAAGGAAAGATCCAAGAAATGATCAAATCAGGAGCTGTGACACTAACACCTAAAGACAAGACAGTCACAGCAAATGTGATTTCGATGCAGTTCGGTGACTTCCCTCCGTTATTGGTAGAAAATGGGATTGTCCCTATCCCCAAAGCAACCCTTGAAATTGTGAATATTCCACCAGCCCAGAATGAAGGACTTGTTCCCGTCACCACTAAAAAGGGAGAGATTATGTGGATCCACCCCGATTTAGTGACGGAGTTCGAGACGTCTTCCTCTTCTTCTCGGAAGGCTCCTCTGTCTAAAAAGAAACCTGGGAAGACTAAGTCATGCCATATGACTTCTAGCATCACACCCAATCTTTCTCTAACCTCTACTTTCATCCTAGCAGGAAAGTCACCCCCTACAGAGGTAAAAACGGTACCTCGATCCGAAGACAGATACAAACCTGCGTTTCATCTATATAGTTCACAATCTCTTGAATTAATGGCAAAGATGGGTTATGATCTAGCCACTGCTCCTGGTTTAAGCTCCGACAAAGGACTCCGAGCACCTCTAGCCCTCACTTTGAGACATAATCAATCCCGTGTTGGCCTGGATTTCTGGACTGAAGCTCTCATCAAGCACCAAAAAACCAAGAACAAGATGAAGGATTGCAACATGGTTTCGGTAGACTCTGAACCTGAGCCTGAAGTCGAAGCTCTCGCCGGAACCCGGTCAGGAAAAACATTTCTGAAAGATTACGCTGAAGCTCCTGAAGAAACTCCTGATGTCCCTCCAGTTGCAGTTCCAGCACCCATCTCTAACGAAGGACCTTCAAATGCTTCTGCTGAGACGATTCCCTCTAAACCAACAACAGCCGACAAAGAGAAGCAACCTGCCCGCTTCGACAAACCAATCAAAAAGTCTCTTTCTCCCGGATTGCAGAAGCCATATAATTTTGACATTCTGGCTCAACTTGCTAACACTCCAGCCAGGTTGTCCATCTTCGAACTTTTACGTTAATCCAAGGAAACTTGGGAAACGTTAAGTGAAGCTCTACTGCAAGCAGACTCTTGCCTGACTCATCTGAAGAAGCCGGAAGCAGAGCCGGTGACTTGCCTACATTGCAACAGTGTCTTGGAAATCATTCCGAACATCACTTTTACCCAAGACGATATGCTTCTAGAGGACAATCGTCATGATCGGCCTCTCTACTTCACTGGGTACATTGACACGATGAAGGTGGACCGTATTCTAATTGATCCAGGATCAGCTCTAAGTATTATACCTAAGAGTCTCTTGGATGCCTTACGGATTCCAGTTCATCATCTAGTCAAGACAGTCACTACCATTTTAGGGTTCAATCAAGGCAAGAGCGAACCTCTGGGGAAAATTTGCCTAAAATACAAATAGGCAATTTTCGGGCGAGTGTCACATTCTACGTGATCGAGTTAGTTGGATCTTACAACTTGCTCTTGGGAAGACCTTTTCTCCATGAACACAATATCGTCCCCTCCACTCTTCACCAGTGCTTCAAGTACATTGATGAAAAGGAAGAAGTTCAAAAGAAAGTCGCGGACATTAATCCTTTTAGAGGAGTCGAAGCTTACTACAGTGACTCTCGCATGTACAAAGATGAGTATTCAAAAGTCTTACAAGCTATGGATGATGATGAGACATCGAAAGTTGACACCTTTGTTATTCCTGTAAAAGGGCATATCACTCATCCGCGGTCTACTAAATCATCTGAAGAAAGCCCACTGATAATTCCTGTCAGTGGATGTACCACTTCATTGCCTTCCCAAGCTCCACAAAGTTCGCTGATAATCCCTGTCAGTGGATGCACCACTCTCTCACCATCTTCTCAGGCTAGACCAGATACTCTAGTCATTCCAGTCAGTGGACGCACTACTTATCCACGATCCTCTTCAAGGGAGCTCACCTTTTCTGAGCCTTTTGTTATCGACCTTAATCGAAATAAAACTTCTGCTCGCTCTTCTTCTCCTCCTTTAGTCATTAATTTGACTAAATCTACTAAGGCTCAGCCTTCTTCTGTAAATACAGCATCTGATATTAATAAAGCATCTCCTTTACAGTATATTGATATTTGTAATCATGTACAAAGTTATTTGCATTTGCTAGATAGCTTAGAGCCATTAACTATAGGAGTTGTTCAAACTCTTCATACAGAAGTATCATTAGAGTCTGTACAAAATTCATACTTCCTTGTTCCTATTAGAAAGTCAGGAGAAGCTCCAATATTCTTCTGCAAGGGGCCCCAGAATCCTCCTAATCTGGAAGACGACGACAAAAACGATGATACCGGAAGGTTACAACTACGTCGCTACAGTCAGCAGTCCAAAAACATCATCAAGAACATGGGCTATGACTTCAGAACCGGCCTCAGTAGTGGAAAAGGAAGAAGAATGCCTGTTCGAATTCCTCCCTTAAAATACGAAAGGGCAAAAAGCGGATTGGGTTACATTACTCCTACCCCCTTCATCAACACAGTCCATGAGGATCCAGAATCTGACGGAGACGAACGATCTGATTCTTTCGATTCCTTTTCTTGGGATTCTGACACAAGTATTGGCGATTTTCATCGTTCTACTCTATCCGCCAATATGGTCTCCACCAACGGTCCGCAAGAAAATAATGAAGATGATTTTGAAATATCACCCGAATCGGAACAATGGGCTCAAAGATTAGACAACCAATGGGAATTCAGGTTCGAGCAAAGAGAACCTCCTACCGAAGATAAATTGATCCAAATTGATGTTGGTGAGGAGGGATCCCCCAAGCCAATATTCATCAGCGAAAGTCTTTCAGAAACAGATAAGCAAGACATGATCAAGCTTATTCATGATTACATCGATGTCTTCGCCTGGAGCTATGAGGATATGCCAGGACTAGATCCGAAGATCGTAACACACAAACTTAATATCATGTCGAATGCTAAACCGGTCAAACAACAACAGCGACGATTTCGTCCAGACATTATGGATGCAATTGAAATTGAAGTCAACAAGCTTATGGCTTCCGGATTTATCCGAGAGGAACAACATCCTGAGTGGGTGGCTAACATTGTTCCTGTTCTCAAAAAGACTGGCAAGATCCGAGTCTGTATAGACTTTCGTGATCTCAATGCGGCTTGTCCTAAGGACGAGTTCCCTCTTCCAATCACCGACGTCATGATCGATAACACGTGTGGTTTCGAACGAATGTCATTTATGGATGGGTATTCGGGGTACAACCAAATCAAAATGTTTCCAGATGACGAGAGATTACTTCCTTCAGAACGCCGATCGGTACATACTGTTACACAGTGATGCCGTTTGGTCTCAAAAATGCAGGAGCAACGTATCAGCGAGCAATGAGCACTATATTCCGCGAATATCTCCGAAAAACAGTCGAATGCTACGTTGATGATATTGCAGTCAAGAGTCGACAAAAGGAGGATCATATCCAAGATTTGAAGACTATCTTTGATTTAATGCGTCAACATCAACTTAAGATGAACCCTACTAAGTCCTTCCTAGGCGTCTCTAGTGTTAAATTTCTCGGCTTCGTCATTACCGCTAAAGGTATACACGTAAATCCCGAGAAGATCAAAGCCATCCAAGAGATGCGTCATCCATGTACCTTAAAAGAGCTACGAGGATTTCAAGGAAGAATTTCTTATATCAGGAGATTTGTCTCTAACTTATCAGGACGTTGCAGACCGTTCAACAAACTTCTGAAGAAAGGTGTGTCCTTCGTTTGGAACGAAGAATGTCAAAAAGCATTTGACAACATCAAATAGTACCTCATGAACCCTCCGGTTTTGGTACCTCCCGTCTCGGGAATACCATTCCTTCTATATGTTCGAGCCATGGATCATTCTCTCGGTGCATTGTTCGCCCAGAAAAACAAAGATGGCCATGAACAGGCTATTTATTACCTCAGTCGCACAATGACAGGTGCTGAACCGCGTTATTCTCCAATTGAGAAAGAATGCCTAACATTGATGTTTGCCGTTCAGAAGACGCGACATTACATCATCGGTCAAACGATTCATGTCATTTCCAGAGTGAATCCCATCAGGATTATGATGAAGAAACCCGGTATTCTCAACTCCAGACTGGCTAATTGGGGAATCTTGTTAGCTCAATATGACGTGCATTATATTCCTCAAAAGTCAGTTAAAGGACAGGCTCTTGCTAATTTTCTGGCAGCTCATGCAGTTCCAGAGGATTCTAAATTATACGATGAGATTCCAGATGAAGTTATGGATTCAAATCAGGTTTCTGAAGAAACTCCTACCTGGCATCTATTCTTTGATGGAGCGTCTAGAATGGGTCCCAATGGCAATATTGTCGCCGGAGTCGGGATTGTTCTTGTATCCCCGGAAGGGCTGACTATTCAGAGGGCTTATTCTCTGGATCAATCGTGTTCAAACAATGTAGTCGAATACAATGCGTTACTCATCGGTCTTCAACTTGCTAAACATCTGGAAATTCAGTATTTAGAAGTTTATGGAGACTCCAAACTTATCGTCAATCAAATCAGAGGTACATACGAAGTCCGTCATCAGGATTTGATACCTTATCACCGAACAGCACTCTCTATGGCCTCTTCCTTTGAAGGTTTCTTTATTGAACACGTTCGGCGAGCCTGTAATACAGAAGCCGATGCTTTGGCTAATCTTGCCGCTGTGCTAGCCATACCGGTCAGACGTCAACAATTGATAGTGGTTTATAACCGGGAGCTATTCTACGTCGAGAATAATTTGGCTTTGGGTTTTCCCCATGACCCAGACGAAAATTCTCTCGATCCTGATGAATTTAATTCCTCCAACCTTAACACTGGATTAGGGTTTGACAGAGCATCCTCGTCTTCTTCCGATTCTACTATGGAATACGTCTTTTCCAACAAAACAGAAGCCATGACCGAAGACTGGAGACGTCCATTTCTAAACTTTGTATTGTATGACATACTTCCCGATAATCTGAGCGAAGCAGCGTCTATCCGGCGTCGATATCTCAGATTCTACTATAATCATACGACAAAGATACTATATCGTCGGGCCTATGACGGTCTTCTCCTCCGATGCATCGCTGGTGAGGAAGCACAACGGATTATCCGTGAAGCACATGATGGTGTCTGCGGAGCCCATCAACCAGGTCCTAAACTTCAAGATCGCATCCGACGTATGGGTTATTATTGGCCCACGATGGTGGCTGACGCCATTCAATATGCCCAGAAATGTAAAGCCTGTCAAATCCATACAGACTTTATCCATCAACCGTCAGAGTTCTTACACCCGACAGCGGCATCATGGCCCTTCGAGGCCTGGGGCATGGACATCATTGGTCCCATCAACTCACCGTCATCAAAAGGACACCGGTTTATTCTAGCAATAACCGACTACTTTTCCAAATGGGCTGAAGCAATCCCGCTATCCGAAGTCAAAACTTCCAACGTCATCAACTTCGTCAAGCATCATGTCATCTATCGATTTGGTGTTCCTCGGCGTATTATCCATGATAATGGACCACAGTTCGTCAGTCAGAAATTTACTCGATTCTGCGACGACCATCAAATCAATAACCTAGCTTCTACAGCATATAATCCAGCAGCTAATGGATTGGCAGAAGCTTTCAATAAAACCATCATCAAACTCCTGAAAAAGTTTATTTCTTCTAACAAACACAACTGGAGCGAGAAGCTTGGTGAATGTTTATGGGCCTACCGCACCACAGTTCGCAATGCGACCGGGTGTACGCCTTTCTCTTTGGTATACGGGTGTGAAGCTGTCCTTCCCCTTGAGATCCAGATTCCTTCTCTGAGAATCGCAATCTCTAATGAACTTAGAACGGAGAACAATGATCATCTTCGACTTCAAGAGCTAGAAGCTCTAGACGAAAAGCGATTATACGCTCAACAAAATATCGAGCTGTATCAGGCCCAAATTTTAAAAGCTTTTAACCGGAAGGTGAAAGTCAGAGCATATCGGAAAGGAGAACTTGTTCTTACCGTCAAACGTCCGATGACTATGACACATATGAGTAAAGGCAAGTTCGACGCGAAATGGGAAGGCCCATTCGTCGTAAACAAAGTCTTCTCAAACGGAGCATATCAGCTTACCTCTATGGATGGTAAAGTCACGATGATTCCTATCAACAGCAAATTCTTAAAGAAATATTATGTATAAATCTCGTTAATATATGATATTTTCTTCTGCTGTGATTATTCCCCAGTAAATATAAAATCAGAGTTTATTCTTCCCCACAAAAGTCATCTCGATATCGTTATCCCCAGCGGAAATTGATATTCTACCACATATCATCTTTCCAGAGAATTTGATATTCTGTCTTATTAGATCCCCAGTGGATTTAATAAAGATCTCATATAAAAAATCACATCCATATTACCTCTGAATTTTCTATCTCAGTATCATATTTTCTATTCTATGAAAATGATATCTAGTCTTTTGATTTCCGAGTCTAAAGATCATGGAAAATTGAGTTCAAAGATATCTTTATATCTGAATTCTGTTTTCTCTAATCAGTATTAAACTAAAATTTTTGGTTTAATATCATCTGATGAAATTACAAAATTCATTTGTATATTTTATTCTATTGAAATATGTCATGTATTATTTACCTCTGAACATATTTTCTACAAAAACATCATACACAAAATCGAAATCAGGTCAAAGTGCTCATTTCCTCAGTCAAAATTAAAATACTGATTACAAGTGAGTACAAACTCGTGCCAGCGTGTCAAGACTTATTCCCACTTTGAGTTCAAAGTAATTTCGAACTTTCGAAAATCATAAAGTTCGAAAACTTTGAAGGGGGTCCTGTAGGGTGTGAAAAATTCTGACACGCTGACATAAGACCAAGTCAGCCAAAGGCCATACGCTCAGCCAAAGGCCATACGCTCAGTGCAAAAGTCATACGCTCAGTGAATATTTTATTATTTTTTGACTGACAGCACAGCATACGCTCAGTGGGGAATGAATCTGACACTTCGTCTTTCGTGCAAAAAAATAGTTGTCTTAGGAGAATTAACCGTCGTATAGATTTTCGAGAGTTGATTTTGTCTTTTACGAGGACAGCTCATTAGCCATCATGAATGCACAGCCATCATTACTGTCATTTCTGACAGTCTATCAGTCGTCATATCCGCAACACGACGCTCGAGAGATATTTGTCAGTTATTGGGAGATATGGCATATTTGAGAAGATTGAGGACAGCCACGTGTCTACTTCTCCAGTTATACGACTCCTCATCAAGACAGCGTATGTACTTCATACGACTCCTCATCAAGTCAGCGTATGGACTTCATACGACTCCTCATCAAGGCAGCGTATGTACTCCATACGACTCCTCACCCAAGTGAGCGTATAGACTCCATATGACTCCTTGCTATCCAAGTCAGCGTATGCAAGACATACGTATCCAAAAGATAGCGTATGGACTCCATACGACTCCTCTTCAAACAAGACAGCGTATGCTAGTCATACTTCTCCAAAAGACAGCGTATCAAAGCAAATGCATTCAGAATGACTTCAAATGTACAGTCAACACACGTTCTCATGTGTCCCGTATTCGGTTACCCACTCATTCAGAAGTTATGCAACATGGCATTCATGCCATCAATCTCTCCTAGATATACTCCACTACTCTCAACCGCACTCCAACGTGTCTCCACCAAAATTCGCCACGCGTCCCTGCAGTTATGCACACGTCAAGTAACTGACTGAGCGTATGCCCAGAGCAGTTATCCAGAACTCTATAAAAGAGAGTTTCTCCACCTTCAACAGACACCACATTCAATTCAGAGAGAACAGAGAGATTGCCCAGTTGTTATCCAAGTTTTCGAGGTCCGAGCCTTCTTCATCACATCGTCCAAGGGATAAAGTGATCGTCTTCTAGATCAGATTCCTACAGTTGTAATTTTCTCAGAAACACAATAAATAAATAAAATTTATTTATGGAAAACATAAGGATTAGGTTGCGACTAATCCTTTCGATCGCACCGGAACCCGCCGAAACAACGCAAACCCTCAACCAGATCATCAGGTATCCGGCTAAGATAGCTTTAGCCGACAGAGGTTGAGTATCATGATTAAAATAGCTAAAGGTATTAGTCAGGCTCCCAAATTTGTCACCAGCAGCACGGGACCTTTTAGTACTTCGCACCTGCGCATCCACCTGCCTCAAAGATTGGGGACTCCTGACAGTAACTCGACCGGATGCACTAAGGTTAAAAAGATAGCCAATCTAGGCCGTGATGTGTGGAAGGTTCCCTTCTGAACTATCATCCTTTTTTTTGGATGTTTATTGACAGGTGCTATGGTGACATAGCAATTCCTGATATACGGGTAGGAACCCAGGATACCGCCATTCTAATTCTTCGAATTCTTTGTTTGTCGGGGTATACTCTTCATAAACCTCATCGCCCCAGGGCAATCTGGACACACTATGCATTTCGTGGAGAGCGAGCCCCATTTCTTCACCTGGAGTAAAAAAGGTCCCTGTCTGGCAATTGTACATTTCAAGCAAAGCCATAAATAACTTCGGGTTCATAAATAAGCCATAGCAGGAGCCTCTGATGGCATAGTAGAGGCCAGTCTGTCGAAGGGTACCCTCATACTATGCCAGGACCCAAGAAGTCAAGTTTACCCAGGAAGGGGAACAATGCTGCCAATTTACTAAGGACAGTCTTCCTGCATGGTATGACCCTCTACGAGCAATATGATTCAAAAAGGTGTCAGCTTCAGTGAAAAACATATTAGGTTTTAACTCGTTGATGAGACTGCCAGGAGCCAGCCTAATAATGGAGTAGCTCATTGATTCATTCACTGCGACCACTGACTTCAAAAGGTTGTTGAAACGGATATGGCCTACAAAGATCCCCTGCTGATCCAAAGTTAGAGAACTCAACATCTTCCTCTCAAAAGGTACCATATTGAAACCAGATAAGGGAAAGTGGCACTCCATCAGGGGTATGTGAATTGCCTCCCCCTGAAAATAGAAATCCTAACTCTCTAGAGTCTCTATGATGCTCGGATATGAAACAGCCAGGGTATCCCCGAATAAAAATAGAGGCTTCGGATGAATGCCATTCAGTTGTCCAGAGTTTATCATGCTAAGTAAGAAAAAGAAGGACTGGTTTCTAATCTCCCTCAGCCGGTCTTCAGGTTGATTTCGGTTAATCTGAGTCGAGACACGTTTGACTATCTGATCAAAAGTTACACCCGACGCAGATTGAGCATATCTTATCAAGAGTTATCCCGAAGGAGCTAAGGGCAAGTCCACTATAAAAGACAGAGAAGAAGCATTTCAAAACCTAGCCAAAACAAGACCTATGCGGCAGGAGACACTCGCTCATGCGGCTCAGTTACAAAGTGTTCACACGACTCGATAATAAAGTACTTATGCGGCTTGAAGCGCTCCTGTGGCTCGAGACATGAAACACTCATGCGGCTCAGTCAGGAGACATTTATACGGCACAACCGTACAACATTTGATAAAAATCAATCCTGAGTCATTTATGCAGCACTTATGCGACTCAGTTTATACGGTCCTATCATGCAGAACACATGTGGTTCAACTGAGATAGGGCACGCATCGACCAAAGCTTACTGCACAGAAAGCGATATAGCATGACATAGCCATTGTCTTCCCAGTGTCCTTACCTTTGATGGGAGGGTGCATGTAACGCCCCAGTCCCAAAATACGTAGGACTAAAACGTAATTATGCCAGTTGTATACATACGAAGTATATGGACCATCGTATGTATACATAAGCTGTAAAATGCAGTAATCAAGGCACTAAATCTCATCACAAAGATAAATATGATATAAAAGCAACTTTGAATTTGTCATGTGTACAATCGTTGGGCGGAGACAAATCTACTACCAACAAGTAAGGAAAAATACATCAAAACACAATGAGTTTGGCGGGCAAAGCGAAGACGATCGAAGTACAATTATCCTCGAGAAAATAGTGACGATCATGGCCATGGCTAGAACACCTGCGAAACACAAGAATACACACCTGGCGAGATAACCAGGTCCTCAGAGGGACATAACAAGATACAATAAACATGCCATATAAATACTGAATATAAAACATGCCACAATCAAAGAAAGTGACAAGACACTATAAGGTAATCTAACCAAACTAAAGTGAACATGCAGTGAGAACAAACCTTTCGTCGCATGAGCCCTGGCTGTAATGGGATCTGGTATAGTCCCCACTTGGGCACCAGTGACCGAGAGCATGACGTTCAAAAATGACAGTGGCCAACCTGAGAGGCTCATACCCGTATCTCCAGCAGAGCTTCCGGGTTACAAGGGAAGTGCAATAGAAGCCCATACGATAAGGAAATGTTCTTCCCACCCAATATACCTATCATGTCGTATCCACGACCATGTAACACTACTAACCGTCAAGTCTTCTAACATACAACTATTGACAGTTAGACCTAACGCACGTCCTGCACGCATCAGTGATCAGCCAACACGCAAGTCCGTAGACTATATGCTACTCATAACTCACACATCTCGTGGCACAACAGTGTCAAAGTTTATGCAATGCACTAAGCTAGTGGTAGTCCCTTAACTCTAAGTCCATATGCAATCAAAGGATAAATAACAAGGTACAACTAATATCACTGAGCAGGCAGTAATCAAGAACTAAAAATAAATGAACAGTGATATATAAATAAAATACAACTAAAAATAAACAGTATAATGGCAAGGTATCTTTCCTGGTGTGTCGTCTGGTGTGGTACAATAATCCGACAAGTCATGTTTGTCCAGTAGCCATGTTCGATGTGTAACGTTCCAAGAGTCACGAGAAAATATGAACGTGTCATTAGTCAATATTTGTGATGTAGGAAATTACTTATACTATAATGATTGAAAAAAGAAAATAGATTTCTCTCAGCTAAATATATTTTTAGATAATAAATCTAAAAGAATTATTTTAACTGAAACTTGTTAAAAAATGTTTTCTAGATGAAGACTACAATTTATGAGTAAAACATAGTTGTGAAGAACTATATATATATTTTTTAATTTATTTTAACTAATAGATGTAAGGCCAAGGCACAAACTATATTTATTAGTTAAATATAGATAATATTTGAAAACTATTTACAATATTATTTTAGAATATTTATATCTATTAAAACCTATTTACAGACCTTATATGAATTTTAAAAAATAGAAGAGTCAAAAGAACATGTTCCTTAATAAAGAGCTCATATATAAAAAAAATTCTTTTACTTATATATTAATTAAATAACAATAAAATTATAAATATAACTAAGAATATCAATTAATAATAATAATCAATGATAATAATAATAATTATACTAATGATAATAATAATAATAATAATAATAATAATAATAATACTAACAGTGTTAACTTTTAAAAGGAACCACTGTTCCTATTCAATAAAAGAGAGAGAGAATGAAGAATAAGAAAGAGGGGAAATTCGTAGGTTTTGGTGACCTTACCGAGGGGGCTTCCGGCGATCGCCGACGCGGGGGCACGCGAGGCAGAGGAGGCGCTCGGTGGCAGCGGTGAGGCGCTGACCAAAACTTCGGTCGAAAGCCGCTGACCGGGCTCGGCGGGCTGGAGGCGTGGGATCTTCCCGGCTCTGGTCGACACCGGTGACGCCCGGTGCGGCGATAAGGGGTTCTCGCCGGGGAAGGAGACCGCTCGAGAACCACAGCCGCTGGGGACACGGGACAGGGGGCAGACGTCGCAGCGAACGCCGGAGAGGCGTTGGCCTGGTCGGCGAAGAGTCCGTCGCGGGGCTCCCGTCGAGGCGCGTGCCTAGGTTTGCACCGTCGATCGGGGCGGAGGAGAAGCACCGCTTGGCGAGGGCGCGCGCGGAGGCAGGTCTCCGGTGGGCGGCGCGGTTGCTCCCGAGGCCGCACGCTCGTCGGGGTCTGGGAAACGACGATTCCGCGGCTATGCATCTCGTGGCGCGACATTGCGGTTCGACGTTGGCCTGACAGAGGAGGGGTTCGGGTGCTGGGATGTCTCGGCCACCGGTGATCGGAGCGGCCGTCTCGTCTGTAGAGGATGGAGCGGCTCACCGACGGTCGTGGAGGCGAAGAGTGGTCGAGAGGCGGCCATCTGGGCTGGTCTGGCACGCTGTGCTGCGACTGTTGGGCGGATCTTCGGCGCCGGAGGCGCGCAGCGCCATGAAAGAGGTGCTGTGAGGTGTTGCAGCGATAGAAATGGTGGCACTGCAGAGAAATTCAGGTGAGGGTTTACTTTCTCCTCTGCTATGTTGTGATGGGGATGGGTTGATTTGGGGAACACGACGGTGGTCGGATACGGTGGTAGAGGTGGTGGTGTTGTCCGGGTGCGGTGGTGGAGATGGTGAAGACGATGATGGCCGGAGGATAAGGAGTGGTGCCGAACTATAGGCAGGCCTTAGAATAGGTTTGAGTCGTTGTATCGGGAGTCCGGCATGGCTGGATTGTGTCCTGCATGACACGGATGGGATATCCGGGTGTGTCGGGCACAGAGTTGGGAGAATTGTAATTGTAATGGAAAAACATAGTGGAGGAGATGAGGCACAGACACGATGCACCTGTGATTGTGGTGTGGAAATTGGAGGAGTACCTGCCTATTTATAGGATGTGGGAATTCCCATTTGGATAGGATTGTGGGTTTATTTAAATCCCAATTAGATAAATCCCCTATTAATTTAAATCGATTTAAAATCCAAATCAATTCCAATCCAAATTAATTCTATACTTAATTTTAAAATATTTTAAATACAGTCAATAAAATCTTTTGCTATTTAATTTACCATATTTAATCAAATATTAAATTTAACATAATCTCAAATATTACTTTCATAATTAAATAAATATGGAAATAATTAATTTCGAAAATCACTAATAGTACTTAAATATTACTTCATGATCTAGCTTTTGTAAATAACAAAATATTTTAAATATCAACTTTCAATTTTTGCAAAATATTTGGAATACTTTTCATATAAAGCACAATTTTTCAAATCACTATTTATTTTTAAATGACGAACAAAGTAGCTCTTTTTAGAAATAAAAATATTTACCACCGATTATTTTGAAAATTAAATTCTTCTATATATATAAAATCTCTAATAAAATGTTTTACAAAATATGTACCTCGCACATATTCGCACTCGGCGAGAAATTACGAAACACAAATCTCGCATGTTACAAAAATGCGAATTAGTATACGACGCGCAAATGGCGAAGTATAAAAAAATAAATGCAATAAATAAAAAAAATTGTAGTAAAAATTTAGGGGGTTTACAGTGCACGTCGGAGTGAGTGGAAGAGGAGTCCGCCTCCCTCGATGGAGAAGCAAGCCCCTTTCACGGGAGTAATACGAGATGTTTCTATCCATGAGGTACGGCGGTGCCCCTCCTCTTCCAGATCCCCAGTAGTCCTAGTTAGGACTATTTGTTTGTGTTTGTTTGTTCCTATCCATATAGATTTATTTGTATTTGTTTGTGTTGATTCTTAGTTTGTGTGTAGACTTTTAGTATTGGTGGTCAGGATGTTTGGATATTTGTTGGTTGGTTTATAGACTTGGATATTTGTTGGTTGGTTTATAGACTTGGATATTTCTTGGATGGTTATTTGTTGTAGACTTGGGACGGCATATTATTATGTATTGATTTACAGAATTAGATATTTGTTTAGTTGGTTAGTTGGTTTATAGACTTGGATATTTGTTTATTTGTGTTGATTTACATTGTGTTATATTGTTGTGATTTACCGGTATTGAGTGTTCCACCGAAGGGGTCGGCAAACCCAGGGAGGGCATGTTATTATGTATTTATTGTTATTTATTAAACTGCAGAAGAAAAATATGATTCTGAAATGACTTTTTGTAATTTATTTTTTTATTTTTTGGGAAAAAGTAGCGACGTTTACCGATGCTGAGTTACGTCGATAAACATCGGTGATTGCCAACGCAGCGTTAGTAACTTTTGCAGGAAATACTGTCGTTTAGAGAATCGGTAAACGTCGATAAATATTCTAAATGCGTCGCGCAATTGACCGACGTTTGCCGACGTCGTTAAATATGTCATTTTAGCAATCAGCGATTAGGGTTTCCGTGACCATAAGAAAACGTCGCTAAATACGTCGAAAAACGTACTTAGCGACATTTTTTATCGTTTTTGTGACATTTTTTGGCGTCGCTAAACTGTGATATTCTGGTAGTGGCTATCAAGCTAGTCCTAAGGAATCACGCATGTCTGCCATTAAGCGTATCTTTCGATACCTTAAAGGTACTGTTACAGTAGGCTTGTGGTTTCCCAAATCCACATCCTTTAACCTTATTGGTTATTCGGATGCTGATTTTGCGGGATGCAAAGTCGACCGTAAGAGTACGAGCGGCACGTGTCATTTATTAGACAAGGCTCTAGTCTCATTGTTTAGCAAAAAGCAGAATTCTGTCGCACTATCCATAACAGAAGCTGAATACATCGCAGCTGGTCGTTGTTGTGCACAAATTATGTAGATGAAGCAAACCCTTGCAGACTACAACCTCTCTTTTATGCACATTCCTATATTCTGTGATAATACTAGCGCTATCAACCTTACTAAGAACCCTATATGTCACTCACGCACGAAACACATTGAAATTCGTTACCACTTTTTGCGTGATCATCAACAACACGGCACTATAAATTTAGAATTTATTGACACTAATCATCAACGGGCAGATTTCTTTTCAAAACCACTATCCGAAGAGCGATTCAACTTTCTTTGTCGTGAATTAGGAATTTTGGATGAAACGGTTATTCATTAGCTTGGCCTGCGTAAATATCGATTATGAAATATATCGTTATGGTGACTTTGCTATGGGTACAAGCCGAAAAGGTCCTTCTGACAACAAGACATAAAAGCCTAAGCGACACGGTGCACTAGTCTTCGGACTACCGCTAGCTGGGATCCGGCCCCTACAGCTACCCCATGGCAGTTTCATCATAACGGTCGTTGTCATAAATCCTTGTTTATTATATGGTTTAATTTCATTTGTAACTTAGTTACTTCAAAATTTTCTAAATTCAATTCCATTTATTCCATTCCTGGTTTTTTCAATCAAATTTTTGTCGAACATTCTCAAAATTTTCCATCTTTAATAATCCATCTATTTTTCTCCAACACTTGGTCATTTTTTTAAACTGTTTTGAGTTCTGGCCTCAGCACCCCGAACTCGGGCCGAACTCTGCCTCACACAGAGTTCGGGCCGAGTTCGGTCTGCTGATTCTAAAACCCTTGATAGCTCTCAGCCTTCCATTTCTTTTGATCCTACGGTCCAGGATTAACCCGACCAGCTGTCACGACCCGCACCCGATTTTCGGACGCGAGCTCGAGGCTACGTATCGAGTAGACTCCAGCCCGACTCGAGTACGTATAAGCTATCCAGAGTAGGGTATCATGTCTATTCTAAACTATATCTCAATCCACTGGAATTATATAAACAACAATGAACAAGTATGGGTCATGGTCTGCAGCCTATTAGCATATTGTTCGATTAGACTCCAAGTATAATATGAGTCTATAAATAAGCAGAGTATATCATGATATAGAATATAAAGCACGAGAAGATAATAAAGAAATAACACAAGCAAATACCTGTATCATGCATCGCAATCCTCTACCATCCCGCTCTGCTAACTAACTCCATACAATCGCTAAGCCTGAAGAGATCATCAGGTCCATAGAGGACTAGCAAGATACATAAAACATGCCATCTAACAGTTTAATCATGTAATAATATAACCACGGTATAAACAGGAACTTGATAGGAGACTAACATGTGGCTACTGACAGGTAACTATGAACACGGATACGGAAACAAGTATGCATAAATGAACTGCTGGTAGATCAATGGAATACCAACCCTCGCCCCGAATGTGGACTCGCGAGTCAGTTTTTAGACAAGTCACCCTCGCCCCGTGTGTGGACTCGCAGGTGCAAAGGACAACCCTCGCCCCGTGTGTGGACTCGCAGGTTGTGGGAAAGACAAGGAATAGCAGTTCACTCACATATACTTGCAAACATGGCTCAATCAAGATACAGATGAAGACACGACACGACCCAGTCATGATACACGAGAGAACCAATCCAATATGAACTACAAGGCTAACCATGTACAAGGACTATAGCTATACTAGCATGCACGATATACAAATCACATGTAAATAATCAACTAGTAAAACTATATACTAATAGACATATGCATGTAAATAAAATGTAGAGGGAGACAAGGTATACTTTCCTGGTGGCAGCACGAAGAACCAATAAGATACCGTCAACAGGTACACCATAAAGTCCAAAATCCACAAATGTCTCCGAAAGTTGAAACAGACATTGCCAACATTCTCAGAATAGTCAAATTAGCTAGGATTGCCTGTCCTTAAGTCCAATTCTGGACACAGGGGTAAAACGGTAATTTCGGGCAAAAAATGATGTCTGCCGTTGGAACCGCTTTGCACCGAAAAGCATGTCAGAGTCAATGGTCTCTAAATTTGCCAAACTATATGTCTATGGATTCGTTTTGACGATACGAACCCAACCGTATGTCCGAAGTTGGATTCCGGCGAGCCGTGCACAAAATCACCCGTTGAATCGGACCGTAGGGCCCACAAAACGGCAATCCGATCAACTGTCTCAGAATCGGACTAAACTCGGTATACAGGACCAGAAAAATGATACGGTCATGTTGGCGCAAGTTTCGTCGATCTGACGAACGTGTACACAGTAATTGGAAAACTTGCACAGAGGCCGATACGGTGAATTTGACGGATACGCATCAAATTCGTCGCGCACACGCAGCCAATTTGAATTCCGTCAAAGCTCACATGACCACGAAGACGTTACGCACCTTTCGATGCTTTCGGTTCGCGACCACGTCGCCCAGATTGGCGAGACGCACGTCGTATCGAGCAATTTTATTGTTTTTAAAACAGGTTTTTCATGAACTTTGGGATCCAATTTCTCGGCGCGTAGTCGATGAAATCGACTTCTGCGAATTGGGTTATGGAGCCCTACATGTTGTCTAAAAGTGTGTTCAAATAGAATTTCTAATATAGTATTAGATCAATCGAAATCGATCGGCAAACATGGATGACTGGACTGTACTATGTCCTATTTTTGGACGGGTTTTCACTCGACTTTGAGTCAATTTATTGGGCAATCCAGCGCATGAGAATTAAACCTATTTGAAGGAATTCTAAGGGGTATATATGGGCTACGTACCAGTGCAAACGGCTCGAGAAACGGCGAAGCGTGGTGGCGGGGAAGTCGTCGTAAACTCGCATATCCCGTCACTGTTGCTGCTCTGCTACTGCCATGGTTGCTGTTGCAACCCCTGCGCGTGTGCGACCTTTTCGGATGGCGGCGGCTGTTGCCCGGCGGTGCGTCTAGGGTCTGGGAGGGTCCCCCCGCCAAGAGGGTGGCGCGCGTGGGTTTACTTAGGGTTTCCGTGCAAAACTCTCCTCTCTATATATGAAATCCGCAGGGGGGTCGGGTATGGGAATTTCGTGTGAGGAAGGCTTGGGGTTCTGCTGGGAATGGGTTCAGCTTAGGCTAGCCTTGGTGGGCTGAACTGGCTAGGTCCGACTGGGCCTGAGCTGGGTGCTACTGCTTCTGTGTTTTTTTCTTTTTCCTTTTTCTTTTATTATTAACTACTATTATATAAATACATTTATATATATATATACACACACAATTATGTATAAACATAATACTTTATACGTTTATATATATTTACACATATATACACATACGCACCTACAGTAGATATACACATACTCACATATTTATATATATTTACATATATACGCATATATAATATATTTCTATATATACATACACGTACAGACACACACACACACACACACACACACACACACACACACACACACACACACACACACACACACACACACACAC
>JANAVB010003400.1:32820456-33012956 GCA_029216955.1 Iris pallida | reverse complement strand
ACATCCGGTACACCATGTCTCGACATTCCACCATGCCCCTTCCTATGGACCGGGATCCATCTCGTGCCGGTTACCGTATCGGTGACCCCCGGGTCATGCGATATCTGGATCCGGATGCAGCTTTTGTGGATCCTCGTCGTTCTGATACTGATCCATCTGACACCGTCGGACCATCTCGTGCTCCATGATGGATGTGCTTCCGTACCTCCTGCTGCTACTGGTGATGATCTTCTTTAGTTTTATGCTTTATGGACTTATGCTTATGTAGTTTCATTTTATTGTATGAGTACATTTTCAGTTTATATGGATCTTTAGATTTTATCTGCAGTTATTATATTATTATTATTGTGTGCTTGCCAGTTAATCCTTTATACCATCATCTACATGTCTGTTGTGTGTTTATTTTGATAAACGCCAAAAATGGGGAGATCTATTTGATATTTATATCCCTATCATATTGTGTGATATCTATGTTTTGGAAAAGATAATGTATATCAGGATAAAGCACATTGGTTTATGGGAAGCTATATTTATGGGGGAGCTATGATTACGGGGGAGCTACTGCATTCTATGCTTGTCTACCTCTTTCAACTTGTGTCCAGGTATGAACATTAAATATACAAATATTATTTTTGTCAATTATCGATATGGGGGAGATTGTTGACCCAAACTGGATCACAGTCAACCAAATATTGACAAATTGACAGGATGATGCTTGTCATAATTCAATAGGACATATCAAGACAGAACTCAGTGCAAGACGGACGTAATCTCTCTCCTGTAGCGTACTCGTTTTCAGAGTCTGTACTATTTTACATTTATTGAGTCTAGCAAAATGTAAACTAAGTAGCACTGGGTATTCTTGGCTTAAACCTTATCTCCCAAACAAACCCAAAGCTCCACCAAGCCAAACTTAGCCCACAAAGCCCATCTGAACTTTCTGTCAGCATGGAGACAGAATTCGGGCCGAACTCTGTCTCCTGATTTTCAGGACCCTAATTTTTAGGGTTTGCTGTATGCTAGTTGTCCAACGGCCAAAAATTTGAATTCATGACACAGAATTCTGGCCAAATTCTGTCTATCCCAACTAGTATAAATAGGCTTTGAATTCTCTCATTTTCAATCATCCAATTATCTTTTCTTCTCTTCTCTATAAGCCTCATACAAGCCTTAACATTCTCATCTACTAGCCACAAGCTTCCTAAGCCTAAAAAGTGCTCAGTGCTATTCAGTTAGAAGTTTGTGCAAGAGTCAAGAAAGTCGCTTGGAAAATTCCAAGCTTCGCTACAGCGATATTTGTAAGAAGTTGACGTGCTCTTCTAAAGAAAAGGCACAGGGTGTAACTACTATTTCACAAATAGTGGAATTAGTTCCCGAGCTAGAGTTCTCAGGCCTGGACTAGTCCTCCATGAGGAAAACCAGGTTAAAACGACTGTGTTTGCGTATGCTCTCTTGATCTTTTTATTTTTGTATTTTCTACTCTGATTATTTACTGTTGGTGAAAAGAGTTAAATTTTATTTGATCATTATTGTTATAAACTCTATTCACCCCCTCTAGAGTTGCCTATCTGTTCTTCACAGTGTTCAGGGCCTGGAGCCCGATCAGATTAATGCTTTTGCATTCTTCTAAGCTTGGCCAGCGCTTGTAATGAATACCGCCAAATCCGAGTGTTATCCGGTGCCCATGTAGAATTTAGTAGCTGGCATCAGACCCCGTCGGCTTGTATCCATAAGGACCATCTTGGGAGTCCCCGGGGTATCTTCAGGGCGTTCTTCTGCCTTAAACGCTCAATAAAGTCATGCGCGTCGGCTCTTTGTCCCGCTAGACTGTATCAATAAGGGTGGACATTGTCATGTCCATCCTTTTGTCCTAGAAGCATGCTAGGAACAGCTCATAGAGGTCATCGAATCTCTTGATACTGTTATCAGGGAGACTACAAAACCATTCGTGCCCGATGTCGGTCAATGCCCTTACTGTAGAAGCGTGGAATTTCAGGCACATATACAGGACAGAATTCCTATGCGCCTAAGCATCAAATGAAGTACTTGGCACAGCAAGACAGCAAAAGTATAGACATCAAAAGGATTTTTTATTTCATATAAAAGTCTATTACATGTCTAAAAAAAGGCTTTACAAAGGAGAATTTCCACAAAAAGAAAGAATCCTAAGACTACAGCCAGACGCAACAAACTGCCATGCACCTTCTGCCCGGCGAATCATCCGTCAGGCACATCACTTCAGCGTCTCAGTTAGGCGCGTGTCTTCAGCGTCTCAGTTAGGCGCATCTCTTCAGCGTCTCAGTTATGCGCATCATGAAGTCTCAGCATATGCGCTCTACTTCGACCCGATCAAGTGCTTCGACTAATGAAGTATTTATTGAGCAGAACTAGGGTGGGCGATCAACCCCACTCTAGCTGGAGGAAGAGCTCTCCAAAGCCCAAGGAAGAGGAGAGCACCGCAACTCCGATCTACGGCTAAAGGAACAGCTTTCCACACAACCAGAGTGGGCAACACCCCACTCTTGCAGGAGGAAGAGATCTCCAAAGGCCAAGGAAGATGGGAGCACCACAATTCTGATCTGCTGCACTTCCAGAATAACGGAGACGAGGCTCGAGCATCCCGATCTTTGGATGCAACAGGCACCTTCCGCCTGCCCATAAGCCCTCGATTCCGACTTTTGGATGTAACAGTCACCTTCAAGTGCATGAATGAAGACAATTCGTCGCATCTTCACCCTCGGGAGAATCTTGTCAACAGAATGTGCTCGAGCAAATAAGTTCATTCGGGAAGACGTGAGAGAACGAGAAGCAAACTCTCTCCTTGCTGCTATTTATAGGCCGGGCAAATCAAACCCATACGCCAAATGGCGGGCTCTCCGAATCCCGTACAATTAATTTGTATTTATGGTGATGAACCTGACGCTTCGAATTCGGCCAAGTTAAGAACGGCTATTTAAAGCACTCGAGGAACGCAACAGTCGGACCAATAAAGACGTATCATGCAAATGGATGCGCCGGTCAAATACCGCGCATCCTACAGATGCGCCAGTCGCTACCAAGCGCCCTGTATGGATGTGCCCAATAAAGCACAGATCCATGCATCCTAATCAACATGGACCCATGCGTCTAATGGAACGTAGATCAATGTGCCCACTCAACAGCCTATCACCCGTCAAAGAATATTAAATGATGAAGTCCTGACATGACAACAGCCATGCCTCGATGATAGAGCAGCGACAGCTTTTACAGAATGTGAAGCGCCGCTGACGTCAGCGTCATCATTAATCTCTTCCGGCGGTTACAAGCCACGTGGCCGCTCAGCCATTCTCATGCGCCTCTGCAGCCATGCATCCAAACCTCTGTATGCGCTTTAAGAGCCATGCGCCTCTGACCTTCCTCTGATCCCTAAAGACAGAAGTCATGTCGCTACTGAAGCCTCGCATGCGCCTCAAAAGCCATACGCCCAGACCGGTTCGTGACTCCTGAAAGTTGTGAGCCAAAGTCTTTTCATGCGCCCAATCCCAGGCACATCCTATCAGATTACCCTCCACCAAATACGAGATCTTTGAGCTACGGACACACGCCACGTGTCATTTGACTCAATCTGAGGTACTGTCACTACCATCGGTTTATCGAACATCCAACTCAAGACTGCTAGGTCCTCAAGAACTACATCCAGCGCATAATCAATACGAATGTTATCTCCGTCGACTATGAGGAGAAAACAGTCTCGGCCAACCTGGTGTCGCTCCAATTCGGCACCTTGTCGCCAACAACAACACAAGATGGCGTCGTCCCCATCCAAAAGACGACAATGGAGGTGGTCAATCTACCACCTACTCGTGACAACGTGAGTGGACTCATCCCACTCACCACATCTCGGAGAGAGATCTTATGGGTTCACCCCGATCTAGTCTCCGAGGTTACTCAACCGGGGGTACGCTCTAACTCCAAAGCTAAGGGCAAGAAGATCAAGTCTTGCCACATGGTCTCTTCCTCCGCAGAAGAGGCTCTTCCTTTACAAACCCGTTCGCAGCTGAACGTCCAACCCGACGAAGTGGTGCCTCCCTGCACTGCCCCTGCTGTCGAAGAAGTAGGTCCATCCAAACCTCTAGCAGCTAATAAACAGAAGCATGTAGAGGCCCATTTCGACAAGCCTTTACGAAGGGAGAATGCTTCGGGGCTAGCCAAGTCCCACAATTTCGACTTACTGGCACAACTTGCCGGTACTCCCGCCCGCTTATCTCTGTACGAGCTTCTTCGCCTTTCCAAAGATACCGCAAAGCTCTCTGTGAGGCCTTGAAGGATGCTGAGTCTTTCATCAGTCAGGTCAAGCAGCCTGAGGATCTCCCGACCACATGTGCGCACTGCCATTGTGTGGATGAAGTCATCCCCAACATAACCTTCACCCAGCAAGACATGCTGCTCAAGCATAACCGGCACAATAGGCCACTGTACTACACAGGGTATGTAGGCTCCGTCAAGGTAAAACAGATTCAGATTGATCCAGGGTCTTCCCTCATCATCATCCCTAGGACTCTGCTGTCAACACTGGGGATCCCGATGTACCATCTGGCGCCCTCCAACACGATAATCAGCGGTTTTAATGCTAGTAAAAGTGAACCGTTGGGCAAAATACGGCTGAAATGTCATATCGGTAACCTTCAAACCGAGGTGACTTTCTATGTCGTGGATGCCGACGTCAACTACAACCTCCTGCTGGGTCGTCCGTGGCTGCATAAGTACATGGTGGTGCCATCTACACTCCACCAATGTATGGAAGTACGTGTCCACTAATGACATCATCCGGACAGAGTTCGCAGACATTGACTCTTTCAAGGGGGTCGAAGCCTACTTTACCGATGCTATCCTATACAAGTCACTCGACGAAGGGGAAGCCAACGATGCTTATGACGAAGCTGAAACAGCGGCAGAGCCAGACATGGAGCCAGAGATGATTCCCGACGCTCCTTTGAAGATTCGACTCAAAGAAAAACCGCCTCAGATGCTGCCTCCTATGACTATAAAGCTACCTGGAAGAGCATCGGCTTCTTTGGGTAGAGCACCTACTGAAGCTCCCTTGAAGATCCGGCTCAAGGGAAGACCTCCTCAGACGTCGGCTCCCCTTGTGGCAAAACTACAAGGGAAGACACCTGTCATCGAAGGCGCAGTCGAGGCACCCCTGAAGGTGCGTCTCAAAGGTAAGCCTCCGCATTCATCCAAGCTGCAAGAGAAGGCCCACACAGCCCTCTCGGATCCCAAGGTCAAATTGGCGATGGACTCTCCCGAACTGGCCCCGGTGCTCACAGATGAAGAGTTAGGAGAGTACATCTCTGCTGATATAGATGCCCTTTCTCTTGATAATGTAATCCCGCAGGACAAAATCTCGTGTTTTATCAATAATAGAGTGTCTTTCAAATATTCTAGTCTTCCACATTGGAATGCCATGTATACACTAGATAATGCTCTACGGTCGTTACAAACACAAATAACGACCGTCAAACATGTAAACCGAGTAGTCCCATCCCAAGGAGTCTGTTTTATAGTCCTACCGCGGAATCGGGATGAAGAACCCATCATCTTCGGCGAAGTCGAGCGTCATCAAGACCTTCCGCCACTCGAGCCAGAACCAGATACCGGCAGAATACAAGTCTATCGGTACACAGACAAGGCAAAGTACCTCATTCAAAAGATGGGTTACAACCTGAAAAGTAACAAAGGCCTGAACTATGGCAAGGGCCGGCGTCTTCCCCTTCGGCTCCCAACACCTAAAGGCAAGTCGCAGGACTACTATCATCGTACTCGACGGGGGGTGAGCTATGTCACGTCGCCGGCAACTCCAGAGAGTTCGAAGGCAGAAGAAATGGAATACTCTCATTCGTCCGAAGCCTCAACTTGGGATTCTGATACCAGTATCGGCTCAGTCCTCAGGAAGGTGCTATCAGTCAACATGGCATCTGCACAATCTCAAGAGGATGAAGGCGATGACCAAACCCCAAAATTCTTTGAGGAAGAACCCTGGGCTCAACGCCTAGGAGCACAGTGGGAGTCTCGTCTTGAATTACGCAAACCCCCTACCGAAGACGAGATTGAACAAGTTGACCTTGGGGATGGATCTCCTTCCAAACCCATCTTCATCAGCAAAAGTCTGAAGGGAGAAGACCGAGAGTCTTTGGTCTAATTGGCCATAGAATATATCGACGTCTTCGTCTGGAGCTACGAAGATATGTCGGGTCTTGATCCCCAGATTGCAATGTATAGACTTAACATCTTGCCTGATGCTAAGCCTGTAAAGCAACAACAACGACGCTTTCGTCCTGACATCATGAACGCTATCGATCAGGAGGTGGACAAACTCCTGAGCAGCAGGTTCATCCGTGAAGAGCAACATCCGGATTGGGTGGCCAATGTCGTCCCTGTCACCAAGAAGAATGGGAAGATACGAGTCTGTATCGATTTCAGGGATCTCAATACGGCTTGCCCGAAGGACGAATTCCTGCTTCCAATCACAGACATGATGATCGACAATACATGTGGCTTTGAACGCATATCTTTCATGGATGGGCATTCGGGCTACAATTAGATCAAAATGTTTCCCGATGACGCAAAACACACATCATTCAGGACTCCGAAGGGAGTTTTCTGCTACACAGTGATGCCCTTCAGCTTGAAGAACGCTGGTGCTACATACCAACGAGCTATGAGTACCATTTTCTGTCAACATCTACGCAAGACAGTTGAATGCTATGTTGATGACATCGCAGTCAAGAGCCGTCTCAAAGGTGATCACCTACACGACCTAAAGACAGTCTTCGATCTCATGCGAGCGCATTAACTCAAGATGAACCCCGCTAAATCCTTCCTTGGGGTTTCCAGCAGAAAATTTTTGGGCTTCATTATCACCGCGAAGGGCATTCATGTCGATCCCGAGAAAACTAAAGCCATCCTTGACATGGACCCTCCGAAGAACCTCCGAGAACATCGAGGCCTGCAGGGGCGTCTAGCATACATCCGAAGGTTTATAGCAAATCTTTCCGAAAAATGCCAACCCTTCACCCTGCTCATGAAGAAGGGAGTCTCCTACGTCTAGACAGAAGAATGCCAGAAAGCTTTCGATGATATCAAAGCTTACCTGACGAGCCCGCCAGTCCTGGTGGCACCTGTCGCTGGCAAACCCTTTCTCATCTACGTTCGTGCCATGGATCATTCCTTCGGTGCTTTGTTGGCTCAGAACAATGATGCGGACTACAAGCAAGCTATCTACTACCTTAGTAGAACAATGATCGGGGCCGAACACCGGTACAACCCCGTCGAAAAGGAGCGTTTGGCTTTGGTTTTTGCCATCCAGAAGACTCGCCATTATGTTTCGGGCCACACAATTCATGTCATCTCCCGAGTCAATCCACTCAGGGTTCTCATGACGAAGCCGAGATCTTTGAACTCCCGACTAGCTACATGGGCAATCCTGTTGACGCCGTACAACATGGTGCTCATTCCATAAAAGGCTGTCAAGGGTCAAGCTCTAGCCGACTTTTTAGCCGCGCACCCCATCCCGGAGTCCTCCATCTATGAAGACATCCCGGATGAGGTCCAAGAATCAAACGTCACTGAAGAAAACTTTGTTTGGCGGGTGTTTTTCGATGGCGCTTCAAGAGTAGGCCCCAAAGGTCAAATCATTGCAGGAGTGGGCGTGGTCTTAGTCTCCCCCGATCAGCTGGTCATCCCGCATGCCTACTCCCTTTTGAAGCCGTGCTCCAACAATGTTGCTGAGTACAACGTTCTCATCATGGGACTCCAGCTGGCGCAACAGCTGGGGGTGGATCATCTGGAAGCTTACGGCGACTCAAAACTCGTCGTTAATCAAATCCGAGGGCAGTACGAAGTTCGTCATGAAGATCTGGTTCCTTACAATGAAGCTGTATTGAATATTATTTCAACCTTCACCAAGTTCTTCATAGAATACGTACCTCGATTACAAAACCTGGAGGCTGACGCTCTGGCCGGCCTCGCAGCTTCATTAGCGGCACCCCTCGGGACTCAACACTACGTCACGGTAGTCGGTCGAGACTTGGTCTGTCCCAAAAACAACCTATGCTCACAAATGGCCCATGCCATGACGACAAGGGCCAGTGTTAATGTCCAAAACTGGAGGTTCCCATTCATCGACTTTGTTGTCTATGGAATTCTCCCAGAAGACCCGAAGGAAGCCGTCTCAGTTAGAAGACGTTTCCTTCGGTTCTATTATGATACAGCTACTAAAATGCTGTACCGACGCTCCTTCGATGGAGTTCTCCTTCGATGTCTATCCAACGAAAAAGCGCCCGAAGCCCTTCGGGAAGCTCATGACGGGACTTGCGGGGCTCATCAACTTGGCCCTAAGTTGCAGGATCGACTGTGACGCATGGGTTATTACTGGCCAACCATCGCAGCCGACGCTGTCGACTATGCTAAAAAGTGCCATGCTTGCCAGCTCCATGCCGACTTCATCCATAAACCGTCGAAACCACTACATCCTACGGCTGCCTTCTGGCCCTTCGAAGCTTGGGGCATGGACATTGTAGGACCGATCACCCCTCCATCATCGAGGGGACACCGCTTCATCCTAGCCATCACCGACTACTTCCCCAAATGGGCAGAAGCAGTTCCGCTGACGGAAGTAAAAAGCTCCAGGGTGATCAGCTTCATCAAGCACCATGTCATCTACTATTTCGGGGTACCTCGAAGGATTATCCATAATAACGGTCCACAGATCATCAGCCATGTTTTCAGCTGGTTCTGTGACAAGAATCGAATTCAGAATGTGGCGTCAACCGCCTGCAATCCGGTAGCAAACGGATTGGCCGAGGCATTTAACAAGACTATCGTCAAGCTACTCAAAAAGGTCGTGTCATCCAACAAACACGACTGGGACGAAAAGCTCGGCGAATGTCTTTAGGCCTACCGTACAACGGTACGGACCCCGACGAGAAACACCCTGTTCTTCTTAGTCTACAGGAGCGAAGCGGTACTGCCTCTCGAGATTCAGATACCCTCACTCTATGTAGCGCTCACAAACTAATTAACAGAAAAAGACAACCAGCGTCGTCATCTGTGAGAATTGAAAGCACTTGACGAAAAGTATCTCTTAGCTCAGCAGCGCATTGAACTCTATCAAGCCCATAGATCACAGGCTTTCAACAAAAAGGTCAAGCAGAGAACTTTCCAAGTAGGCGACCTGGTCCTAGCAGTCAGGAGGCCGATGGTGTTAACACACAAAACACCAGAAAAGTTCGAGCCCAAGTGGGAGGGACCTTTCATCATAGAGACGGTATACTCAAATGGTGCTTACCGCCTTGTCCGACCAAACAGGGACTTATTCATGATGCCCATCAACGACAAGTTCCTAAAAAAGTACTACTCATGACATCTTTCAGACATGTACTTCCATCTCTACCCAACAAGGAAGTCAGTGGACCTGATCATCAGAGCTCACATACATCTTCCCTTCACAAAAATCCTATGCTTTCGGAACCCAGTTGTTCCATGGCATTCTATCCCCAGTAGAAGAACAACCACGTCCACATTACCTCTGAGTTGCTCCCCTACGCCTTGCAAAGCGTAATCTTACACCACGTAGGATTGCGCTATTCATCATGTTTACCACGTCCATATTATCTCTGAGTAAACATCCCGTACGAACAACCCCTGCGTTGCCGTACATCAATCAAAGAACTTCCATGTCCATATTCCCTCTGAGTAGTTCTGCGTATCCCCCCAGAGTCACTCCTACCACGTCCATAACACCTCTGAGTAGGAGGATTCTGTCATTTGAACCCCGTATTTGCTACGTCCACATTACCTCTGAGCAAACATGTTGATTCTCTCAAACTTATTATCTGTACCTAAAAACCAAGGTGCACAAAAGATAATAGGTCCACACAAATCATCAGTTCATGATAGCAAAAATGAACACCCCACAAAATTTTTTATCTTTTATTTATTTAAAAGTAAAGGATTACATCCCCAGCAGAAGTTGTAAACTATAAAAATAACAAAAAGAGAGAGACTACAATGCCTAAGCATCACTGGGATTGGCAGAAAGCTCTTCAATCCGATGATTAAAGTCTTTCGCCCGAGTCTCTGCGGTCGCCAAGACCTGGCATTCGGCTTCTTGACGCATTACCTCTACAGCTTCGGGGGCAGTATCAGTCTCATACTTATCGTCTAGTTGTTGCCGCAGGTGGGTCAGGAAAAGAACCTGGCGGGTAAAAGCTGCTTCCTCCTCCTTAGATGCTACATGTTCAGCTCGGACTCGTTCAGCATCTAACAAGAGTTGGGCTCGTTGGTCTTCAAGATGGCGAATCTTGGCAGCGACTTCCGCTATGCTAGCCTCCAACGAGGCCCGCAACTCCATCTTTTACTGCGTGGATTGAGATAGCCTCTCCACCACAGCTTCAGCTTCGGCCACCTCACGGTCCCAGATAGCCACCGTGGCCTGATACGACGACACGACTTCAGCTATCAATTTCTCCTTTTCTGTTTCTATCAGAGCAGAAAAGTTATTTTGCCGGATACTCTGAAGTTCAGAAAGAAGCTGGTCGAGCTCGACCACCGATGCCTCCAGAATCTCGGCCATATGATCGTGGCCCTGGTGCGAACGTATCAAATCAATGGAGGGTAATGCCATGGCTTTTGCCGTCGCGAAACTCCCGTTCGTATTCAGCACAGTTGATACGCCTTTCTGCAGCATCTTGTACACTGCTTCAACAACAAACTGCACATACTCGTCTGCGTCTGCCAACACCTGAGGCATCATAGAAGGAGTTGGAGGAGCTACTCTGGACAGCGGACCTGCAGAAGACCCTTCGACCTTAATCTGCGAGGCCGCAACCTCAACCTCAGCGAACCCTTTCTCGTCAGGGACCTGCACTTCGTCACTAGCCCGAGGTGCCAAGTGGACGGAAGGAGCCGGATGGGACATCGATATCGTCTCCAAAGTGGAAGGATCAACAGATGGTTCAACCAGCAAACCCTTACCCTTTTGATTTCGGAGGGACCACCGATATCTAGGGCTGTCTCCTCTGTCTCTAAAACACTATCAGCAGACCACGCAGGACCCTCCTCCTCCGGCGAAACAGCAAGATCAACACCTACTTCCTGACTTGGCACCCCTGGAGCCAGGCTTGGAAGACGAGTCTCGTCTTCCTCATCGAATACCCTACGGGAATAGAATATGTCGGTACCTCCTGATCGGCAGCCAGCTCGACATCCGCTGCTAGGTCCGAGATAGGGCTCGGCAATAGTGTAGCCGACCTCCCTTCATCATGAAGAGGAGGGGAATCAGCCCTCTTCTCTATTACAACCGTGCCTGTTGCTCCTACAGGCTCAGAGACCTCTGGATGAACGTCGTCCGAAGAAGACAAACTCCATTCCTCTTCTTCATCTGGAAGAACAGCTTCTGCTGGGACCTCGGTACCAGAAGCCCTCACAGTAGCTTGTATCTCCACAGAAGTCTCCTCATCCGGGTTCTCCTCCACGGGAGATAACACAATCGACGGAATACGCTCATCATATGAGCCCGCTACCCACTTTGGTCCGCTAGCACCCTATTTTGGAGTTCGGGGTTTCCTTTTCTGCGACTCCTACAAAAAGAAAGCATATATCACAAAAAATGATAGAACTAACCAGACTACGTAGGATGTCCTTACCTCCACAGGAGCCAATTCTGTTGGCACCTCCGGTGACATCGCTTTTCTCTGCCTCTTCGGCGCAGAAGAACCGGCCTCGGTGCCGGCACATCTCTTCGGGCCAGCAACCGAGGGTTCTGTCTGAGTACCTTCCGAGGATACGGCAGGGGTGTCTCGATAACCAACCTCTAGCGGGCGATACGATCGAGCCTTCGCCAAACATATTCTTGGTTGCCTCCAACTGGCTGCCAACGATAAAACTGGTCTCCCTATCATACCAAGGGGATACAACATTCATCGTACAGTAAAATTTGGCAGCTGAGAAAAGAATCGACGGCTGCAGATTCAGAACTGGCATGGTAAAGCGGGCTCCGGTACATCCGGCATTGTAATAATTCCAAGCTCGTGCCCCATCAGTAGACTCCCGATATACCCCAGGCTGGTACTGGGGTTTTCCAACATCAACTGGGCATAGCCGAATTAACGTGCGAAATGGCTTGGCAAGTACGGTTCCAGGTAACAATGGTTCTTATTCCTATACACCAAATGGGATGGTCGAATGCTTTGCAACCAACGGAATCCCCACGGAGACAGAATTGTTGCATGCACACCCGAATCAGCTAAATCTTTATTTGCTTTGAAGCCGATGAAAATGGGACCAACTTTCGTGATCTCTCATCCTTGAAGGTAGGACAAAACCTTTCTACAAACAGGAACGCCCGTATGCAGCCACTTCCTCTGGTAGAAGCGGCAAAGGAATGCGTCTCCGGCTACGTGGTCTTCTTCCTGGCCTGGACTCATCACATTGGGATGGTACAAAATCAACCACCCTATCAGATAATGAAACGGCAGCTCGGCACGAGGAAAGTTAACGTTCTTACCTCGTTCGTGAACAATATCACTTGCGAATTCTCGTAGACCTCGCAGCAGGTTGCATACCATCGCAGGGAGTAGAGCCAAGGAATGGCCAAAAACTAACTTCACAGCTGGCAGGATCAGGTTCCAGGTCACCCTCTCCACCGAGCCTGTCACGCCCGAAAAGACATAATCTCGGAGCCAGATCATCAGATAAGCAGCCAACACTGCTTTCGATGACATCCGGTGAGTGAGGTGCCAGAAATAGCTATAGGAGCGTTCGTCCGATTCTCGGTCCGCATTTTCCTGGGGACTCTTTTTATTCAATCTGCTCATTTCAGAGAGCACCTTGGTACTGGAAAGAGCTGGCAGAGTCGTAAACTGAGAGGGATCCTCCTTGTCTTGCTCAAAGATGTAATCCCTCCAAGTAGTCATGTGGGGCTGTGCCCCGCCCCTATCCCTCTTCGGCATATAATAATGGTGGCTTGCCACTTCTTTGAAGACAGCCATCATCTCTTCTTCCTTGTCCCCCAGGACTTGGAACTCTTCGTTGGTCGGGAAGTACTCCTCATAGGGTTCTGATCCCCAAGGAAGCCTCGACACCTCATATATTTCATGAAGTGCAAGCCCTAGTTCCTCCACCGGGGTGAAGAAGGTCCCAGTCTGGGTGTTAAACATCTCCAGAAGCGCAAGGAACATGTGCCTATTGATGTCGATGCCCGCCTGGGTAGCACGAATAGTGGAAGTCAGCCCAATCTTTCAGAGTTCGGTTCAAAACTGCGTCAGAATCCAGGGTGTCAGTTTGTCCCATTTGGATACATAATGACACCAAACCTCTACCCGAAAATCATCCTTCGGGTATGACCGCTTCGATGACAGCATGCAGTTTACGAAAGTCGAAGCACCAAAAGCAAAAGTGTCGGCAGGAACGTCACTGTAAATACTCCCGGGACGTAGAGTTTGCCAGGTGAAATAAGACCCAGCCCGCGTGGCGGCCAAAGTATCCCTCTGGTTCGAGGTAGCATCGATTCTGATGGTGCCCGCCATCGCTCCCCCCTGAGACGGGGTTAACTCCCATGACATCCTCCTCTTGGAAGCAAGACGGCAGAAAGCCGTCAAAGGCCAGTGACGCTCGAGCTGCTTCACGAACATGTGCACCCCTTTGGCTGAGAGGAACCAATCTTCCTTGATCCTCATTACCTTCGCTTCAGTAGAAGTGAGGCGATCCCCGAACAGGAACTCACGCTTCAGGAAAGTCTCATTGCCAGGAACGGCAGATTACAAACTGCCACGCTCCATCATCCGTTGGAGGAACATATACTGTTGTTCCTTGATTTGAATCATTCTCTCGGGAGACTAATCCAGCATGATGGCAGCTTGGGCAGGATTTACTACCTCCTCGTTATAATCAACTCCTATCTGACAGAGAGCAGCGTCCAGCAGTAACTCATTCAAAAGCGGGACGGTCATCGAAACTGGCGGTCAGGAAAAGATGATAAAAACTCAGATATGTTAAAGCAACAGAGCAATATTTATCTGAGCCGAGTTCTCATCAGAAGAGCACACAATGAACCCAAGCTCAGGCACATCTGAAGAAAGGCGTCAGCGCATCATCAAGACTCGAGGTCCATGCACGTCAGCAGAGAAACTTCGGCACATCATCAGGACTCGAGGTCCATGCGCGTCAGCAGAAAGGCTTCGGCGCATCATCAGGACTCAAGGTCCATGCGCGTCAGCAGAAAGGCTTCGGCGCATCATCAGGACTCGAGGTCCATTCGCGTCAGCAAAGAAGCTTCGGCGCATAATCAGGACTCAAAGTACATCCGCGTCAGCAAGAAGCTTCGGCACATCATCAGGACTTGAGGTCCATGCACGTCAGCGTACGTGAGTTCTAAAAAGACTTTCTCAAAATACTAAAGGTATGACAAGGATGACAAACGCGCCAATCACCGCCGGCCGAACGTCGACGGGCGTCCTGGGGACAGCATCAACGTCGGCCTCTGCAGGCTCCTTACCCCGACCTTGACCTCGGCCAGCACCACCGCGAGGAGTCTTGGGAGCCATTTCGTAAAAAGAAGTTAGGGTTTTGAAACAAGAACTCCAAAAAAGAAGAAAGCTTTTTGGCAGAAAGTAAAGAACTTTCTCTCTACCAGACGCCTATTTATAGGCTTGGTCGCACGCGTGAACCGATGAAGGGTGACGTCAGCCGCCGCCTGGGGTTCTACAAAGTGATAACTGCAAATAATCTAAAAAGATCATCATTAAATCTTTCTGTTTATTTCGAAGCGTTATCATTTGCATTTAAAACTTAGAGTAGCATGCGCCTCATCATAGATGCACGGAGCAATCATGCGCCCCAAATAGTTGTGTGCCCCATTGAAGACCATACCATGCTTCTTATTCAAAGTATTCCAAAACTTGACAGAAAGTTTTACAAACTTTGAAGGGGGTCTTGTAGAAGCATGGAATTTCAAGCGCATCTACAGGACAGAATTCCTATGCGCCTAATATTATATGCGCCAGGGAACATCAAACGAAGTACTTGGCACAGCAAGACATCAAAAGTATAGACATCAAAAGAATTTTTTATTTCATATAAAAGTCTATTACATGTCTAAAAAAGGCTTTACAAAAGAAAATTTCTACAAAAAGAAAGAATCCTAAGACTACAGCCAGGCGCAGCAAACTGCCATGCGCCTTCTGCCCGGCACATCATCCGTCAAGCGCATCACTTTAGCGTCTCAGTTAGGCGCGTGCCTTCAGCGTCTCAGTTAGGCGCATCTCTTCAGCGTCTCAGTTATGCGCATCATGAAGTCTCAGCATATGCGCTCTACTTCGACCCGATCAAGTGCTTCGACTAATGAAGCATTTATTGAGCAGAACTAGGGTAGGCGATCAACCCCACTCTAGCTGGAGGAAGAGCTCTCCAAAGCCCAAGGAAGAGGAGAGCACCGCAACTCCGATCTGCGGCTAAAGGATCAGCTTTTCATACAACCAGAGTGGGCAACACCCCACTCTTACAGGAAGAAGAGCTCTTCAAAGCCCAAGGAAGATGTGAGCACCACAATTCCGATCTGCGGCTCTTCCGAAATAACGGAGACGAGTCTCGAGCATCCCGATCTTTGGATGCAACAGGCACCTTCCGCCTGCCCAGAAGCCATCGATTCTGACTTTTGGATATAACAGTCACCTTCAAGTGCATGAATGAAGACAATTTGTCGCATCTTCACCCTCGGGAGAATCTTGTCAACAGAATGTGCTCAAGCAAATAAGTTTATTCAGGAAAACATGAAAGAACGAGAAGCAAACTCTTTCCTTGCTGCTATTTATAGGACGAGCAAATCAAACCCATGTGCCAAGTGGCGGGCTCCCCGAATCCCGTGCAATGAATTTGCATTTATGGTGATGAACCTGACGCTTTGAATTCGGCCAAGTCAAGAACGGCTATTTAAAGCACTCGAGGAATGCAACAGTCGGACCAATAAAGACGCATCATGCAAATGGATGCGCCGATCAAATAATGCACATCCTACAGACGCACCAGTCGCTACCAAGCGCCCTGTATGGATGTGCCCAACAAAGCACAGATCCATGCGTCCTAATCAACATGGACCCATGCACCTAATGGAACGTAGATCAATGCACCCACTCAACAGCCCATCACCCGTCAAAGAACATTAAATGCTGAAGTCCTGACACGACAGTAGCCATGCCTATATGACAGAGCAGCGACAACTTTTACAGAACACGAAGCGCCGCTGACGTCAGTGTCATCATTAATCTCTTTCGACGGTTACAAGCCACGTGGCCGTCCAGCCATTCGCATGTACCTCTGCAGCCATGTATCCAAACCTCTGCATACGCTTCAAGGGCCATGCGCCTCTGACCTTCCTCTGATCCCTAAAGACAGAAGTAAGGTCGCTACTGAAGCCTCGCATGCGTCTCAAAAGCCATACGCCCAGATCAGTTCGTGACTCCTGAAGGTTGTGAGCCAAAGTCATTTTATGCGTCCAATCCCAGGCACATCCTATCAGATTATCCTCCACCAAATATGAGATCTTTGAGCTACGGACACGCGCCACGTGTCCTTTGACTCAATTCAGCCTATGAAGGGGTACTAATCACCCAAGATCTCAGCAACAGAAAGATCCTCTCCCCTGCTATGTGCCAGCCCATAAACGATGGTGCATCATCCATGTGCCTCCCGGAGCTTCAACCATGTGCGACCCCACGTACAGGCGCATCCTACATATGCGCGCATGAGCAGCCAGCCTGCAAGCTATAAATAGAGGGATCACTTCCTTCTTCCAGACACACACCTACGGACAGAGACCTTCATGCACACAGTGAGAGAGGCAGATACAGACACTCAATGTCTTCTCCCTCTCCGCAAGCTCCAACACCCAGAGCAACTCAGACCTTCAAGTAACCGAAAACTGTCGTCAGATCGTCAACGGAGTCAACGTATTACCACTCGCTTCATCGACACAGGGACCCAGATAAACAAAAGTGTACTCCTAGGACTACATCTAAGTCCTACATTATAATACTGTTCTGTTTGTAATTAACATTGCATCAAAAGATTTTAATAGCAAATACTTACGAACACCTTGGGGAGTAGGGCATCGTATCTGGGAAGATGCCCCATCATGGACTCGAAGTAGTTTCGGTACCGACAGGGTGATGACTTCTCATCAAAAGGAGTTAGAGACTGTGGTTTGTACTTCAGGGGAAAGACAACCTTGTTCCATTCGGCGGGATAAGGCCAACTCATTCCTAGGCTCTACATTCTCTCCCGATTGCTAATGGATTTACATTGAGCTCGCAACTCTTGAATCTCCCTTCGGTCGTCGTTGGTTGGAGCCGGTACTGGCCTAGAGGCGATATTGGACTCGTCGTTAACTCCTGTCTCATGACTTCCTTGTGAAGTCATTAGTGAAGCTATGTTAGCCCTTATATCTGCCATCGACTAGGATATGGACTACATCACGGCATTGTAGATGGCCATCATTGTTTTTAGAGCATCGAGCTGTTTTCTGTCATTTGTATCAGTGTCATCATCACCGTCCATGTGTACTGTTCGACAGTTCAGGAGACTTAGCGAGAGTATGGACTCATTTGGCCTAATTTTGTCGGCCTTCATCTTCGTTGGGGTGGGGACGTATGGTGCCATCGTCTTCTGACTCCAGTGACTGGCTACCCCCAGCTACTATAGTAGCTTGGATGGCTGAAGGTCCACCCCAACTTTGTATCTTATCCTTGAAGGATTGCTACCCCCAATGTAGGAGATAGGTGGGGAAGATGTACCCCCTAATTATGGCATGCCCTTCCGAAAGAGTCCTCTTGATTGGGTATTTTGGAATACCCCTATCATAGGTATAGCCGGGTGGTCTAACCTTTGTGTTGGCAGTCTCCTCGCACTATTTAAGGAGGGGGCGCCTTTAAAAACATTGGGACGAGAGTATCCCTTCGGGCGGAGTAGCAGGAAGCATGAATTGGTTATCTCCCGCTGTCAGCTATAGCCGTTGGAAGATGGATGGCTTGTTTGTAGACACTACTGTCTAGGAACGATAGCAGTTGATGGTGATTTGTGTGTAATGCCCTATGGAGGGTTTGTTTCATTCGTCACCATTTTTTATTAGCCCCCTCCCCCCCGCTTGCGATCTATTATTTCCCGTAAGTCAGGCAGTGGGCATTTATCTGTGCCACGTGGGTCGCATGGCTGATCAGATGAGACTCTCGATCCATCGCAGGGTTACCTGGAATGGATCTATGGGTTAATGCGCATGATTTTGATAGGCTCATGTGTGTGTCCAATAGAGCCCTTCTGTTATGGGCCCGTATAATCATCAGGGTTACTTTCTGATGAATGCCAGTCGAGGCAATGGTCCGGGTACGTTGAGCCTATGTTGCTATAGAACTCTTTGTACTAGCATTTGAGTAGTACAGCGTGTCCAAGTCCTTTTCACGGGTGGAAGCGAGGTTTTGTGGTTAGAAGTCGGCAGAGCATCCTCCGCAGTTGTGGGTGGTGGCACAGCAGCCTTGACCACCCAGGACTTGCGAGTCTTTCTAGGTTTTGCAAACCTTGGAGAAGGATTTGACACTTTAGAGAGGATGTCTCCGTAATCTTGTTGGTTAAACAGGACGACCAACGTCTATTGTGATGAGCCCAACTTGAAAATATCAGATTGTATGACTACTTTTTGGTCGTCGAAAAAATTCATCCCCAGCAGAGTCGCCAGCTTGTTCGCCATCACGAGAAAGATGAGAAAGAAATGTATCTTTCAGAGGGATAAGGGAAAAAGAGATAAATTGATATAAGACTCATTTCCTTTCCTTTATATATTGCAATTTGAATAGTGCAACAAACCCTAACAGTAAGGGTTTGCTAATACAAATATAGATTCTGGAAAAGTGTGCCGATGTAGATCGGGTACTGTAATAACCCCTTTTCTCTGTTGATGATCCGATACTTAATAGCTGTAAGCGCCGTTATTTTTGGAAATTATTTTTTATTTATTTTATATGATTTCTATTTGTTAGATTAAATTTTATTTTTCATTATGACTATAGATGTACTTTTTCATAGCTTTAATTTTTAGAGAACAAGAAATGTCAATCTTTCGAAACGTCTTTCATGAGTTTTGATGTAGACAAGCCCATTATCAATTTGATATATTACCATCCAAACTTATTTCCTAACATTCTTTTGACTTCGCATAACTTTGGGTCAATTTAGGCCATTTGCCCGTTTACCGTAATTGTAGACCTAACTTCCAACTTGAGTTCGGGACTCGACATCGATCAAAATAATTTGACCCAATATATGGTTTTGACCCATTTTGAGCCTACGACACGAATGCTAAGGGTGTGCCACTCAATCGAGTTCCCATGTGCTATTTATTTGTGAATGGCACAAGAGACTCGTTGCTTGACTTTTCGGATTCGATTTGACTAGAAAATATGTTTGGACCAAACCTAGCCAACCCCACTTGGTAGAGCCATGTTAGGTAGCCTTGACCCATTAAAATTATTTTGAAATTATTTTTATAGGATTTTGTACAGTCAAATAGATGTAAATAAGATTTCGTATATATATGATTACATTTATATATATATATACATAAAGTAAATACATTTGTGATTTAAATGTTATAATGTGTTTATAGAAATTTCGTACGTGGAAGGTATGTATTTTCTGCATATATAGGGTGGTATAAACTAAATATTGTATGTTAATATAAGTATATTTTGTAATAAATTTAGTATATTATGTTAATTATAGGTATAAGAATATATAGGGTATATATATTAATAATATACAGGGATATATATATTTACCTATAAAGGACTTCTATGTACATATATATTATACCAAATATACATTATAGCATATAGTAATATATTAGTATAACTAAATACACACACACACACACACACACACACACACACACACACATATATATATATATATATATATATATATATATATATATATATATATATATATATATATAAATATATATATATATATATATATATATATATATATATATATATATATATATATATATATATTTTATATATATATATAAAATATATATATATATATATATATATATATATATATATATTTTATTTTAAAAATATATATATATATATATATATATATATTTTTTTTTTTTTTAATTTTTTATATATATATTTTTTTATTTATATATATATATATATATATATATATATATATATATATATAATATATATATATATATATTTGAAACGGAAACTTTTATTAATCTCGAAGGCGCAAAATGCCGAAGCCTTTACAAGTATGGCCAAAAGGAGAAAAAAAAATGTTGAGGAAAAGTAGTGGGAGAACCGCCCCCTCCTCAGCAGCACCTCAGGAAGCTACTGTCAGCTGATTTCAAAGTTCCAGAACCCTTCCCGGACGTGTTTACAATGTGTGCTAATCTTGTGAATCTGTTTGTTGGTTTCGCAGATTAGTTGGTTACCAGTGTATTGGTGCACTTCATATCTAAATTTGTCACAATTTTTCCACAAAACCCACGTGACGGCGGCTGCGAAGATCTGGTGGCCGTGAGAAGCACCCCAAGTGGTAAGGAGATCATTGAAGCCCCCATCGCCCTGCTCCTGTCGGTAGTTGTTGGAAAAAGTTGTCCAAGTCTGCACTGCTAGGACTCCGGTAGAAAGAATATGGTCGATAGTTTTGACCTGACGCTCCGAGCAGCAGTGACACGCAGAAGCGAGGCTGAAGCCAATAGTGAGGAGGGAGTTGTCAGTGGGTAGTTTCCTGTGAAACGCCCTCCACATCAGGAAGGACAATTTCTTGGGGATGCATGATTGCCAAAAAAGGCCCAATTAAGGGGGAAGGCTAACCCACACGACGAGCGTGAAAGTCCCGTCAACCGTCAGTGATCACTTTAACAGATCGGGATTGGAGCCAATCTGCAGGCCAGACGCTGCGAGAGCAACAGCAGCTTCCTCGCTAATCCAGGTCTTAACTCTCTCCTAATCCCACTTCCCGATGCTGTCCCACAAATCACGAATCTGGGTGTTGGATGGGGTGTCCACGATATTGGGGAGGAGCACGTCCCCGGACCATCTCTCGAGGAATAAGGACGAGGCTCCCGATCCAAGCTGTAGTCGAATCGTCGGCTCAGCAAGGCGCCGACCGATCAGGATGCGACGCCAGGATGCGGATGATCGGTTGTTTAAGAAAGCTTTTGGTGGGTGATTGTGTTTAAAATATCTGGCCTTCATGAACTGCGTCCAAATGGAATTTCCCTCGCGAAGCCTCCACTATATTTTCATCGAGCACGCGTCCACGATGTTCGCCAACCTGCTGAAGCCCAGCCCGCCTTCATCTGTGGGTCTGGCCATGGAGTCCCAACCAGCCTAATAGTGTTTGTCAGCGCCGTCGCAATGTTCCTAGTAGAAATTGGTAAAGAGGTGTTCTATTTTGGTAAGGACTTTCTTAGGTAGAGCGCAGGCTGCCAGGGTGTAAATCGGGATAGAAGAGAGCACATGTTGGATGAGAATCATCTTCCCTCCAGGAGAAAGTATAGCGTTGTGCCATCCCTCAATTTTGTTTCTTATTTTTCTTACCAGGCCTTCGAAGATTCCCACGTTAGATCTCCGTACACCAAGGTGCACCCAAGATAAGTGAAAGGAGGGTAAGCAACCGAGAAGGAGGTTTTGTTGGACAGGGTGGTGATGTGGGATCTCGCCGTCGAGTGATGAACATAGATGACACTCTTGTTAGGGTTAATACGCTGACCAGAGCAACTGGAGTATCTCTGCAGCGTGTTGGTGACCACGTCAGCAGAGTCGTTGTCACCTGAAGAGAAGATAAGGATGTCATCGACATAGGCTAGGTGAGTAATAATCAGACAGCCGCTAGAGGTGTGGAAATGCTGGAACCTTGGAGATCTGATCATTTTGTTCAAATTTCTACTCAGCGCTTCTGCAGCAATGATGAAGATGGACGAGGATAGGGGATCCCCTTGTCTGATACCCCTGGTAGAATAAAAAACCTACAGCTTGGCCATTAATGACCATGGAGAACCACGAATTGCTGATGGATCTCCATACGATATTAATCCACGTTTTCGAGAACCTAAAAGCCATGAATACCTAGATCATGAATTGCCAGTCAAGTCTGTCGTAGACCTTCTCTATGCCCAACTTGATAGCGATGTTCCCTCCTTTGGCCGGAAATTTCATACAAGTGATCATCTCCTGCGCCAACAGGATATTGTCGAGGATATTGTGGCCTCGAACGAAACCACTCTGCTCGTCGGAGATGATCTTTGGGAGCAGCTCGGTCATGCAGTTTGTGATGATCTTATGATTTTGTTCGTGAAGGTGCACAAGCTTATAGGGCAGAAGTCTTTGAAAGTCTCAGGGTTATCATTTTTGGGGATGAGGATGAGGTTGGCGTTGGATATCGCTTTGGGGTATCTGGCACCCTGGAAGAAGGCGACCACCACTGTCACACTCATTTTTCTAAGTAAGGGTATTCTAGTTATTATGTGCTAATTTGATTTTTTTAATATTAATTAAATTGATTGTTATATGGTTTGGATTGGTGTTATGGTATGACCAAGATGGTATAACCTTAGTCAACCTTGATTAGAAGCCTAATAATATAACTAAATTTATTATTGGCTTTTTAGATTTAATTTAGAATTATTATCTATTTTTAAGAATTATTTAATTTATTTTTAGACACTACAACAATAAGGACTTTTCTTGACGGTGATTCCCCGTCAAGAAATGTGTATCTTGACGGTTGCGGATCCGTCAAGTAGGCCGGAGTCAAGAAAAGGGTCCCCCCTTTCTTGACGGTCGCTGGAAGGGATTTTCTTGACGGTTTTTGCCGTCATATGAAGTACTTTTCTTGACTATTTTTAGCCGTCAAGATAGCAGTTTTTAGAAACCGTCAATGTAGACAAATACTTTTTTTGACTCCGGCCTAGATGATGGTTATTAGCCGTCAAGAAAAGCATTTATTCACAAGCTATTATGCAGCATGATTTGAATTAAAATTGACGTTTGACAACCGTCAAGAAAAAGTACCGTAAAGAGAAGCTTGCCAAAATTCCATCAAGAATTATATATAATATTAGTCAAATACACATAATATCAATCCAAAAGCTACACACATCAAATTACTATAAAACTCAAATTTTATATTAACAAACTGTATTGTTCATACAACAAAAACTTTCAATACATATCCCACCACATGTATTCTTCACTTGTCCTACCACAACATAATCCAATTAACCACAAAGTACACATGTCCCACATTTGTTGGTTCCATACCACTTAAATATATAAACCACAAACATCCATCACTTGTCACCACAAAACATAATCTAACTATACAAAATGAAACCAAAAAAGTAGCAAACCAGATCGGAGCACATCCCTCTCATATCCACTCATCAACTCCAACTGCCAGAGTCCCACAGCCAGCTAGCTAACTGTCTGTAACAGAAACCTGTAACACAAAATCCAATATATCAGACAATATAAATAGAGGTAATGAGAAGAGCAAGACATGGAAAAAGTATGGAATTACTTAGCTTTAATTAGTTCATTAGTTTCTTGTATATCTTTCCTTTAGATGTCTGTAAACCTTCTTTCTAGCAATTCAATAAATCCTATTTATGTTTTTCCCCTTTAGATAGCAGTCCAAGAACACAATATATCTAGAGTTTTGATTACATTCACCATCATAATCATGGGCACCCAAGCTTCACTCAAGGACATGTGTTAACCCAGCAACCTAACCATCAACCAAGAGTAGCATAAGAGCCACTATCAGTTGGGATGAATTTTTCTCCATTAAATTCATCATTTGGGAATGTAACCACTGGACATGCTTCATTTGGGATTCCATCAGCACAATACCCATTGAATGCTTCATTTGAGAACCCATCAGCTCAATAGCATACATGTTATACTTATGAAGGAATTCCTGCATACACTAACCCAATAACTGCACATGTGGGTTATTTGAATTCCCTAAACCTTGCACAGATGGGATCAATTCCTGTACAGTTTGAACCCAACCCTTACTTATATGTTCAGACACCACAAGAGTCTCCACGGCAGGTATCTCAAGGATTTCACCTAATTAGAGTATCAGAAAACCCACATACAGGGTATGCAAAGATGGGTGTCAGTGGTCCAGCCATGCATACCTATGTGCAAACACCACAAGAATCTCAAACACTAGCTAAGTTATCAACATTATATGGAGTTATGAAACAACCTGCATCTACAATTGTACTGATATTAGTCACTTGAATAAGTTGAGAAATGCAACTTAGATGGAAAAAGGTGAACACCTGATATTTTAACTATAATGCTCTTAAATTTCAAGTATCACATAAGACGTATATATTTTACTTCAATTTAATAGGCCTTTACTAGTTTGTTTACTATATCCCATTAGCATTATTTTGTAGCATTTGAGACTTCGAGTTTTCAGTTTGAAAGTAGGAAAGAGGACAAATTTGTTAGATGATTGAAATATCAACAAATGCTTTTGTGATCTTATTTTTGACCTCCTCAAACATCTGCCAAATTGAATAAACATCAAATGACAACTGAACCATCATATTTGTTCTGTATATATTGGATTAGCCATATTGCTATCCAATTGTTAGCCTTTATCTTAACATGAGAGGCCACTTCCAATTGGCACTCTCGAATCAAAATACTTTGTACTGAGAGTTATTTAGAATTGATCGACAAAGTAATGCACAACAAAGAAAATTTTGGGATCAATGATTAGTATATGTTGGCCGACAGTAATTACTTTCCAGTAAATTCAAATTCAAATGTAAGCAATCTTTCTTTGTATTATCGGAATGAACAATTATGATATCACTTCTATCATGATACCAACATGATACAGCCCCTCCATTAGTGCATGAACAGCTCCCTTTAATAATGCAACTAATAGCCACACTACAAGAAAATTGATTTTTTCCATCGTTTTATAAACGTCGGGAAAAGGTAAAAAAAACGTTGGCATAGGAATTCCCAACATTTTTTCAACATTTTCGACAAACGTCGTCGTTGCCGTAGTTGGGAATTTACGACATTTTAGATAAACGTCGGTATAGGTAAAAACGACGTTTGCAACAACGTTTAATAAATGTCAAAAATTGTGCAATAATAGGTAATAATTTTCTAACGTTTTAACAAAAACGTTGGAAACACTACAAGAAAAACACATTTTTATGACGGGTAAAAATCGTCATATATGACATTTTATAACGTTTTTTTGTAAGCCCGCAACCGTCATGAAAACCAATGTTATAAATGTTTACTAAAACCGTTATAAATGATGTCATATTATATGACACTTATTTATTGGAAACGTTATAAATAATACAGTTATATATAATACTAAATTTTCAAGCGATATTAATATTATCATTATATATAACATATCTATTTAAAAGCATTATAAATATGACATATATATATATAACGCTTTTTAAACTGTTCTAGAATTCAAACATTCATAAAGCATTATAAATAGGTCATATATACATAACACTTTTTAACATGTTCTATTATTCACGCACATATATATCACCTGTCAAAGCTTATAACTCAATGCGTTATAAAAAGCAATACTCAATACTGCTCAAATTTAAAACATTCATTTTGAACCAGATACAACATAAATTATTTCAATATAAATTTAACAAACACTTATAATATTTTTTTAGAATTAAAAATATATTTAACTGTACCAAAAGTACATAATACCACCATCTTAATTACATTTTTCTTGAAATAGATATCCAAATACATATTACATTCTTTAGTAGGTGGAACCCTCAAAACCGTTCTTCCTTTGGCTTCAACTTTCAACTGGCGCCCTCAAAACTGTCGACATCAACTTCAAAACAGACAACAGTGCACCCTAAAAAATTGTCAAGCAAAATCATAAAAAATAAATTAAACATCAAACAACCATGAGATGTGAATATTTATAGCAAAAAAATAGAAAATCATAAATTAACTATGCAACATGACATTTATATCTATATATAGCTAAGTATCGAACATTTGGCAATAATTGACTATAATTTCTAACATCAACCACAACCAGTAAAACAGATAAACAAATTTACACTTGCCTAAAAAATTCATATGAATACTCACTTCACCATTGATTTCCCAGGCTAAAAAGAGCTTGGTCCTAAAACATCCTACAATCAAAATTGTTTGTTTTAGAAGCTAAAATCAGTAAACAACTAAGAAGTACCAAAAAATCGTGTGTTACAATTCTCTTCCAAAAATAGCATACATTGTATTTTAAGAGGTGCATAGATATCTCCAGAATACCTTGGAGAGGTGCAGAAGAAAGAACGGTATTTGTATTTTAAGAGTAAAAGTCTGTACATTATCCCCATACATTATTCTCTTGAACCTAAAGCTAAGAAAAACAACAGCAAATCCTTAGACTTAGGATTTGAACCTAAAGCTAAGAAAAACAACACCAAAGCAAATTAACTAAAAATTATAAAGTTCAGAAGACAGACTTCACCTTTTTTTGTTTAAGAGCAGCTCTAGCCTGATACTTCCCCGTCTTCCCTTCGTGCTCTCACCATTGTCAACCTCTCCTCCTTACTCATTTTCCTTTTTATGTTTACCTACACCACATAAATTAAATTGTAGTTCATGAATATACAGGTATCAAGGAATCAAGTATAACTGTATAAACAACTTACAAAAATGTTGATCGATCAAGTATCAACACAGAAGAAATGGAAAGAATCCGAAGGGTGTCCTCATACTCACTAGTAATATAAAGTGAACTCACAAGTTTTGACCAGTCTTGCCTTGTTCATTTTGTTAAGCATGAATAGTAGCAAATATTCTAGAAACCACTTGGGTTGGAAAACATTAGGAAATTTTTGGTACAATTAAGATGGAAAAACTGAAAGCATTAGAAATGAACTTAAATAATGTTCCTATGTTTTGTTAAACAGGTTTGGATCAGTTGTGGACAGTTTTTAAAGTATCCATGGTTGGGGTGATACCAACCAACCAGTGTGTCTATACAAGTGATAGAGAGTAGAAATACTTTATTGTGACAAACTTCTAATTTCTCTTTTTTAACATTATTTCTATATCATTCTGGAATATTCTGTGACAGCTGAATTATTCTTCTCCAGCTTGTCCAATACTTGGTAATCTCGTTGGAAGACTAGAAACCAACATTTCTTGTACATTAAGAAACTATAAGCAATTTGAAATCCATAAAAGGAGTTAAAAAAGCTCACCTTGAGCATGGCAGGATCTACACGTTTCACACTCAGCTACTCAGAAGAGGGAATTTTAAAACCTGTTGCTTTAGGATCTGAACCCTTTCTCAAAAGACCTTGCTGAGTTAAAGCCAGTTTAGCTTCTTTCTTAGCCTGAAACATGCATGATTAATCAAAAATGAAAAACCATTATGATTAAAACTTTAGGAGTTACATCTGACGTCAAGGTGCAAGTAACTTAAGAACATAACTTATTGTCAATTCATTGCTATAGAAGTTCCTGATACTAATATACCTTTAACTCTTTTAAACGTTGGAAATCTTCGTTAGAAAGAATTCCATCATCTGCATTTAATGGGGCTTCTGCCATTTTGGCCCCTGCTAGTCTCTTGAGAGCTGAAGACTAGTATCTGCAGAATTCAGTTGTCCAACGTAATCAACAAACTTCCATTTTGGCCCCTGCTAGTCTCTTTTGGCCTGGCTTTCGGATCAATCGGACGACCACGATCTTTCTTTATCAAGAGAGGACATACCTGAACAAGGTAACAAGATAAGAAATCTGCTCTGGTCTAATATCATTTCATAAGCAAAGAAATTTCTACAGTCAGCTACGAGCCTACGACTACAAAAAGTGACCAAGGATCGAGCTGTTGTTGATATTGCCTTTTTATGTGACTTTTTGTATAAGACAAGGTCTTGAAGGAGATCTTCGTTCATCAACTGGGAGGGAAAATAGTGATATATATATATATATATATATATATATATATATATATATATATATATATATATATATCAAGATTATAATCCAAAAGAAGAGAAAAGTTAATTAAGAATTACCAAATCAATTTACTTATTTTAGAAAACAAAGAAGCATTATCACAAATGGACTTTTCAAGGTCTGATTGCATGGAGAAGCATTAGTATCTTAGGTTAGAATCAACAAGGCAATTCTAGAGAATTACATAAATATGATAAGCAAAATATAATATTATATATATATATATATATATATATATATATATATATATATATATATATATATATATGTATATATATATATATATATTGAACACCACCACCAACAATGTTTCAGAATCAGGACATTCACTTCCCATGATCCTCCTCCAATAGATAAAGTTTGCACTTAAATTCCTGTGAGACCTTCCTTCTGGGCTTGGGTTAGAAGAAGCCATAAATGGTTAAAAGGTATGGAGAGTGTTGATGAGAAGAAAATATCATGTTGCAGTGCCTAGAGGGGTTTACGCACTTCTGGTGACCTGTTGAAGTGTTGTGACCTCGACCTATACAAGCAAGCAAAGGGCCTTGAAGATCCTGAAATTTTAGCAAGAGAAATAGTTTTGTAAGTGAAATAGAGGCCGTAAATGGTTAAAAGGTATGGAGAGTGTTGATGAGAAGAAAATATCATGTTGCAGTGCCTAGAGGGGTTTACGCACTTCTGGTGACCTGTTGAAGTGTTGTGACCTCGACCTATACAAGCAAGCAAAGGGCCTTGAAGATCCTAAAATTTTAGCAAGAGAAATAGTTTTGTAAGTGAAATAGAAGCATTGTACGAGATATTTGCTGAATCCGTCTTTCATCCAAATGCTCCAATTGATGACAAGATTGAATTCTCTTTCCAAATGTATGATCTCAAGCAACAAGGCTTCATTGAAAGACAAGAGGTGAAGGAAATGGTGGTGGCTATACTAGCTGAGTCAGGCATGAAGAATGTATCATTGAAAAGACTTTTGAGGAAGAAGATGCAAAGCATGACAAGAAAATCGATAAGGAAGAGTGGTGCAGTCTTGTCTTACGACATCCATCTCTACTAAAGAACATGACCTTGCAATATCTCAAGGACATCACAACTACTTTTCCTTGCTTCGTGTTTCACTCTCAAGTAGATGGTACCTGATGAATTGATCGGCTAAAGCGTTGAAGATACGATGGAGTTTACTACAATGCCAAGGAAACATAAATGTCATAAGTAAACACGAAGAACGTAAATGCTTGGAAGAAATGATCTGGGGATAGCTTTATTGGTTTATAAGAGGAATTTGCCATTGTTTGTTTTCTTTAACTAGTCCAAACTTGCTTTGTCAATAGGAAATGCTTCTTATGTATTTCATCATATTCATAATTTGTTATTGTATAAACAGCCCATAACATCATTTTAGCTTTTTCGACATTACATCAAAAAATTGAAGTATGTAATGGGCTTGCCGATCATTTTTGTTAAACCATTGTTCCTATTTGGTCGACATGAGAAAATTTGTAAACATAAAATGCTCACAGTTTTAGCTGTGATATATATATATATATATATATATATATATATATATATATATATATATATATATATATTTTTTTTTATTTTTTATTTTTTTTAGCTGTGATATATATATATATATATATTATATATATATATATATATATTTATATATATATATATATATATATATATATATATATATATATATATATCGAGTTGAGATATAGGAAATACCATATGATAGATCCGAGAACAGAAATTTTAACTTTGTACATTAGAAAATAAAGTAATGGATGCTAGGAGATAATTCTACACAAGAGAGGGAAAGGAAAACAAAATAACACTATTGAAATCACATTAATACTGTGCTTTTAACATCACCAACCTTCTGTGCTTTTACATGTGAAGTCTGGACGATTTGAGCCACCCCAGCTGCAACCAAGGAAAATCATTAATAAACTCTCCAGAATAAAAAATAAAGGGGGGCTGAGAGATAGAGATAAGCAACAAAATGATATATGAGTTGCATTACGTATTACAAAAACCTAATGTTTTCTGAAGACAAATATAAAACACACATCTGAATTGTTGGAGGATAATTCCTATCCATAAGAAGTCCAAATATGCAAACAAAGGTTTCTACAAAACCACTGATTTACCATTCTTCAGCTCTAAGTGCTATATGTGTTGACTATCACAAAGCATATAGGATATATGTCAGAACGCAACATACACTTTGTTTTTTATGGTTTGGAGTCCACAGAATGGCCTATTTCTAAGTTACATTGATATAATAGAAGATATTTTTGAATTTGAAATTGAAGAAAATGCCTACTTCAAGATTTTTGGGTAACAACTTTACTAAATGTATTAACAATATGGACACTTGATGCCTACTTCACTGGCTGGTAACGTAAAGGCTCTATGACGTTGGTGTTGAATTCCTAGCCAACATAAATATAAGCATGAAAGGGCCTTACCATAAAACATAGAAACACAGTTAGAAAGTTAGAAAGCAGGTAGATCTATCTCTATGGTCACATAGTTTAAGCTCATGCAACCAAAGAGCACCAACCAAAGAGCACCACCCAGGTTCTCCTAAACCAAACGAGAATCTTGACGAAGAGGTAAGAATATACAACTTTTTTTTGGGTTTGAATTCATTTCTATGTAACTTCAAGCCAAAAATGTGAAGAGGAATGACATCGATCCCTGATCAGCAGGAGGGAAATAAAATTTTGTTTTACAAATCTGTCAAAACCATAGCGACCCCAAAATTTTGTGATAAAGATTTTGTTGTTTCTGTTGACGTTGTTGTGAATATGCCAAAACCATAATATGTCAAAGATAACTCATAAACTATCTTCTTATTGGTAACCCACTTGATCTCAACAGTGCTTCCATTTAAGTGGAAAAGTCAATGGTAAACCCCGCTCTTCGGTTGATAGATTTTTGCAAGCTATCCGTCTCATTTTAACATGTTACTTGCAAGCAGCAATAATGTTAACTATTGCAACAGAGGCAATTTTATTACTTTCGGTAAACAAGTATGCAAATGCTTACAAAATCTAAGGATAAATAAGATTTATATGTCAGCTCAAAAGTAATGCTACCATGAGTTTCTTTATTTATTGCAAAGTTTAACTCTGAAAACCTTCGTAAGAGTGCTAATTTTATATTCCTGTATGCAGCAAAAACAAAATATTCTGGAAATTAATAATCTAAACTACAATATATTAACTGAAAGAGATTTTTCAAAAGCCATGATTCATTTCTTAAAGACTAAAAGTCCAATTATGATTTAGTTCAAGATTTGAGTTTTTCTTAACGATATTTATTTATTCATCATGGTTTGTATAACAGGGGTTAAATTTTTCGTGGAAGGAATATTCTTGAAAAGAGTAAAGGTATACAAATTACATCTAGAGCATTCTTGCTTCAGCTAATCATAATAATTTTTATTTAGGGAAGTACATCATAATTACCTTTTGAAAGATAGAATAATACTGCTAATCTAGTGTGCCCCATTTGTTTAGAAGTTCTGGATCTTTCCTTGATTGATAAGATAAATATAGGTATGTACCTAGATGAACTACATTAGTGATTAAACAATGTCTAATGAATCAAACTACCAATCCTAGAATCAGTTTGGCAAACAGATCTAGTCAAAATATTATAAACCTTCCCATCAAATATATTAGATGAAACGAGTCTAGCATGAAATTTTATTAATCAAAGGAGCCCCCATAAGGATTTGATGACATTAACACTAGGGTACCCATATTCAAGGAGAACTCCTTGTATCCTAATCACATCCTCATGATCAAATGTTCTTTCTACCACCCTTCAGTAATACATAAAGGATTCCAATTGGCAGCACAAACATTTATTTTATTATTAATAAGGTTTATATCATAAACAAGAGTTTACAAGGAGGAATCTCAACCTTGGAAGCGTGGAAAGTCCAAAACCCAATGTTGTTCCTATGTCACGTCGGCCCCAACAACATCGCCGACCGATCCTCCTTCGTACAGTCGCTCCTTCTCCTCCTCCTCCTCACGGCTGCTCGTCGACCGCAGTGTCCTCTATGTTGGCGACATATGAGGAGCTCCGACGGCTTGTTAGTTCTTAAAAAATAGAAGAAAAATAAATAGAGAAGGATTTCAAACCTAGATTTTGAGTAAAAACAGAAAAAATCAAATAAATAATGATAAGGATTACTTACAATACGAAATAGAAATATCTTATCATTCCATTAATTAGAGTAAAGGAAAAAAGAAAAAAAAGAGAAGGATTACTTACAAGGAATCCACTTTTCTTGAGAATTTTTTTGTTATTTGATGACCCCTTTGAGAGAGAGAGAGAGAGACCATAGAGAGGGAAAAGGCTGTGTGAAGAAAAAGGCGGCTAGTTTAGCTCCAACTTGTTTTAGGGATTAGGATTTTAATAGAAAACGTCTATTTCTGTACGTCGATAATAAAGCTACTGCCATGGCCCATCGTTTTTGACAAACCTAAAGTGTCAAAAACGAGATAATTTGGTGTAGTGTTACCACATTGCCGCTTGTTTACCTCTTGGTTACATCCAAAGATAAGTTGTTCATCCTTTATCTCACACATAAATCACCTTCCTTACAGAACCAACCTTAAAACCCATATCAAAAGTCTAAAAACAGGGATGATACAGAAGAAAGGGTAGTAGAAAAGGTAATTCTTTAGTTACATTCATAGTAAAATTTTACATTCTTTGTATCAGACTAATAAGGAATATCTGAGAGAACATGAATGATATTGCCTGTGTGATAAATGTTCAATATAAAAGGCATATCAAATCTTTGATGATCAAAAAAAAGGAAGAGGCATTTCCATATTTGAGACATCATAGCAGACTTCCATGCAAATCATTAACAACCTTATATAATTTTTTAGGCAACAGCTAAAGGTGGCTGTTTGCAACTGCAGCAGTTGCAAATATTCAGCTGTAGTGCAGCAGTTAGTAGATGCAGTAAGGGCTTACCTGCAGTTTTGTGCATGTGCTTGGTTATGCAGCAGCCTGCAGCTGCATACTGCAAAATATCCAATGCAGTGTGCCTGCAGAGGTGTGTGTGGATGGTAGGAGGACTGAGAAGATACATAGGTAGACTCTGTAGACTGGCAGTCCATGTTTCATACACGTAGATGCATGGGTACAGGTGTGTGAGGATGTGTGCATAGGCAATAGGTTAGGGTAATATGTGTATAGGGAAATGGGGTTTGAGGAACTCTGCTTAGACGGGTTGTTATCTAAGGAACTCACCTTAAAAATGCTCATGCTAATGAATTGAGGTGAGCTTTCTCACACGTGCTCTACATAGCAAGGTTCAGAGTATCGGTATCGCAATCGGTATCGGACCCTTCCGACGGGTATCGGCAGTTTCGGATTGGAGTATCGGATATTTTGGTTTCAGATGTCATAGAGATGAATGCAAATTCTCTATAGAAAATTGCATCATCTTCCTCTTCGTCTAGACTCTTTATAGTGTATAGGAATTTTGGAGGGTGCGCCTTGATTGCATGAGCTTAGACTGTAGGTAGATCTACCTACAAGACAATTGGCCTCATAGGTTTATGGCATGGCCTTCTCGTGCTCGTGGCTACCTTGGTTGGATCTAGAACAAGCAGAATACCAAAGAATCTACAAACATTGTCCGCAAGGTTAGGAGTTTTCAATAAATTATTTTATATGTCGAAACCTACTATTAAAATCCCTTTCAAGTGTCTCGTGCTATATTCATTAAAATACAAACATTGTGTTAGATTGCAAAGAAAAAGAGGAAGGAAAGTAAACACAAATAAAATTATATCATGAAATTACTTTTCTAATGTATCGTGTCTGACACATATCAAGTATGTGACGGACACAACCCAGAAACTCCAAAATACACTAGGATACTCTAAAATAGGTGTTGTGTCCATATCGATGTGTTGTGTTCGTGTAATTAGGATACTCTAAATTTAGCAATCACAAAACTTCACTTATAATGATTAAAAATGACTCTCGCCCATATTCTAACCCATAAGTTCTTGATTAGTGAGGAGCATCTTGTGCGCTTCATTTCTTAACAATATTGCATCCTTGCTCCAAAATTAATATAGTAGAAAGATTGTTTTCCAGACATTAAGATAGGATATATTGGAATAAGTGCAAATAAGAGAAATAATTGTACTTAATTTTTATCAACACACCAAATCTTGTAAAGAAATAAATTATCAATTATGGCCAACTGTAATCATTATGTATATATTCTTAGGCCTACCTGGAAGAGAGGATTCTTGGTTGGTATACATGGAGGAGTATGAGGAAAGGGAAGCTCGAGGTCTTCTTTGAAATTGGGAACTAATACAAATTAAAATATTAACCATGTACATGACAAAGTCTACTTGAATTCATTATGACAAACTAAAGTATTCTAGCAAGCTAGGACTTTACAAGCATAAACTCGAACACCTTACAAGCATAAAATTCACATATAACCCTTACAATTTTGTGTTAACTAAGAAAACTCACTAAGGAAACCATACTATTGGCAGATAAACCTCGTTGAATGCACCCTATCCTGCTATAGCCGCCTCGGCTTCCTCTGTAACACTGACAGTGTGCTAGAATGACAATGTCGATCTATATAAGACCATAACTGAGCTTGACATTGACGAGCTTGACCGCGTGATGCAGGTGAGCATCCGGGATATGGCGCTCGACATGTAGCAAGCGGCGAGGCAGTCGTGGTTGTGTTTGTGTAAGAGAGAGAAGAAAAAAAATAGGGTTGATAAGAAGAAGATGAGGAGGCGGTGGAGAGAATAGTTCCAAAGAGCACACAAAAATTATCGATGCTGGCAGAAAAATAGGATTTTCGTTGCTTACCTGGAGCCGATCGCGGGAGTCGACGGACAGTACTCCGAGTAGGCCAGACTTTGAAGTTTTCCTGTACTCAGATCTGCATCGATGACGATGGAGGAAGAGTCGTAACCCATGTACTCGAGGCGGCGAAGGGCCGAAAGCTATCGAAGAGAAACTCAAACATGTGACTCCTCTCTCTAGTAACAATTTTTTTGGTAGTGAGGAGAGAGATTGGGGGTGAGATAAGAGATTAGGGGAGGGGGTTTGGCGGCTACTAACATTTTTTTTGGACAGTAAAACTATGGAGGGAAAGTAAATTATTAGAGGGAAAGTGTGAAATAATGATACAAGGGTTCTGTTTCATAATATTCTACGTTTTTTTTTACAAAACGTCGATAGATTTCTCGACGTTTAAGACAAACGTCGAGAAAAAAAAATCTACAAGTCAATATTTTCAACGTTTAATGTAGAATGTCGGTATTTGATTACCTATGCCGACTTGAACACAAACATCGAAAAAAAAACGTCAATAATCCTCGACATTTAAGAGCAAACGTTGGTATTTTACGACGTTTATTGTAGAACGTCGGTGCATCATGCATAAGCCGACATTTCCATAAGTGCCGAAAGAAAAAAACGTCGGGATAGCCTTATTTTCTTGTAGTGCCATAAGGCATCTTCCTCACTAATATAAAGAAGTAGCAGATGTACTAAAATTCCCATTCCCTCTAATTAATACTCAAAGAAATGCACCATTATTTGTAGTTGTTGCTGTTTTTCTAACTCGTGAAATGCTTAAATATATATCATTGTTTTCATTCAAATCTAAAATAACCAGTTTTGATTCAAACCTGAACATAGACAACTTCCCAGTCGTACACAGAGTATGCTTTCAAAATATTGTACAGGGAGGGACCTCTGACCTGGCTCGTGCCTCTGTTGGAAGAAAACATGTGAAGGAAAAGTTCTGGATATATCTCATATTATGTCAAACTCTGATACTGATGTCTCATATATTACAAGTTGCTGCAAGGAAACATGTTAATATGCTATGAGCATCTTGAAGAAAAATAAGAAAATAATGAAACCAGAAACTTGCAACTGATATGAGGAACACAGAAGAAGAAATGTATATTTGATCAAATGCATGAGAGACAACCATATAGCAAAAACAAAAAAAATTAGCACAATGCATCATTTTCCTATATATTAGAATAGAGACGTACAGCATGTAAAACCACTTCTGAAACTGCAACGGAGGTTTCAATAAATGAGTCTAAATGACCGATGTAATTCATAGAGACATAGAAAGCAACATTCTTTTCGACATAGAAAGCAACATTCTCTAAACTCCTCCCTCGGGACATTTTGTGTTGACATAGGGACAGGGTACCCAACATTAGAGCTAAGCAAACAGAGAAAATATGGAGCCAAATAACATACTTTGGAGAAGATATTACTGCCAAATAAAAGATAATGGACAAAAAGAACAAGTTTATTCTAATATTACTAAGTAGCTATGATTTTCTACCGAGTAATGCACCGGTATAAAACATCATACGATGGAAGACGATATCACAAACTAAATTAATAATCGATAAGGTTGCTCGGTACATAATTCAAAATTTCCACAAGCAAGAGAATTATGGACATTCGAAGTATATAGGAGCAAGAGAAGACATCACCATGAAGTAGTAATATCATGTCAGCAACAAATTACCTTACATTCAGGTCCCCACGCCAAATCAAGGGCCTCTCCATTTATTGAACAAAATCAAGAATTCTTTTATCCTATTTTCTTCTTCTTTTAAAAGAATTTTCCTCCTCTTTCCAGCCATTATTTGGTGCTAAGTATTTAATATGAAATATGACTCAAATTCAGCCAACATCATACAGCCATCTGGTTCATGTTTTGTAAGCATATAGGATGTATGCAAGTAAATATGACCAACAAAAAAGAATAATCTCCATAACAACTGACCGATTCACAAAATATTAACCATGGAGAAAACAAAATATTCAGTATACAGATCAGAGCGCTTGCTTGCTTGATCACTCAGGCCTCATTTCATAAAACAATTTTAGATAGTTACATAAGATCATGACAAAAGGCATGAACAAAGTTTTACCTGTTGCAACTCAAGAAGTTTCCTCTGTAATCCTTCAAAGTGTCATGTCGCTCCTGGATTTCTGTAAGGGTGTCTATTACCTGCCAAATCCAATATTCTACTCATAGTATCCAATTACTTTAGGACAAATAAACTAGCAGAAAGTTGATTCATAAGCAAAAGTTAAATTTCTCACTAAATCATAAAATTTATAACTAAAGCAAAGTATAAACCTGGCCTCGTCCTTGAATTATTAATTGGTCAATTATCTATATGACAGATAAAACAGAAATGTGGGCATCCCAAAATCACAACTTTCTACAGCAGCACAATGTGGGCATCCCATAATCACAACTCTCTAGAGAAGCGTAATATGGGCATCCCAAAATCACAACTTTCTACAGCAGCACAATGTGGGCATTCTCATATCACACCTTAGACGAAACCATAACATGACCTCTCTCGAAGAACGGAAACTTTCCAACACATGCATTGCATCAAACAACATCCATGCAAAAGAACAAAATATTTAACATACACAATCTGGACCAAAACTATCATTTTCATCCAAGTGAACACTCACCATATATAAAGCGTAGCACCGGAGGAACACCGACTTCTTCTTGTTCTGTCCCCGGAGCGCGTGGGCGGCCTGCCGGTACTTCCTACAGAGGGAACAATATGGAGGTCAACAGAGTAAATATTGTAACGCTCCAGTCCCAAAATACGTAGGAATAGGAACATAGACATGCCAGCCGTATAATAAATATACGTAAGCTGTAAAATACAGTAGAACCATGACTAATCTCATCCACACAAAATAAATAAATAAAAGATATCATATAATGATAATGAATTGTCTCGATATAATATGTTAGGCGGAGACAAATTCACTACCAATAAGTAAAGAAAAAATACATGGGAAAAGAAATAATTTTTGGCGAGCGAAGCGAAGACGATCCAAGTGCAATCATCCTTGAAGAAATAGTGATGATCATGGCCACGGCTAGAACACCTGCGAAAGACAAGAGCACACACCTGGCGAGATAACCAGGTCCTAAGAGGGACGTAACAAGACACAGAATATAATGCCATATAAACTGAATAAATATTGCTCAAATAAATAAGTCAATTGAATTATAACATTGTCCAATACACACCTATTGAACTAGCTTACCATCCCCCCAACCAAACAAGGACAGGAGATGGTAAACTAATTTATGGTGACGTATCTTTTCATGCTATGAATCCAATATGGTATCCGGACCCCAACAAGGTTCAATACGTTCTCATCGAAGTAGTAAGCCACACCTACAACCAAACAAGGACAAGATGTGATGAACTAATCCGCGACAAGTCATTGTTCCAAGCCACGGTCAGATACAAGCACCCAAACCAAAGGTACTCGTACCTAACGGATAAAGGTGCCTAACCATTTTAAGTGAAATGTAGTTAAGAACAATCCTTCCTACGTATGGGCCCTGGCTGAAATGGGATCAGTATAGTCCCCCCTGGGGGCACCAGAGGCTCAATCAATAAGAGCATAATGTTCCGCAGAACGCCAGTGGCCGTCAGTAATCATGGATAATCACACCCGCGTCTCCAGCGGAGCTCACGGGTTATAAAAGGGAAAGTGCATCAAAGCCCATACGCTAAGGAATTATCCTCCCCGCCCAATGCCTACTATGTTGTATCCACAACATAAAACTTCTATAACCACTAAGTCAAACTAGCATGCAATTCTATTAGCGTTTAATCCTATCGCACGGCTTGTACGTACTGGTGGCCAGCCAATCACGCACGTCCGTATTCTACATGTGACACACAACTTCGTGGTATAACGTGTCAAGGCTAATGAATGCAACACGCAAAGGTGGTCCCTTAAATCTAGTTTAATGTGTAAGAAAACTAATACATAGCAGGAAATATAAATAAACAGTAAGTTCTAACAGGTTATGCCATGTATCACAATTTATTTTGCATAAAGAAAATAATAAATAATGCATGAAATATGAGCTAAAATAAATAAACAACAAATGGCAAGGTATCTTGCCTGGTAGTACGCCTGGTGTACTGCAATAATCAATGTGGCACGAACTATGACTTTGGTGTAACAACTAAGCAAGGTGACCTCTGATAGTGGCACGGACAGTTCCATTGGGTCCAGAAGGGTCAAATTAGTTAGGGTAGACATATGAGAGTACAAAATTGGTGAGGAAACAGGAGTAATAGGGTCATGGATAGAAGGATAATTAGAGGAATTTAGATAAATAATATATATACGATTTAGGAAAACTATTTATAATATTGAAATATAATCTATTAGTCAAAATATGCTTTCAAATAAATATCCGAAAAGTCGTTTAAAGGCAAAGCTATAAGTTTTGTCAACATAATATTCTACGCTGAAACCCACATATTATAAATCAAAAATATTTTAAGCAAAATAAAATATTATTAGAAAATTTATTTAAGGTTAAGAAACATATTTTATAAAAATAACATCTTGATAAAAATCTATACTTTATTGACTATTCACACTTAAGAATATTTATAACTATTTAAAACTAAAATTTTCTTGTAGAAAATATTATAACCATATAATAAATTAAAACTCTAAACACGATTTGAAATTATATGCAGGGCAAAGCCCAATACTATATATTTATCACAATATAGTTTTTGAAAATATTTAATATATAGTTCTATATAATATCATTAAGAGCAAATAGCGATAATAAAAAATAATAATATTACTAAATAATAAACCCCATAAAATATTACCTAGTGATAATATTAAGATATTGCACAATTGCTTCTTTTGTAAAAATATAATAATAATAATAATAAAAATAATAATAAATAAAATAAATAATGATCAGGTGCTAGCTGCACTAATAATGACAATAATAATAATAATAATAATAATAGTACCTGTACTGTTGTGCTCTTTTTTGAGAGAGAGAGAGTGTTGATTGAAAATAAAAAAATGAAAAACATAAACATCAAATGGCAACAGAAGAAGGAGAAGAGAGAGAGAGTGTGTTAGAGACGCACGTGAGAGAGAGTGAGGCGGAGAGAGCGAGAAGAAGGGAAGAAGGGGCGGAGATGGGTTTGATCGTGGTCCGAAGGCTGTGGAGGCTGGCAAGGTGGGGTGGAGTGCGGCGGACGGTGCGGCAAGCACGACTAGCCGCGCGGAGGAGACGCGAAAGGATATCGTGGAGGCGTCGCCGTGGGCGACGATGGACGACTCGTGGGATCTCGGGCACGTCGAAGGGTTTTGCCGGCTCGCGCGGTGGCCGACGCCGCGGCCATGGAGGCGCACGGTCGGCTAAGAACAGGAAGAGGGACGGAGCTGGGAAGCACCGACGGCAGCCAACGCTCGACCGCGGCGGTCGTAGTGGACGAGCGTCGGCGTGCTCGCTCAGTAGGGGCTTCGGGAGGCTGCCGAGAGGGTCGGCCCGGCGGTCCGGAGGTGAGTTTAGGTTTAGGATTTTATTTTCCTCTCTACTTCTTGGTGATGGTGGTGGTGGTGACGAATTGGTGGAGTCGGAGGCCGAGCTGCCGCGGCGGTAGCCGCGGTGGTGGTGTTGGTGGTGGTGTTTTGCTGGATCGCTGGAGTGGGGAGACGAGACGTTGGTTACGGCGACGGGTCTGGGTAGGGGTTTGGCCGCTGCTACTGTCGTGGTGGCGGTGGCGTATGGATTTAGTGGCTGTGGTGGTACGATATTTTGGGGTATGATCGGAGCGGTGGCGGTGGATACGGTGTTTGGGTCGTCGAGGGTTTTGGTCGTGTCAAGGAGAGGACGGACAGGGACAGTCGGCAGGGGTCGAGGTCGTGGTCTGGCTGGAGGAAAGATGGTCGGGTGTGGTGTTTGGTCGGGTCGATTTGGTAGTTGGGACACGGTGGTTGGTTGTATCTCTGATTATAGGAGCGGTGTAGGTGACGAGAGGATGGGGTCGCGGCATGGCGATGGCGGAGTAGGGTGGTCAGGGTGGTGAGAGCAGGGGAGTAGAGAGGTGGTTAGGTTTAGGGTTACAAAATTTTATTGTGTCAGAGAAGTGTCCGACACGGAAAAATTATACATGTACAAATGGAATAAGAGTTTGGATTGATAACATGGACACGATGCACAGTACGTTTGTTTGTGTGGTGGAGATTTTTGTGAATGGTAGAAATTTATAGATGAGTACCTACCTTTTTATAGGATGTGGGAATCCCCAATTGGATAAGGATTAGGAGTAGTTAAACCCAAAATAAATAATTCTCTATTTAATTTAAATAATTTTTAAAACAATTCAAATCAATTCCAAATTCAATCCAAATTAAATATAGATAAATCTACATCCATAAATTCAAATTTGTAAATCATCATTATTAATTTAAACAAATATCAACCATTTTAAAAATATTTTTATGAACACTAATTATAATAATAATTAATTTTGAAAATTACATTATTATTTAAAATAAACTAATAAAATATTTATGAAATATATATGTATGCACAAAGAATATTATTTATTATTAATAACTGTTATAAACGAAAGACTTTTTATAAATAAAATAAATAAATAGTGGACTTGGAAATGTTGGTATGATAGCTAAAATAATTATTACATATATTATTTTAAAACTATAAAAATAGAAAAATATTTTTCTAAAAATATGTACGCTCGTACATATTCGCACTCGTCGAGCAATTACGAAAAATGAAATTTCGTGCGACGCACAATGCAACTACGCGACGTACAAATACAAATAAAATAAAAAAATAAGTACCAAATTTATACAAAAATAATAGAAATTTAGGGGTTTTACATCCTACCCAACTTAAAAGAATTTTGCCCTCGAATTAAGAATTAGTAGGGGGTGAGAAGACACAAGGGGTATCGATGGAGAACAAACAATGACAATGTTTCCACAAAATCATGTCGTAAGATCGTGATCTAAATCATAGAATTTAACACGGGTATGGTTACGAGGGTCGCGAGTTAAGGCACGAGTAGAAGATTAAGGGTTTAAAGTTTAAATCAAGAGTATCATGCAATAGAGAGATATGGTATCAAGAGGAAATAAGTTAGAGACCTAGTAGATATGGTTTCTTGAGAGTAGGTTGAAGCATGAAAAAGAGATCGATTAGGTTCATGCCTAAATTAAGTGATTTGGAAGGTTCATGATAGCGAATATAGGGCCAAGAAAGGATGAGTAGTTTAATGATGAATATAGCAACATCGAGTGAGAATGGTCATAGTCGATAGGAGGCTAGAGGAAGTTCTAGTATAACGCCTTCGTCCTTCTAAAATAGGTGAAGGCGAAAGCAATATAGAGTTCGAAGGAGGCATTATCGAATATGAATACGTGATTCAAAGATGATCGAATAATTTCAAGGGAATAGTCAAGGCAGTCGTGGATGAGATTCTAGAGGGCAAGTTTAGCTATGTCCCCATCCACGTAGAATGATAATAAAGCGAACCAAAGTGCACTCGGTTGATCAGACCATCATGCACCGGTTCTGATTAGACAATATGTTAGTGAGCGCTCAATAGCATATGTCGTGAACAAGCTCGATAAATCAATGAACTTGCAAATCTAGATTATAGTAACAATATTAGTCATATGGTGAAATAATAGGCACGAGAAATTAAAATTTAGAGGGAGTATAGTCGAACTTCTAAAGGATCTAAGTCATGTCCTGTGATGGTCTTTATACAGTCGTCCTATAGTCTTCTTGTCCAAGTCCTTGGTTGGCTAAATGGGTTAGGGTCCTCTAAATTCTAGAATCTAAGTAAACTTGCTAATATAGGTCACAAGGACAACGGGATTGCTAGGTCATAAGGCATTCTTCCCAACTTTAAAATTAAACTAATGGTGTTTTGGGACAAAAAACACGTCTAACTAGTAGGGGTCACCTTCCTAACCTCTTAGCAAGCACGAAGAAGAGATAAGAATAATGATAGAAGGAATCAAGCAAGATGCAAATTAATGAGTCAAACGATAGATAAAATCTAGGAGGTCAAATGTGGATGACATCCTAGACTTCTAATCCTATTCGCAGGCTTGCTTGGTATGGTAAAGTAACCAAACAATTTATCTTTACCTGTATGGGCCAACCAAATAACACCCCAGTCCCAAAATACGTAGGACTAGGAACATAGACATGCCAGCCGATAATAAATACGTAAGCTGTAAAATACAGTAGAACCATAACTAATCTCATCCACACAATAAATAAATAAAAGACATCATATAATGAATTGCCTTGATATAAGTTGGGCGGAGACAAATCCACTACCAACAAGTAAAAAAAAATACATGGAAAAAGAAATGATTTTTGGCGAGCGAAGCGAAGACGATCCAAGTGCAATCATCCTCGAAGAATAGTAATGATCATGGCCACGGCTAGAACACCTGCGAAAGACAAGAGCACACACCTGGCGAGATAACCAGGTCCTAAAGGGACGTAACAAGACACAGAATATCATGCCATATAAAATGATAAATATTGCTCAAATAAATAAGTCAATTGAATCGTAACATGGTCCAATACACACCTATTGAACTAGCTTACCATCCCCCCAACCAAACAAGGACAGGAGATGGTAAACTAATTTACGGTAACGTATCTTTCCATGCTATGAATCTAATATGGTATCCGAACCCCAACAAGGTTCAATACCTTCTCATCGAAGTAGTAAGCCACACCTACAACCAAACAAGGACAAAATGTGACGAACTAATCTGCGACAAGTTATTGTTCCAAGCCACGGTCAGATACAAGTACCCAAACCAAAAGTACTCGTACCTAACGAATAAAGGTGTCTAAACGTTCTAAGTGAAATGTAGTTAAGAACAATCCTTCCTACGCATGGGCCCTGGCTGAAATGGGATCGGCATAGTCCCCTTTGGGGCACCAGAGGCTCAATCAAAGAGCATAACGTTCCGCAGAATGCCAGTGGCCGTCAGTAATCATGGGTAATCTCACCCCGTCTCCGGCGGAGCTCACGGGTTACAAAAGGGAAAGTGCATCGAAGTCCCATACGCTAAGGAATTGTCCTCCCCGTCCAATGCCTACTATGTTGTATCCACAACATAAAACTTCTATAACCGCTAAGTCAAACTAGCATACAATTCTATTAGTGGTTAATCCTATCGTACGGCTTGTACATACTATGGCCAGCCAATCACGCATATACAACTTCGTGGTACAACGTGTCAAGGCCAATGAATGCAACACGCAAAGGTGGTCCCTTAAATCTTAGTTTAATATGTAATAAACTAATACATAGCAGGAAATATAAATAAACGGTAAGTTCTAACAGGTTATGCCATGTATCATAGTTTATTTTACATAAAAAAATAATATAATGCATAAAATGTAGGTAAAATAAATAAACAAATGGCAAGGTGTCTTGCCTGGTAGTACGCCTGGTGTGCTGCAATGATCAATGTGGCACGAACTACGACTTTGGTGTAACAACTAAGCAAGGTAACCTCTGATAGTGGCACGGACAGTTCCATTGGGTCCAGAAGGGTCAAATTAGTTAGGGTAGATGTATGGGAGTACAAAATTGGTGAGAAAACGGGAGTAATAGGGCTAGTCATGGACAGAAGGATAATTAGAGGAATTTAGATAAATAATATATATATACGATTTTGGAAAACTATTATAATATTGAAATATAATCTATTAGTCAAAATATGCTTTCAAATAATATCCGAAAAGTCGTTTAAAGGCAAAACTGTAAGTTTTGTCAACATAATATTATATGCTGAAACCCATATCTTATAAATCAAAATATTTAAGCAAAATAAAACTATTAGAAAATTTATTTAAGGTTAAGAAACATATTTTGTAAAAATAACATCTGGGTAAAAATCTATACTTTATTGACTATTCACACTTAAGAATATTTATAACTATTTAAAACTAAAATTTTCTTGTAGAAAATATTACAACCAAATAATAAATTAAAACTCTAAACACGATTTGAAATTATATGCAGGGCAAAGCCCAATACTATTATTTATCACAATATAGTTTTTGAAAATATTTAATATATAGTTTTATATAATATCATTAAGAGCATATAGTGATAATAAAAAATAATAATATTACTAAATAAAACCCCATAAAATATTTCTTAGTGATAATATTAAGATATTGCACAATTGCTTCTTTTGTAAAAATATAATAATAATAATATAATAATAATAATATATAATAATAATAAATAAATAAAATAATGATCAGGTGCTAGTTGTACTAATAATAATAATAAAAATAAAATAACAGTACCTGTACTGTTGTGCTCTCTCTTTTCGAGAGAGAGTGTGTTGATTGAAATTAAAAAAATTAAAAAAACATAAACAACAAATGGCAACAGAAGAACGGGAGGAGAGAGAGTGTTAGAGCGCGTGAGAGAGAGTGAGGCGGAGAGAGCGAGAAGAAGAGGGAAAAGGGGGCGGAGATGGGTTTGATCAGTGGTCCGACGGCTGCGGAGGCTGGCAAGGTGGGGTGGAGTGCGGCGGACGGGTGCGGCAAGCGCGGCAAGTGCGACCAGCCGCGAGGAGGTGACGCGGAAGGACATCGGTGGAGGCTGTCGCCGTGGGCGGCGATGGGCGGCGGTCGCGGGATCTCGGGCGCGGCAAAGGGTTTTGCAGGCTCGCACGGTGGCTTGCCGCGGCCATGGGGCGCGCGATCGGCTGAGCGCACGAAGAGGGCGGAGCTAGGAAGCACCGACGGCAGCCAACGCTCGACCGCGACGGTCGTAGTGGACGAACGTCGGCACCCTCGCTCCAGCGGGGGCTTCGGGAGGCTGCCGGAGAGGGTCGGTGTCACGAGCCGTTACCCAAATTTTTGGGCCGGGCCGAGCCATGTCCAGCCTACGCTTGGTTAAAGCATAGTAAGTTGTTCTAAGAATAGAAAAAAGGATCTAAGCTGCTAACATTTCCAATATCATATTTAAAAGGTTCATCACAACACAAGATCTATAAGCGAAAGTAAAAAAGCACAGACTTAATAACACTTCCAAAGTATCTAACTGGAGACAAAGTCTAGTAATCAAATTAAGTTTAAACCAAAGTCTAAGTCTCAAACACATAAAAGATATCGAAGCAAGGTTTCCCGCTGGGGCCTTTTCTGGAGCTAAGGCCAGGTCCTCAAATGCAGTGCCATAATATGTATCACATAGCATTTCCTCCTCGGAAAGTGAACCTACAACGTTATCCTGTCAGGACGGAAGCAAGTACTGATTCTACAAACTAAACATACTGAGCATGGAATGAAAAGAGATGTAGTAATTAAGAATTATGGCATCAATCTCATGTCGTATCACAATCATGTCATATCACAAATCTATCTTATGTCGTATCACAATCATGTCATATCACAAATCTACCATGTCAGGAATATATTTGTCATGACGACATGTATATTAGAGTTTAAAACTGGAGCAGGTACGTGATCGTCAATAGGTGTACAATGTGCAGGGGCACGTAATGAAATGTACTTCCGTACAAGTGTAAAGGCGATAGATGTACATACGCACAAATACAGCTTTGAGAAATGCCTACGGCGTGGTAACATATAAAATGAAACTCTGCTCGCTACGATAGAGGGGGCATGATCATGTACTCAATTATCAGTTTCCCCATAACCCAGATTCTAAACATGTGAGGGATACAAGAACAGTAAAAACATGTGAGAGATACGAGAACAGTAAAACATATGAGAGATACTGGATGCCGTATAAGCATGGCAGGTACTGAAAGCAATTTAAAACATGGTAGGTACTGAGATCAATTTTAATTAAAGCATGTGAAGCATACGCTAGATATATAAAAACCTGTAAGATACGGTTTTCCAGTTTAAATTACTGTATTAACATGGTTCATACGCAATTCATTATCATATGCAGTAAAAAAGTTTATAGGGGTACTCATCTCGAGCAAGGCAAGAATACGAGTATGAAGATATAGATGTCCGATGTCCTGTCAAAATGCTACACAATCTCAGTCTCTAAACTATGTTCAAGATTTTATACTAGTGGTGTGACACAACTCCTAACTGGACACTAGCTAAGGGATGTCCTAGCATAGAAAATCAATTTGGGGTGACACTAAGCCTATAACCAACCATTAGAACCCTTAGAAACACAAAGGTCATTTTAGAGCTTTACAAAGACCAAACATATAAATATATACTACTAATAATAATTAATTACAAATTAAGGATGACACATAAGCAAAATCTACAGATGTCGTCGGATGACAAAACAAATATCACCAACGTGTCCAGAATGGTCAAATTAGCTACGATAGCCTACCCATAAGTCCAATTTGGATATAGGGGCAAAACGATAATTTTGGATCAAAATGATGTCCGCCGTTCGACACACTTTGCACCAAAAATATGTCAGAATAAAAGTCTACAAAACCTAGCATATTAATGTCCACCAATCCAGAATGATGATAACTACACCATAATAGGCGATTACCCACGGTTATTACCGTGACAATTTTTCGTCACGGTAATAACCGTTACTAATGGGGCGTGGTTATTATTTAGTCACGGTAATAACCGTTACTAATGGGGCGTGGTTATTATTGTTTTTGTCACGGTAATAACGTTACAAATATTTGTTTTGGTAACGGTTATAACCGTGACAAATATTTGTTTTGGTAACGGTTATAACCGTGACAAATATTTGCAAAGGTAATGGTTATAACCGTGGCAAATATTTCATTTGTCACAGTTATAACCGTGATCAATATTCCATTTGTCACAGTTATTAATGTGACAGTTTGTTTGTCTTGTCACAGTTTTTACTGTGACTAAATTATTTTTTTCGTTACTATTCTCCACTAATTGTCACAGTTATAACCATTACAATTGGACTATTTAAAAAAAAAAACTACATTCAACTTGTAACTAAACAATAAACAACATATCCAATTTCATAATATTTAGTTTCATAATAATTCAACCATTCCAAACCAATAACTAAACCACAAAATTTTCAATAACAATTCCGAGCAAGTAACTAAACCACATAATTTGCAATAACAATTCAACCATTCCAAACTAGAAACAAAACCACATAATTTCAAATAACAATTCAACCATTCAAATTAGTAATTAAACCACATAATATTTGAAAAAACAACTAAACCACAGGATGTTCAATAGCATCCATACATTAATATTTTAGTAAGGAAACATTCCATTGTTGGTTTCAATGACAACAAAACAAGACACGCTTGAGTCATGAAGCAAACCACAAAACATTTCAAACTCTTGTGTTTTTGGATAATCAAGACGAGGCTCTAGATGCATGAAGCAAACCACAAAACATTCCTGCATGTAAGATTAAAAAAGTATCAAATTAAAAGCGTGCAAACTAGTAAAAGAAGTTTCAGGAAAAACATACATGTGAGCACATGTTCTTTGCACATATGACAAACTGTAAATCTGTAAGAGTAAAAAAGTTTCAGAAAAAAACCATGACTGCTATCAATAGCAGTCCAAAATGGAACTTTGATAAGCTGCAATAAGAAGTCATATTTGAGATTTGCTAGCAGAGTAAATCATTTGGACAGTTCAGTATTCATTAAAGATATGCCAGCGTTAAGACTAAAGACTATGAAACCAATTATGTAGATCACTAAGTTTGTTTTGTCATTAAATTTGTTTCAAATGTCCCAAAAAATAGTGGCCAGGTGCAGATATGCAATGTAAGGCTACAAAATGCATCAGTAGGATAATCTCTATACCTAACAACTTAAAGATTAATAACCTATAGTATTTAGTTTAAATATTATATTGGAAAATGAACATTAGCATCAGAGCTCAGTCCTATACTTCCACATACTTGAGTTTTCCATTAAACACTATCTAATCAAATGCTTTATACAATAAACCGGAAGAAACCTACATGTTCCTGTTGATGCTGACGAGCTTAAACTTCACCACCCTATAAAATCACCAAACCCTACTACTGAGAGTCCTCATATAGAGTAAAAAATAGAGCAAGGGATAGGACTAAGCATTTGTCTAATCAATTGTTAATCGTTGATCAAGATGTAATAACTTTCGGAAGCACCTCCATGACTGCTATCAATAGCAGTCCAAAATGGACAGCAACTTCCAAGCCTATCCTTAACCTTTACCAATTATCTTGTGTTTTGTTCAATAACTTGACTGCTGGCAAATATCCTGCAATTTCCCAGGTTGCACATAACCAGGGCTTAACACATAATATGAGATGAACCGATTACTCATATTTTTGAAGTTTAACATCTAGCTTTCACATATACTATAATATTACCAGCAAGAAAACTTCGTATGAGAATTATAAATCAAACCCCGACTTCAAAACCTTTATCCCCTTATGAAATTTACACCTCACTAAATCAATGAGACTGTCATGTTGAAAACTTCTTAGTGCATTTTGTGTGTAGAATCTCTGAGCTTAAATGCATTCTAACAATCTGGAGTTCTCATGATGTAGGAGGTATAATTTTCCTCTTATGCTTACAATCGTGCATGTGTATTCGTAAGTGTGTAGCACATAGATGCAGCTTAAGTTTTCTAAATTGTTTTTGGAATTGTGAAGCATATATAGAAGTGTGATAGGATTCCAGTACCAGAAAAGGAAGAAGCCGATTCTTTGTGAAAGAGATACGAGGGAGGTCTGAATTATGCTAGAAAGACTGAAAGGAGGAACATCAAATGATTAGCAAGTGTGTCCTTATTTCTTTGAGAATGCCCTTTATCAGGTCTTATACCTAGTTGGCTAATTATTCTTCGCACACTAGTAGCTTAGAGGCTCTAATTTACATCAAGTTCCATAACATTTACATAGGCATGGTTTTACTAGAGTAAAAAGAAAGATATAGATTGAATAAGAGACTGAATAAGGAATCTACCGAACTCCAAAACTCAAACTCTTAGCCTCTTACGTAATAACAATTCACTTCAGAGTGTAACTATCTGCATAAATCCCTCTACCTAATGTACAGAAAATTCAAATTACAAATAAGCAAGAGGAATCGGGTCTGGATGATCAATTCTAACTCTTAAAGCACCATCTTACTTGTATGTGTTTGGGAAAGGGTACAATGTTTTCTGTAAGCCAATTATGGTACTAAATTTGGATCTCTGTTGTTGATGATTTGCTTGAATTGATTCCGCATGAAGTGTCCAGCCAACATATCTTGGTGGTTGACATTATGGGCATTTCCCACAACGTAGGATCATTGGTCAAGAACAAGCTGAAGTAGCTTCATCTTTAAATCCACTGTTCTTGTTCGCAGGGCATTGGTATCTACATCTTTCGACTATACTGCTAGCGTGACACTAAATGAAGACAAAAAGAAATCTGGTATGTAATTATAATAGATACAAGGATGCACAGCAGGTAAGATCCTATACTACCATTCCCATGCTCGAGCCGTAGAATTTCTCTCATAGCTGGAACATAAGTCCAAGAGGACTGGACACTAGAGGACTGAAATCTAATATAGGCAAGACATCAATTTAAAGGGTGGACAGGTTCTTGGCTTCAAAATACAAAGATGTATTCACACTCTGAACCACAAGATAGGGGACAGAGCAAGGAGTAGGATCCCAGATTCTGGGTCTGAATATGGAGGATATCAACCCAAGTTCAACTTGGACACTCCCAATGCAGGTAATAGGCCAGATAATGTAATTTAAGCAAGTTCAACCTGAACTGAATATGGAGGACTGAATATGGAGGATATCAACCCAAAATGTAATTTAAGCAAGTTCAACCTGAACTGAATATGGAGGACTGAATATGGAGGATATCAACCCAAGTTCAACCTGAACTGGCATCCATTCTGACTTGTGAGGAAGACCTGGAGCTTCTTGAGTGCTGTGCTTGCAACTTAAGCAAGACTGCCCGTACAAAGTGCTCTCGCTCTGCGGCCAAATCTCAAATCATCAAATAAGTACACTCGAGTGATTATTAGAATTTCACACTGTATAGTAGAAGAAAAAAGAAAACAAAAGAAAAACGAAAGATTTGGATTTGAATCCTTCTACGAGAAGGCAAAGATTTAAGTATGATTTATTTAACCTTTGGGGTTTTAGAATCTGAACAGAAATGCTGACTGCTACTACAAGCCTGTAGCCAACCGGTGGCACCACTGTCCAGGAATGGACAGAACAAATGGTAGGGGACATGACAGTGGACAAGGAGGTATTGGACTGAACCATTACAAGAGGTATTGGACTGAACCATTCTCTGGACAGGTGGACAGATGGTTAAGACTGAACAAGCTATGAATACATCAACTAATGGGACTGATCAACATGACAGTGCACAGCAGCAGCAGGAGATACCTAGCTAGCTCCCTTCCAAAGTATACTCTATACAATAAATGGATCAAAATAGCTATCACCATGGGCCATGCATTAACAATGAAATATATTTTCTCATCAAATTGAGCGTACCTCCAAAAGTACACCACCAACCTTCCTCCGAAGCTCTCCAGTTCAATAGCTCAGTGGGTTCCCTATGAAAAATTTATCAAAACCTATCCATACCTTGACCTGAGACAAGGTTAATTTAAAGGGGTGGGTATTGATACGAGCCGATGATTTCAGTCCAGTATCAGACTGTGCATTGCAGTGTCAAAGAGGTGCAAAGGTTCAGCACATTAGAATATTAGCTGCTAGAAGAGTAGCAGGAATGGTAGAAGTGTGTTAGGGCCTTCATTCTTCTTCAGTATCAGATAGTGTAGCCAGAGTATCAGATAGTGTAGCCAGAGTATCAGAGCAGTTAGTTAATCTAAGTAATCAGATTAATTTTGAGAAAGAGACATCTTCATCTAATTATGCAGCATAGTCATGCAGCTGCAACTAGTGTAAGAAATGATTAAAGCAAACCATGAAGAGATCACAAATAACAAAGACAAAGAATAACATAAGAAATGATTAAAGCAAACTCTGATACAAATCCATAAATTACCTAAGTATTTAATCAAAGTAAAGTCGGATTTATTGAACAAAACAAGAATAACATAAAGATATCATGAGCTCAACTTTCTTACCTTATGCAAAAGGAACCCTGATGCTTCACTAATTGACCAAAAGCAAACGAAGGTGGGCCTTCCAACTGAAATATAACAAATTAATTCAGATAAACCATAAGATATATACATCTCGTGAACAGATAATAATAAGAAAACAAGCAGATATCTAATTCAATGGCAACTTCTATCAACCCCTATGCTAACCGAGGAAAGATAATCCTCGAAAGCTGGGTCCATAAAAGACCAATAGCACAGAGAAAATATTACCAAGATCTAGAAATGAACATGTATATTTAGCAATATATAAGATGTATTCTTACATTTCATCACAAATCTGAATTCAAATCTATGCAGTTTAGCATTAGTAGAATAGTCTGTTACGAATGTGAACTTAATACTAGACTTGAAAAATAGGTATAGCCATATTGTATGGCAAGCACTTTTTGGCAGATAACCATATATCCAGCACAAAAGGTTCACCTCCTACAAATGATTATTTGTTACAAGTCAAAATGGCAATGAAATTGGGGTAAACAAAAAGCTGGTACCTTCCATCCACATCTCTTACAGAAAATTACTATACCCATTCACATTCTCTCATCATCATGATCAACTGTGCCAAGGAGGCACGGCCTGGCCACACTAGTGCATCTGCTGTGCACTTCAACATCTTCACTGTACAGGGAAAGTCTTCCCTCAAAACTTTAATTATCTGATGCCAACACAAGATTTCAAATCATTTAACAGAAGGACGCACGGCCTGGCCAACTAGTGCATCTGTTGTGCACTTCAACATCTTCACAAGTACTAGAATTCGAACCAAAGCACATAGTATAAAGAGCCTAAATCAGTTTCAAAACCAACATTCTGATTCCAAAAAAAGTCATAAACATGAGATTACATAATTTACATGTTAGTGAATAATGTAACTTGTGAAACAAAACAACTTGGACTGATATAACTTAGTCAGTCGTTCATTTTTTCCCAATGCATTTTAATAGTGGAGCCAAGTGAGGTTGTTCCACAATACAGGATTGGAAATTTTCTGGTATATTCAGCCCATCAACCTCATCAGTCATTCGCTTTGGAGAACGAAGAACAACCGACCAATCAGGATTTTGAATGTCTGTTACATAAAAAACCTGACTTGCTTCAAATGCAAGAATCGCTGGCTCATCATACTCCCCATCAGTGCTCTTCAACTTTTTTAAATTCACCATCAACAAGTTAGAGTTTGGGCATAACTTACAACCATTAGTCTTATCTCCAACATTCACCCACATCACAAACACAACATGATGAAAGTCATAATAATCAACCTCTATTATCTCTTTGATGATCCCATACCAAGTAGTATCATCCTTAAGGTTTTGGTCTTTTGAACTTGCCCTGAATGTGGTGATTGCATCCATGCAAACGCCGCTATCTTGTGTTGCAACCTTGTCGTCGTAACTCAGGGGAGAAAAGATGTAGCCATTGACCCTGTACTTAATATATGCTTTGGCTTGCCGACTTGGTCCACTAATGTATCGCCAGAGCTCTCCATCCATACATCCTTTTCAATTAACTAGTAAAGCAACAAAGTAATCGCAATTAACTAGCACCACATCAAGTAAATGAGACATATATTATAATTTAAATACACACCTTTTTGTGCAACCAATCAATGAATTTGGATTGTATCACTACTTCGGCCTCTTTAGTGTTACCACGGGACGTAGTTTCCAAAGTCGAACGATAAAAACTGAAAATCATTTAAACTGAATAAAATATAAATAGAAAAGACTTTTTTAACAATTCTTTATTCCAAAGACGAGTGATACCTGTAGTACTCTGCTACTTTCGGTATTTCCAATCTAAAAATTATCCATCTTCGAATTTGTCTCCATTGTACCCCGGTTAACTTAATCATTTTACCCTCTATAATAGAGCGCTCATACACATCATCACCATTTTCAACTAGATAAGATGCGTGAGTTGAACTATGATTACCATCACGTGGATTTGGCATGTACTCCATGGCATATCTAACAGACTCCGAAATAAGATACGCCTCGGCAATCGACCCTTCAACATAACGCTTGTTACTAGGAATATTTTTGCACTCCTTCATAGACCTTATCAAATAGAGGAATTAAACATGTTAGTTTTCATATAAATCAATAACATTACAACAAGATAATCATCTCACCTTTCAAATGGATACATCCAAATATATCTCGTAGGTCCACAAAGTAGAGCTTGGTCAGCAAGATGCACCATTAGGTGGATACTGATGTCAAAAAAGTGAGGAGGAAAATAATGCTCCAACACACATAATGCCTCAGCGATCATATCTTTTGCAGCTTGGACATGCTTACGATCTAGGATCTTTGAGCACAATATGTTGAAGTATAGACATACTTGCATAATGGCTCTTTTAAGGTCACGATTATTTGGAAATGCATATTGAAGCATGACTGGCAACAAATATTGTATGATGATGTGGTAGTCATGTGACTTCTTTATATGCAAACTGAGTGGTTGAAGACTAACAAGATTGCTCAAGTTAGATCCAAATCCTGATGGAAGCTTTAAGCCTTTTAAGACTAGGCAAAGTTGCTGCTTTTGAGCATTGTCCAATGCGTAACCCGAATCTCGTTGCCCTTTTTTATCAAAAAGCAAATTTAGTAAATGTTCAGCAACATTCTTCTCAGTGTGCATCACAATACAATGTCGTACTTTATGAGATTGCCAATATTCCAAAGAAAAAAGAATAGACTTTTTATACCACGCTGGTCTTTCTTCATTGACATCATAATTGCCATCATCATCATCATCATCATCACACCACGACCAATACCCTCAAATGCCATTCGCTTCTTGCCCAAACCTTTCACTAATTTACCTGGTATATAGTTGATGCGGTCAAGCCTTTGCAGAAGGGCCAGTCCATTCAAACGTGGCGGAGGTTGTCTGTCCTCTCCAGTCTTATACCATCCACGTTTGACTGATCTGAATGGATGATCATCCTTCAAAAATCTTCTATACTTTGTGTACACGTTCTTCCCGCCAATCCTCTCAGACTCCGTCTCAGTAGCACAAATAGGACATGCTTTGTAACCATGTGTTACACAACCTGATAAATTCCCAAATGCTGGAAAATCATGGATCCCCCATAACAACATTGCTCTCAAAGTGAAAGTATGTCGTCTGTCCATGTCAAATGCAGACACTCCTTCCCAAAGTTGTTTCATCTCATCTACAAGGGGTTGCAAGAAATCAATATCTTGACTTGGTGCTTTGGGCCCAGGAATTAATAAGCACATCATCTGGAACTGTGATTTCATGCATAATGAAGGCGGCAAATTGTATGGAATAACATAAACAGGCCAACAACTGTAATTAACAGATAGAACACCATGTGGATTGAATCCATCGGTCGCTATACCAAGCCAAACGTTCCGTCCTCATCAGCAAACTCTGGCCACCTGCATTTAAGTGTTCTCCATTCTGCTGAATCACAAGGATGTCGCATTAAATCCCACGAAGGCTCTACTGCCATTGCATTTTTTTAGCAATCCATGGTATTGTGTACAATCTCTTCAATCTTGGAATCAGAGGAAAGTGCCGCAAAACTTTTCTCGGTTCTTTTGATTCCTTCCTAACCTTTCCGGGCTTCGTTTTTTCTTTAACTTTAAATCGAGGCGTCTGGCATTGAGGGCACGAAGTTGCATCTGTATACTCCTTCCAATACAACATGCAATTATTTTACATGCATGGATGCACTTTGCCTTCATTCCTAAATCTCTCATTTGCTTCATTATGGGATACTTGTGAGGGAGTGTGTTCCCCTTAGGAAGCCATTCAGTCAAACACTTCAACAATTCTGTTACACTATTTCCTGACCAATTGTACTTTTTCTTTAAGTTATGCAACTCTACAATCACAGATAGAGTTGTGTGTCCATCTTCACAACCAGGATATAATTTCTCGCTTGCAATTCTCTTATATTCATAATACTTGTCGACATGGTCAAGACCATAAGCAAAACAAGTTTCAGGCACTGTATCTGCTTGAGAATTATTCGCACCACCACCTTCACCAACAGGAGCCTCATTGTGTACACCATAAGCATCATCAACCAGGATCTCCAACGCATCCCCGTCATATCGATGCCCTGTATCTTCAATTAGAACTTGATTATGGGTATGATCCTCTTCAAAAAATTGTTGTTTAGGACCTACTGTCATATCCATGCCCGGCTTTTCCCCATGAAGAAACCAAACATCATATGTCGGAAGCATACCATTAATGATCAAATGCCTTCTAACTTCTTCAAAAGAAGCTCTTTTTGCATTTTTGCATATTTTACAGGGGCAACTACATGTTGTAAGTCCGGGGAGTGAGTGCTTCATTGCAAATTCCATAAAAAATTGAACCCCCTCTTTGTACTCAGACTTATTTCTATGTGGAATTTTTATCCACCCTTTTGGAATCGATCTTGACATGATAGCAAAAAATTATATCCTCTCTCAAACAATCAACCTAACAAACGAAAAGATGAATATTAGTATTCTTTTATATCATTTTGAAAACGGACAATAGGGTAATATATTGTACATTAGTGACAACCAAACATAAAAGACAAAGAGGAATATGCTACATGAACACAATGCACTTCACTAACTGAAGCCCTTAACCAAGGATCAGTTCCATAAGTTCCATTTCATGTCAGTCGAATAAACAAAAAAAAACTACATCCAAAAAAAGAATACAACAAGAACAAAGCATTTATCACGATAATTTGGGGTCGGTTGTTTGAATCATTTACCCAAACATAAGTGGGGGAGCAAAATTGACTATTTCCTCCCAGAAAACAATCCAGTAATTTCTGTCGCAACCAAATTAGGACAAAATTTAATAAGAAGATGGGAGAGCAAGAGGAATCCTAAAACAACAAATTGCAAAGAGAAAACACAAGTCTTGCCACCACAAAACCATTAAGGGAAATGAATAAGCTATAAGCAAATAGCAACTGGCCCTACAATTGCACCCGAAAAAAGATACAAGAGATTTCATAGGATTCGATTATGAAAAATCATACGATGTTGCATCTAAATTTATCCCTTGATACGCAATCGAAAGAAGAAGAAAACAAATCTAAGAAAACAAATCTAAGTTTGAGAGTTCTTGATGATAGTATTATGTCTAATTATGGGAGTGTTACACTAGTCCTAAAATGATCTTCTGTACCAATTCTTGAAAGCAAAAGCTATTTTAATATGAAATTCAGTACAAACCTCCACTTGAATCCCATGCGAAGAACATAACAAAGAAAAACTAGGTTCTACCATTCTACTTAAATGAATATTGAAAAGGCACTACCTAACAACTCCTGACAATAATCCAAACCAATTAGATGGATCCCTTTGTGTTCAAATTCATTACCATCTTGAAGCTCAGTAGCATAACCTTCCTCAAGACAATAAGAACAAAAACAAATCAACAGAAAAGCATCATGAATAAAGACTTTGAAGTTCCAATCACTAATGAGTATGTATATACATGTTTTCTTTGCCAACACTTTCCTCTTTCAAGTATCATCATAAGAAGTTGTTAGCAAGATAAATATGGTGCAAATGATCCTGAATGCACATTCAAACAAGGATGTGTTACGAGCAATCTAGAAGTATCAGACTATCGGTCAGTCAATGAGATAGCAGCAGAAGATGGAGGCCCATATATCATATTTCGTATAAAGTTCAGTTCATCACCCCCCAATGAACAATAAACCTGTATCAACAAGGAATAATCCTAAAAGAAATCAACCAAATCAGTCTGATACATTCACGACAACAAGTTTTAGTAAATTCATTTGTAAATAAAGAAATAAAACCAACAATGAACAATAATTTCTTGATCGAGAAATGACAAAAGTACCTTTGGGGCGGCCAATGATATCTTACCACTTCAACGATGCTAGAGGTGTTGTGGTGGTTTCTTAATCGAACCCTAATAAAAAAAATCGAGATTGTGAGAGAGAATGAAAGAAAAAACAAACCCTAATCTAATGGAAATCAACCCTAATCAAATAAAGATTGTGAGAGAGAGAACGGATGTACCTTCAACTCTTCGCGTACTAGCAGGCTTGACTAGGGTTTCCCCATGAACTCGAGAGATGTAGCCGATTTCTCAAGTGACTAGGGTTTGTTTATGGCTGGGAGGAAGTTTTTAGAAACCTGCGAATTTGTTAGGGCTTTCTCAAGAGAGGAATTTTTGAGAGAGACGGAAAAATTGGAGGGAACATAAAAAAAAGGTGCGGGGAAATTTTGGGTTGGAACTTCTCGGGTCCATTATTGTCACAGTTTTTAGTGTGGCAATCAATGTAAAATAACTAAATTACATTATAAGTATTTTGTAACATTTTTTCTATTTATTGTCACGGTTATCACTGTTACAAGTCTATGACGGTAATAACCGTTACAAATCAAAAATAAAATGTGTTACAAATTGTATTTTTGGTGTAGTGATATACGAACCCAACGGTATGTCCGAATTGGAATTCTGATGACCCGATCACAAAATGGTCCGTCGACCTGGATATTGGTATCCGATTTACACGGAAATGCGTGTCGAAGCCAAAGTCCACTAAATCTAACAAAGGTCATGTCAACGAGTCCAGAATGACAACACGAACTCAATAGTATATCCAGAATGGATTCCGATGAACCGATCTCAAAATGACATGTTGACGCGGATATTTGGAATCCGGTTTGCACTGAAATGCGTGCCGGAGCAAATGTCTTCAAAACTCAACTTATATGTCAACGAGTCCAGAATGAGATACGAACTCAACGGTATATCCGGAATTGGATTCCGATGAGCCGATCTTAAAGTGACCCGTTGACTCGGATTGTGGGACCCATTTTGTACCGAAATACGTTCAGGGTCCACGTCCTCCAAATCAAGCAAACTTTATATAAAATGTGCCAGAACGATACCACGAGTCTACTGGTGGTGTCAGAAATTGAATCCGAAGTCCCGGGTTCAAAAATAGAATTTTGTAAGTGCAAAATTAATTCGGACGGCCAACTTTGGCGTCGAATTCGACCAACCAAACGTGCTCATAATGAAACGAAACTTCAGGGGCAAAAAGAGGGTTTACCAGCTACACACAGGAACAGGTTGCACGCCAACCGGAGCTGCGATGGCGGAGTTACGAGCCGACAAAGTTGGCTCCACAAAACTGTCCAAAAAGTACAATTTAAAGTGTCAACTTGGTGGCCAGTTTTGAGGTATCAAATAACGAAATTAACGGACGAAACTTAAGGGAGTGAAAATCTATATACCGAGATTGTGACGGAGCAAAGAGTTCGTCGATCCAACGGTTGAATCTCTCAAAAATGTGTACGAAGTCGCTAAGACGGAGCATACTTTCTAAGTTCAAAACGCGCGCGTCACGACGGGATTTCGACGTAAATGCACGAATAGCCTATTTCTCGTGTCGGAGACGACGGAGGCGGCAGGGGGGTTTGTCGGGTCCTCACGGTGGCGGGGTCGGCCAAGCGACGACGCGTGGTGGCACGGCTGCGGCTACTGCTGCCATGCGCTGCCGCTGCTGCTGCGCTGCTGCTTTGCTGTTGTTACAGCTGCTCTGCTGCATGGCGTACGCGCTCGGCCAGTGGCGACGGCGGCGCGGCACGACGGCATACGAGTCGCCGGCTGGGGTGGAGGTGGTGTGTAGTTGTGGGGTGGTGATGGGCTGTGCGTGGTGGGGGTGTGGAGATGGTGGTTAATGGTGGTGTTGATGGTTTTAATAGAGGAGGATGATGAGGAAGAAGATAAAGAAGAAGAAGTAAAGAATGGAGAGGTGGAGTGCTCGGCCGATAGGGAGGAATGGGGAGCTGCTGTAGTGAGAGGGAGAGGGAGAGAGAGTTTATGTATTTGTGTGTGTATGTGTATATGTGTGGGTGTACAATATATAGAAAGAAGAGGGAGTGAGAATAGAGAGAGAGAGTGAGATTTTGAAAAAGAGAGAGAGAGAGGTCAGTTTAGAGAGGGGGAGGGGTGGCTGGCATGGGATAGGGGGGTGAGGTGGTGTGTGTGAGTAATAGAGAGAGAGAGTGTGTGATATATCTATATATATATATATTATATATATATATATATATTATATATATTTATATTATATAATATATATAATATAAATATATATATAATATATATATATATTGGGTATTTGTAAAGTAGAGAGAGAAAAGATTTTTTAAATAGAAAAAAGAGAAATATTGTGTGGGGTTTGTATAGTCTGAGGAAACAATATGGAGCTTGGGTTTGGGTCGGTCGAGCGGGTCGGGTCAAAAACCGGACATGGTGCAATTTGAATTTAAATAGGTATTTATGATCATGGATAAAATAACATTGGGGACTCAAAAAATGGGACCAAGTATCATGTGGGTAGTAGGCTTCATGTAGGCCATGTCCATATGTTGGGTTACAGGTTGGATCGATGTCGGGTCCTGAAATTAAATTGGAAGTCAGGTCACATTTTACGGTAGATAATTAATTGGCCTAAATTGACCCGAAAGTTGTGCAAAAGCAAATGAAGCACAAATGGAGTGTCTGAGTGGGACACGAAGGTCATGGGTGTAGAGCATGTCGAGTAGATCATTCATTAGGAGTTGATTCTGAGAAAACGACTGGTCTTGTGCTCTCAAATTAAAAGTCACGGCAACGTACAAACGATGATCAAAGATAAAAGTGGAAAATCAATTAATAATCATTTAATCTATCAAAGGTCTAATTTGACCGAAGTGCACGATACAAAAAGAGCACAAGGAAATGAGTTAAGTGGGACATATATACAAAATAAAGATAATCTTGTCTATTACAAAACCCATAAAGAGAGTTTCAGATATGACATCTCTGATGCTCCAGAAGTCAAAGTCACGGAAAAGAACATTAATGATCAAATAATTAAATAATAAAATATTTATTGAAAATAATTCATTTAGAAAATTTAAAATAAACCCTGAAATTCAGGGGCTTACACCTAACCCACTTATAAGAATTTCGTCCTCAAAATTTAAAATCATCCAATAGGTCAAACTATAAACATGTAGCTGCTCTATCTACGATACTCAATCTGCTATCCTTGTGATCATCTCTTCTGTTTCTCTTTACAATCTTTTTGGTTTAGGTCAACAAAGGTACTTCTATCATAAACTATGTCATATATCCTTTAGAATCTTCATACTAACATGGAACCTTGTATACCCTAAAATATAGGTCATTCTCTGGGTATGTCTATAAGCCTATAATGCTTGGTCATCAACCATATTTTCAACCTCAATTGTAAATACTTGATTTCTTAGCATATCCTAAGTATCCTTATTCTATCAATCCACGGGCCCTTTGCATTATTTGTCGCCAATCCTTTTCTACAGCTTCTCCTTGAAATCTACGTTTAATACTTATACTTGGCGTAGAGCCTTTTCTTTTACTTAATAACTCCTTCGAATATAAATCCTTGATTTCAAAAACTCCTGATTTATTAATTACCAATGTACATAGTCTCTGTCTTGTTCCTTGTCTTTTTAACTGATATCTTTTCGATCTCGTACGCAATATATCTCATTCTAACTTATTCATATCATTCCACATATCGATCTACCCTCTAATCATAAGTAAATAGCTTGTAGATAACCAATAATCACTTGGTGACACAAGTCCTACAATGCTCAATCCACAAACTGCTAAGCACAAGATTTTTAATCCTCAATCCATAGTCACAACATATAATATCTCATTATTCTATCTTAGATACCCTAGCATCAAGTCATACTATCAATACAATCGTTCTTAATGGTTTCCAAGTCTGCTACAGTCAGTCACATATACTTGTCCTAAAGTTTAATCTAACCAATCCCTAGGAAAAGTATTTATCACAAACACACAATACATTTATAGTTATACTATAGAATCAGTTAACAAGGTTTGACTATTTCGGTCGTCTATCAAGTAGAAGGTAATAAGGCCTAAGACTGGGTCATGCAATCCATAATAGTGTCCAAACAAGTTAAAGGGTCAAGCAAGACAGGAAAGTTTATCGGAATATCTCCAAGAATGGTACGAAGACAACGAGATGCATAACGAGAAGAATTACCTAAGAGGTTAACGAAGAAGAGTTTAGTCAAGTCATAGGAAAGATGGAACACAAAATAATTATGTCCAAAAAGATAACATGAAAGCAATCCTATTGGAGAGTCCTGGAGAACCTGTAATCCTAGTTGTAGATATAGATAGTACAGAGTTAATCAAGACAGGGAAGAATGATAATAAGAATTTATTCTTGCTCATTCGGTCATAACGAAGTGAACCAAGTTGAGATATGATCTGATAACCATACACGTCTTCCTGAAATTATGTTGCCAGAATTTTGCCACACCAGTAAGCTTAGATGCAATAAATGATAGAGTCATAACTAAGGTATACACCCTATAATCATGTTATCTAGAATCCTTGCCACGCTAACCGGTATGGCTGAGAAAATCTAAATTCCATAACTAAGATAAGTATACCCAAAATCAGGCCCTTATTTTTGTCATACCAGCTAATATGGCTGCGATAAATTCTAAACTCCATAAATAAAGCAGACATTTACTTTATCAGGATATATCACAATACAATCCACAAAATTTATCACGATGCAAGATCAAAGTCAACAACGAAAATTAGAAATCAATTTCAACAACGAATCAAGGAAGAGCAAATGGAAATAAGCGGAAATAGATTTCTAGGTAAGATTAGAGTGAGATCCTCAGGGGTTATCCCAAGGGTACTATCCTGGTCAAAATTGTAACCACTGAATTTCAATCAAGATACTAAATATAGTTAACGGTCCTAAGCTGTGATGAGTTTTCCTATGTTGCAATCCTAGAAATCCTCTAGGTGTTCTAATTGTTTGTCCCTAGTATTAACAAGTTGTCCTAAGATCCTAATTGCAGGCATGCTTGGTACAATAACGTAACCAAACAACTTAAGTTTGGACCTGCATGGGCCGCCACTTAAAATATGTCACGACCCGTTATCCAAATTGTTGGGCGGGCCGAGCCATGTCCAGCCTACGCTTGGTTAAAGCGTAGTAATATTCTAAGAATAGACAATAAAGGATCTAAGCTACTAACAGTTCTAATATATTTTAAAAGGTTCATCACAACACAACATCTATAAGCGAAAGCAAAATAAGCACAGACTTAATAATACACTTCCAAAGTATCTAACTGGAGACAAAGTCTAGTAATCAAATATAAGTTCAAACCAAAGTCTAAGTCTCAAACACATGAAAGATATCTAAGAAAGGTTCCCGCTGGGGCCTCTTCTGGAGCTAAGGCCAGGTCCTCAAATGCAGTGCTATAATATGTATCACATAGCATTTCCTTCTCGAAAAGTGAACCTACAATGTTATCCTGTCAGGACGGGAGCAAGTAATGGTTCTACAAACTAAACATACTGAGCATGGAATGAAAAGAGATGTAGTAATTAAGAATCATGGCATCTATCTCATGTCGTATCACAATCATGTCATATCACAAATCTATCTTATGTCGTATCACAACATATCACAAATCTATCATGTCAGGACATTTGCATGACGACATATGTATATCTAGAGTTTAAAACTAGAGCAGTACGTGATCGTGAATAGGTGTACAATATGCAAGGGCACATAATGAAATGTACTTTCGTACAAGTGTAAAGGCGATAGATGTACATACAGCTTTGAAAAATGCCTACGACGTGGAACATATAAAATGAAACTCTGCTCGCTCCGATAGAGGGGGCATGATCACGTACTCAACTATCAGTTTTCTCATAACCCAGATTCTAACATGTGAGAGATACGAGAACAGTAAAACATGTGAGAGATACGAGAACAGTAAAAACATGTGAGAGATACTGGGTGCAGTATAAGCATGGCTGGTACTGAGAACAATTTAAAACATGGTAGGTACTGAGATCAATTTTAATTAAAGCATGTGAAGCATACGCTAGATATATAGAAACCTGTAAGATACGGTTTTCCAGTTTAAATCACTGTATTAACATGGTTCATACGCAATTCATTATCATATGCAGTAAAATAAAGTTTGTAGGGGTACTCGCCTCGAGCAAGGCAAGAATACGAGTATGAAGATATAGATGTCCGGTGTCCTGTCAAAATGATACAAAATCTCAGTCTCTAAACTATGTTCAAGATTTTACACTAGTGGTGTGACACAACTCCTAACTGGACACTATATTACGACCCGCACCCGCTTTTCGGATACGAAGCGTGTCCAAGCCCAGCTACGCATCGAGCGGACTCCAGCCCGACTCGAGTACGTATAAGCTGTCATGATCATGGTATCATATCTAGTCTAAACTATATCTCAATCCACATGAGTCATATAAACAAGAATGAACAAGTATGTGTCGTGGTCTGCAGCCCACTAGCATGCATGTCCGATAAGACTCTAAAGAAAAAAATAACAAGAGTCTAAACTGAGTCAAGAAACAGTATATCTCATGATAATGAAGAAAAGCACAAGAGGATAATAAACACAATAACGATACCTGAATCCCGCAAGCATATCATCACGTCTGCCATCCAGAGCTGCTAACTAACTCCACGCAATAACTAACCTGAAGAGATCATCAGGTCCTCAGGGGACATAGCAAGATACATAAAAACATGCCTATCTAGCAGTTTATCATGCAATAAAGAAAATACAGAAAATAAACGAGAAAGACCAATCCGTACGAAAATACGACTATACACGACTGGAAGAACCACTACGCCTAAGCGAACTGCTGGAGAAGAACAAGAGAACACGATATCAATGGACAACTACTCGTATACTCAAACCCTCGCCCCAAGTGTGGACTCGCAGGTTTGAACAACTACTAGCCCTCGCCCCTCGGGTGGACTCGCAGACTAGCATCACCCTCGTCCCTAGTGTGGACTCACAGGTGTGAACCATATACTACTAACCCTCATCCCTGGTGTGGACTCGCAGGCTAGCATCACCCTCGTCCCTGGTGTGGACTCGCAGGTGTGAACCATATACTACTAACCCTCGTCCCTGGTGTGGACTCGTAGGCTAGCTTACTAACTCTCGCCCCTGGTGTGGGCTCGCAAGTTAGCTTAACTACTAACCCTCGCCCCTAATGTGGGCTCGCAGATTAGCTTACTAACTCTCGCCCCTAGTGTGGACTCGCAAGTTAGCTTAACTACCAACCCTCGTCCCTAATGTGGACTCGTAGGTTAGCTTCAAGATTTCAAGACAAGGAGGTAAAGCAGTTCCGATATGACTTATTCAATCCTATGACACGATGCGACTCTGTCCAAGTACAAGTGATGACATGACACGACCCAATCACGATATACGAGAAAACTAATCCAAAATGAACTACAAAATTAACAAGAACTATATATATACAAATATCCAATATGAACTACACAGATAACTATAAACAAGAACTATATACAAATATCCAATATAAACTACAAAGATAACTATAAACAAGGCCTATATATATATACTAGCAAGCACAATGTACAAATCACATATAAATAATCAACTAATAAAACTGTATAATAATAAAAATATGCATATAAATAAACTGTAGAGTAAGGCAAGGTATCTTGCCTGGTGGCAGCGCGAAGAACCAATAATGTATCGCCAAATCACAAGTCAGAAATTCCAAGCCATCACAACTATCTCCGAAAGCTGAAATAAACGTTACCAACATTCTCAGAATAGTCAAATTAGCTAGAATTGCCTGTCCTTAAGTCTAATTCTGGACACAGGGGCAAAACGGTAATTTCGGGCAAAAACGGTGTCCACCGTTAGACCCGCTTTGCACCGAAAAGCGTGCCAGAGTCAACGGTCTCTAAAGTCGTCAAACTATATGTCTACGGATCTATTTTTCGATACGAACCCAACCGTATGTCCAAAGTTGGATTTCGGCGGGCCGTGCACAAAATCACCCGTTGAGTCGGACCGGGTGCCCGCGATACGGCGATTTTTTCAACTGTCTCAGAATCGGACCAAACTTGGCATACAGGACTAGAAAAACGATACGGTCCTGATGGCACAAGTTTTGTCTCGATCTGAAGAGCGTGCACAAAGTAATTAGGAAATTTACAAAGTGCACGATACGGTAAATTTTGACGGATACGCATCAAATTTGTCGCGCACACGCGACCAATTCGAATTCTGTCAAAGCCCACACGACCACGAAGCCGTTATGCAGCTTTTGATGCCTTCGGTTCGCGACCACGTCGCCCGGTTTGGCGGGACGCACGTCGTGTGGAACAATTTTCTAGTTTTGAAAACAGATTTTTGGAAAACTTTGGGATTCGGTTTCTCGACGCGTAGTCGATGATTTTCAAATCCGCAAAAAGGGTTGTGAAGCCCTATAGGTATTCTAGGACTGTCTTTAAATAGATTTCGAAAACTGCTAATGGGTTGGTCACGAATTGTCGTCTAAGTTGGGTTTTAGGTTAACTATGCTCTATTTTTTGAAACAGTTTTCGGGATTTTCGGCGTTGATTTTAAGTCGATTTTGATTCGATTTGCTCCGACGATATCTAGTATATTAGAAGGTGTATAGGTTAGGTTTGTACCTGTGAAATTGGTTCTGGAATTGATCGAACGTGGTGAGCAAAACGCCGCGATGAACTTGCTCGCGCAACCGTTGTTCTGTTCTGTTCCCGGCAGTGCGCGTGCAAATTCCGGCCGTTCTCCGACGATACGTACGGTAGCGCGCGATCAGGGCGGCCGCCAGGAGGTCGAAGGCGACTCTGGGGCATGGGTGTTGGTGTTAGGAGCTAGGGTTTCATCGATTCTTCCATTTTTTTCTTTTCCGAGCGGTTATAAGGGGGGAGGGAAAGTCGGGCTGGGATGGGGTTTCGCCTTTGACAGGCCGGGCTGGCCTGCTGGATTTGTGGGCCTGGCTGGGATGGCTTGGCCCGGGGTTCATTTCTATTATATTCCTCTTTTCATTTATCTTAGTATACATATATTTATATATACATTAATGCATACGTACATATATACATATATATATTTACATATATATACTTATATACGAATATTTACATATATATACACGTACGTGTATACATTCTACTATACCTGTATATATATACATATACGCACATATTATCATATATATATTTATATACACACAAATACATATGTATATTTATACACATACACACCAATACATATATATATATATATATATATATATATATATATATATAACTAAATAAAAAAAAATATATATATATAAACAAAAGAGCATTTTATTGAAAGCTAAAAGTAGCTCATGAAGAGAATTACAGACGGGTACTGGGCCTAAGACAAAAGGGCCCTGAGCATCAGGTACAAAGAGCAAACAGAAAATAACAACCATTACGAAATTTCACGAAATGAAATTTCCAAAATTAACAAACTAGTCAACTGTCAGGACTGTATGGGCGCGAGGCCCAGGGGGCACCCTGCCCGAAGCGAGCGGTGCACGAAGTTTTTTTTTTCGGAAAGAGGTGGGTTAATACTGTTTTTTTTTTTGAAAAATCAAAAATTTGAAATTTCAAACTGAAATTTCAAAATTCGAACAGAGGGGAGCGTGGGCTCAGCCCCACGAGAATGGGCACGAGGCCCAAGGGGGTTGGTGTAAGCAGGGACCGTGCGGGCGCAGACCACGAGGAGGGGCCTCGGGCCCCGCACCAGCACGCCAATCGAGGCGGGGGCATGTCACGAGGGGGACTCGGGCCCCGTCCCGACTCACCTACCGAGGCCAGTCGCTCCGGCGAGGGAGGGGGCGCGGCACGGGGGGGCGCCGGAGAGGGGGGAAGGTCGGTAGGAAGCTTCGCCGAGGAAGGGGGGCGGGCGGCGAACGGAGCGCCGGCGTCTGCGACCGAAGGCTGCGGCGAGCGGGGGGGCGGGGTCTCGTCCTCGCCGGAGAGGAGGACCTACCACCGACGGTGGGGGTCCTGCAGCGAGCGTCTGATGGAACGACGGAGCTCAAAGCTGGAGGGGGCGAAGCGAGGACGGCGACGGGCGGCCGTTGCAGGAGGGGGAGGCGGCGTCGATCGACCGTCCGGGGACGGGACGGAAGCCAAGTACAGCTCGCCCGAAACCAACCCTCCGCACGCGGGGGGGGAAACCGCTTGCGGCAAGAAAGCCAACGGGGGCCCCGAGACGAAAAGAGGGGAAAGAAACTCCGGGGGGCTCGAGGGGAGGCCGGAGAAGAGAAAAGGAGGCACTCCTTGGCCGTCGAGGGAAGGGACGGAGACTGGGAGGCCGGGCCCAGCCGGGGGAGCAGGGGGCCACCGCGGGGATAAGACTCCGGCCGGCGCTGAGAGGGTGGCGGTCGGCTGAGTGAGCACCGAAGCGGGGGGAGGAGCGACCGGGGGAGTAGCCGCCGGCTGAGGGGGCGCGACCCGAGCCCGATGGCGCCTACGCCGCCGCCGACGACGACGGCCAGGCGGGGGGAAACGTGGAGAGCCCCAAAGGGGTGAGGACCAAGGCCAGGCGGAGGCGAGCCGGTCCGGAAGGAAGGAAGGAGAGAGGGAGGGCCCGAGGGGGAGAATGAGGCAGAGGGGGGCGGTCGGGCCGAGGAGGCCGACCGGCCAGCCCACCCATCCGGCCGGGGAAGGCGGAGTGGGTAGCAGCGGAGGTCCCAATGGGGGGAGCCGGTCCGGAGCTCTCATCCCTTTGTCTATATATATATATATATATATATATATATATATATATATATATATATATATATATATATATATATATATATATATATATATATATATATATATATATATATCATATATATATTTATATATATTTATATATATACATACCCACATATATAATCTATATACACATATATATACATATCATTTATATAATAAATAATTTAATAAATATAAATCGCCAATTACTAAAAATATATATAAAATATTTACGTTTACTGAACATGTCTACAAGGCCGTATTTGGTCCCACTACATGCCTACCTGGGCTTGGATTTGACTTGGGCCCAATCTGGACAGGTTCGGTACAACCGGGTTCCCTAAAACTTAATAATATAATAAAATAATAATTAAAATCTTCGGTAAGGGTTAAGTCGCAACTTGACCTGGTTTTCCTAGTTAGGACATCACTATGGGTTGGTCTTCCTTAGCATGACTAATACACTAGTCAAGGCATGCCACTGCACTACCCGTACCGTGATTCCTAGTCACCTTGTACTCCAAAACTCAATCATGGCTAAAGTCATCCACCGTAATAATTAACTAAATAGTTATTAAAAAAACAAATTTAAAAATCACCATTTAAATCATATAATAAATAAATAAAAAATATTTAGAAAAAATTTTCGGGAAGGGAAGCTACAAATCTACCCACCTTAAAAATAATTTCGTCCTCGAAATTCTAATTCATAACTATGCCATAAAAATTCAAAGTCCTTAATCTCCTCGAATTTAATTCCTCGAAATATTCCATGACTTTCTTTAGTCATTTTATAACTCCGAGTACTTGATGACTTCTACCCACCTTTGGTCATACTACTCTTCAAAACACGGTCACTAAAGTCTTATGGTCTTCTAACTAGTTGCTAACAATTTTACTGGGCAGATATCTAGGCACATGGCATATATAATCCCTCATATCTATAAATAACCAAAACTCAATAATCATGCAATATTATACTATAATTTAAGAGTGTCTGATGAATTCTAGGCAGCACGATCATTCATCACCCCAGAATAGGAAGGGACGGGATTCAATGGTACAGGAAACAAGGAAGCATAATCGAGAGCAAATATGGAGTTTTCAAGGACGTAGAGAATTTCTAGGAGAATTTTCAAAGCAATTTGGATTGAGATTCCTAAGGGTTTAGTCAAGGTCGCAGGTTCGTACCAGTACAGTTACGTAACCGGTACGATATGCTCTGACCTGCATGGGCCACCAAAAAACTTGTCACGACCCGCACCCGCTTTTCAGATACGAAGCGCGTCCAAGCCCAGCTACGCATCGAGCGGACTCCAGCCCGACTCGAGTACGTATAAGCTGTCATGATCATGGTATCATATCTAGTCTAAACTATATCTCAATCCACATGAGTCATATAAACAAGAATGAACAAGTATGTGTCGTGGTTTGCAGCCCACTAGCATGCATGTCCGATAAGACTCTAAAGAAAAAATAACAAGAGTCTAAACTGAATCAAGAAACAGGATATCTCATGATAATGAAGAAAAGCACGAGAGGATAATAAACACAATAACAATACCTGAATCCCGCAAGCGTATCATCACGTCTGCCATCCAGAGCTGCTAACTAACTCCACACAATAACTAACCTGAAGAGATCATCAGGTCCTCAGGGGACATAGCAAGATACATAAAAACATGCCTATCTAGCAGTTTATCATGTAATAAAGAAAATACAGGAAATAAACGAGAAAGACCAATCCGTACGAAAATACGACTATACACAACTGGAAGAACCACTACGCCTAAGCGAACTGCTGGAGAAGAACCAGAGAACACGATATCACGATATCAAAGGACAACCACTCGAATACTCAAGCCCTCGCCCCTAGTGTGGACTCGCAGGTTTGAACAACTACTAGCCCTCGCCCCTAGTGTGGACTCGCAGACTAGCATCACCCTCGTCCCTAGTGTGGACTCACAGGTGTGAACCATATACTACTAACCCTCGTCCCTGGTGTGGACTCGCAGGCTAGCAACACCCTCGTTCCTGGTGTGGACTTGCAGGTGTGTACCATATACTACTAACCCTCGTCCCCGGTGTGGACTCACAGGCTAGCTTACTAACTCTCGCCCCTGGTGTGGGCTCGCAAGTTAGCTTAACTACTAACCCTCGCCCCTAATGTGGGCTCGCAGATTAGCTTACTAACTCTCGCCCCTGGTGTGGGCTCGCAATTTAGCTTAATTACCAACCCTCGTCCTTAATGTGGACTCGCAGGTTAGCTTCAAGATTTCAAGACAAGGAGGTAAAGCAGTTCCGATATGACTTATTCAATCCTATGACACGATGCGACTCAGTCCAAGTACAAGTGATGACACGACACGACCCAATCACGATACACGAGAAAACTAATCCAAAATGAACTACAAAATTAACAAGAACTATATATATATACAAATATCCAATATGAACTACACAGATAACTATAAACAAGAACTATATATATAAATATCCAATATGAACTACAAAGATAACTATAAACAAGGCCTATATATATACTAGCAAGCACAATGTACAAATCACATATAAATAATCAACTAATAAAACTATATAATAATATAAATATGCATGTAAATAAACTGTAGAGGAAGGCAAGGTATCTTGCCTGGTAGCAGCACGAAGAACCAATAATGTATTGCCAAATCACAAGTCAGAAAGTCCAAGCCATCACAACTGTCTCCGAAAGCTGAAATAAACGTTACCAACATTCTCAGAATAGTCAAATTAGCTAGGATTGCCTGTCCTTAAGTCCAATTCTGGACACAGGGGCAAAACAGTAATTTCGGGCAAAATGTGTCCACCGTTGGACCCGCTTTGCACCAAAAAGCGTGCCAGAGTCAACGCGCTCTAAAGTCGTCAAACTACATGTCTATGGATCCAGTTTTCTGATACGAACCCAACCGTATGTCCAAAGTTGGATTCCTGCGGGCCGTGCACAAAATCACCCGTTGAGTCGGACCGGAGGGCCCGCAATACGGTGATTTATCAACTGTCTCAAAATCGGACCAAACTTGGCATACAGGACTAGAAAAAATGATACGGTCCTGATGGCGCAAGTTTCATCTCGATCTGACGAGCGTGCACAAAGTAATTGGGAAATTTGCAAAGTGCACGATACGGTAAATTTCGACGGATACGCATCAAATTCGTCACGCACACGCGACCAATTCGAATTCTGTCAAAGCGACCAAGAAGCCGTTACGCAGCTTTCGATGCCTTCGATTCGCGACCATGTCGCCCGGTTTGGTGGGACGCACGTCGTGTGGAACAATTTTCTAGTTTTGAAAATAGATTTTTGGAAAACTTTGGGATTCGGTTTCTCGACGCGTAGTCGATGATTTTCAAATCCGCAAAAAGGGTTGTGAAGCCCTATATGTATTCTAGGACTGTCATTAAATAGATTTCAAAAACTGCTAATGGGTTGGTCACGGATTGTCGTCTAAGTTGGGGTTTTAGGTTAACTATGCTCTGTTTTTTGAAATAGTTTTTCGGGATTTTCGGCGTTGATTTTAAGTCGATTTCGATTCAATTTGCTCCGACGATATCCAGTATATTGGAAGGTGTATTAGTTAGGTTTGTACCTGTGAAATTGGTTCCGGAATTGATCGGACATGGTGAGCGAAACGTCGCGATGAACTTGCTCGCGCAACCGTTGTTCTGTTCTGTTCTCGGCAGTGCGCGCGCAGATTCCGGCCGTTCTCCGACGATACGCACGGTGGCGCGCAGTCAGGGCGGCCGCCAGGAGGTCGGAGGCGACTCTGGGGCGTGGGTGTTGGTGTTAGGAGCTAGGGTTTCATCGATTCTTCCGTTTTTTTTTCTTTCTTTCCCGAGCGGTTATAAGGGGGGAGGGAAAGTCGGGCTGGGATGGGGTTCTGCCTTTGACAGGCCGGGCTGGCCTGCTGGATTTGTGGGCCTGGCTGGGATGGCTTGGCCCGGGGTTCATTTCTATTGTATTCCTCTTTTCATTTATCTTAGTATATATATGTTTATATATATTTACATACATATACTTATATACGAATATTTATATATATATACACGTACGTGTATACATTCTACTATACCTGTATATATATACATATACTCACATATTATCATATATATATTTATATACACACAAATACATATGTATATTTATACACATATACACCTATACATATATATATATATATATATATATATATATTTATATATATTTATATATAAATGCACATAAACATACATTTATAATATATATTTATATATACATATACATACACACATATACAATATATATTTATATATATACATACCCACATATATAATCTATATACACATATATACATATCATTTATATAATAAATAATTTAATAAATATAAATCGCCAATTCCTAAAAATTTATACAAAATATTTGCGTTTACCGAACATGTCTACAAGGCCGTATTTGGTCCCACTACATGCCTACCTGGGGTTGGATTTGACTTGGGCCCAATCTGGACAGGTTCGGTACAACCGGGTTCCCTAAAACTTAATAATATAATTTAATAATAATTAAAATCTTCGGTAAAGGTTAAGTCGCAATTTGGCCTGGTTTTCCTAATTATGACATCACTATGGCTTGGTCTTCATTAGCATGACTAATACACTAGTCAAGGCACGCCACTGCACTACCCGTACCGTGATTCCTAGTCGCCTTGTACTCCAAACCTCAATCATGGCTAAAGTCATCTACCGTAATAATTAACTAAATAGTTATTAAAAAAACAAATTTAAAAATCACCATTTAAATCAAATAATAAATAAATAAAAAATATTTTGAAATTTTTTTCAGGAAGGGAAGCTACACACTAGCTAAGGGATGTCCTAGCATAGAAAATCAATTTGGGGTGACATTAAGCCTGTAACCAACCATTAGAACCCTTAGAAACACAAAGGTCATTTTAGAGCTTTACAAAGACCAAACATATAAATATATATACTAATAATAATAATTAATTACAAATTAAGGATGACACATAAGCAAAATCTACAGATGTCGTCGGATGACAAAACAAATATCACCAACGCGTCCAGAATGGTCAAATTAGTTATGTAGCCTACCCATAAGTCCAATTTGGATATAGGGGCAAAACGGTAATTTTTGGATCAAAATGATGTTCGCCGTTGGACACACTTTGTACCGAAAAATGTGTCAGAATAGAAGTCTACAAAACCTAGCAAATTATATGTCCACGAATCCAGAATGATGATACGAACCCAACGGTATGTCTGAAATGGAATTTCGATGACCCGATCACAAAATGGTCCGTTGACCTAGATATTGGTATCTGATTTACACGGAAATGTGTGTCGATGCCAAAGTCCACTAAATCTAACAAAGCACATGTCAACGAGTCCAGAATGACAACACGAACTCAACGGTATATCCGGAATTGGATTTCGATGAACCAATATCAAAATAACATGTTGACGCGGACATTTGGAATCCAGTTTGTACCAAAATGCGTGCCGAACAAATATCTGCAAAAATAAAAAAATTATATGTCAACGAGTCCAGAATGACGATACGAACTCAACGGTATATCCGAAATTTGATTCCGATGAGTCGATCTCAAAGTGACCCGTTGACTCGAACTGTGGGACCCGCTTTGCACCGAAATGCGTGCCAGGGCTCACGTACTCCAAATCAAGCAAACTTTATATGAAAATATGTCAGAACGACGCCACGAGTCTACTGGTGGTGTCAGAAATTGAATCCGAAGTCCCGGATTCAAAAATAGAATTTTACAAGTGCAAAATTAAGAAATCGGATGGCCAACTTTGGCGTCGAATTCGACCAACCAAACGTGCTCATAATAAAATGAAACTTCAGGGGCAGGAAGAGGGTTAAACCAGCTATGCACAGGAACTGGTAGCACGCCAACCGGAGCTGCGACGGCGGAGTTACGAGCTGACGAAGTTGGCTCCACAAAACTGTCCAAAAATAGTACAATTTAAAGTGTCAACTTGGTGGCCAGTTTTGAAGTATCAAACGACGAAATTAACGGACAAAATTTGAGGGGAGTGAAGAGCTATATACCAAGATTGTGACGGAGCAAAGAGTTCATCGATCCAACGATTGGATCTTTCAAAAAACGTACACGAAGTCGCTGCGACGAAGCGCACTTTCTAAGTTCAAAACACGCGTATCACGACGGGATTTCGACGTAAATGCACGAATAGCCTATTTTCTGCGTCGAAGACGACGGAGGCGGCAGGGGATTTCAACTCATAAAATATCACACTCTCTCTCTCTCTCTCTCAGTAGAAATCTCAGTAGAATTATCAGAAGTAGAAGTGTTTCTAGCATCATTCATATAAAGGGTTGTGTTGAATCTTAAATTTCGATGTCATCGTGCATACATTTGCATCATTATGAAGACTATCCTCATCTCTGGAGTTGCTATCTTTACTTTTGTACCTGTATACATAAGTAGCTTCAAGAAGTTTTCAAATTTTATGAGATGTGCAAGTAGTAATAAGATTGAATACATGTATGTCTACAACACAATAAAAAGCATGCATTGCTTTTGCATCAAGGCTAGCTAACTTCTTCTCTTCCTCTGTGTAACTATAATAAGGCTTATTGATTATAGAGGATGTGAGAATAGATGTGATAGTAGGCTTTTTGTATCCATTAACAACAATTGACCATAAGTCAAATTCTTGAGACTTCAAGTACAAGCCCATCCTTATTTTCCAATAACTATAGTTCATTCCATCAAATAGTGGGAGTCTATTTATGGATTTCCCTTCATCTGTGAATATTGAATTCACGGCTGCCATATATATACTCTCTAGAGTGTTATATTTGAATATAACCTGCTCAGATACCAATTGTAGGAACGATTGGTATGAGCAGTAATATATATAAAACAAGCACCCACTCTGATACCAATTATAGGACAGTTGAGCACCTCTAGTGGGGGGTAAATAGAGTGTGTGCGTGTGCAGCAGAAAATAATCACCAATTAAAATATTAAGTAGTTATGTATTGTGGCAGATAAAAGATAGCAAATAAAATGCAGTAAAGTAAGAGTCAAGAATTTAAACTCAGTAACACAACGATGTATACTAGTTTCCCTCTGAGAGGACTAGTGCAGTCGCGAATACTCTTGTTTGCTGTTAATCCACTATGGCACAAACTTTAACTGAGCGCTTGCAACTCTTACAACATCGTGTTTGGCAACAAGTTCACGACCAACTTAATAACACCGTGCTTGGTGACGAGCGCACGACCGACTCCAGAAGGCAATTGGAAAACTGGAATATTTTCTGAATACAGCCTCCGATACAACTCTTCAATACCAAACTCTAGATTAAACAAAAACTGTACTGGCTTGGCTAAGAGTTGTAAAGGCTTAGATATGAAAGTAAAAAAGCTCAGTACACTTTAGATAGAGAAGAGAAGAGATAAAATGGGATGAGTGAAATGGATTAGCAATCTTAACTCTATTTGTAGTGTTTTTGCTGACCAAACTCAGACAAAGTTTGGGCAGAATTCGGATGCTAGAATTTCGCAAACGAAAGTTGTAGGCAGATATCAAAGGAATGGTCAAAATTACCCAGACCGAACTCGGGCCGAGTTCTGACCGAGTTCGGACAGAGTTCTGCCAGAACTGTTTTGGCCAATTTGATGGGTTTTGGGCTATTTTGGTATTTAGACTTTTGGATAGATATTTGTGGATATGTAGGCTTTATATTGTAGACTGAGAATAGCTAAGCCAGTACCGATCCGATCAATCTCACATTTTTCCTAGACTCAATAAAAGGAAAAATACAGAATAAATATGAAAACCAACAGCCCTATAACCCCCGATGCGAGGCCCCGGATTGGTCGCTAGGCGGTTCAAAGAAATCTTCTTATATAATGTTGTCTTTGGCCCATCAATAATTCTTCATTGCATATGTCCTGGTTTGATCATGCTTACTACTTGTCTGCAAATACATGTTAGACGAACAAAATAATATGATACAGTATGATACAAGCATAGCAATATGATACAGAACATTTAGGACAATGCTAAGTTTAAGTAGCAACATGATAGTAATTACGTTAATATTAGTGACATCAATAGTTAAACTTAGTTGATTAGTCATATTCAAAAATATGATATAATCATTGGGCTAACAAAGTTGAGAGTGAGAATGGAGAGAGAGGGAGAGGGGAAGCGGAGAGACTTATCGGGCTGGACTGTGCGGCATGGTACGGCAGCCCATCCGTCGCTGGCCCAAAGGGAGGTACTGGTACGACGAATGCAGGGCTCGATAGATGCTGGTGGCCGCGCGATGCGGCGGCAGATAAGCCGGAGGCTCGGGCATGTGGAGGAGGCGGAGCAGTGGAGGCGGGCGTCGGATATGGCTCCGATATTGGCAGAGGAAGGCGGAGTCAAGTGAGTTCTCTTGTGGGTGGTGGTGATGGGTGTGTGTGTGTGCCTTTGTTTTGAGTGTTGGCGGTGGCAGAATGTAGTCCAGCCAGGTTTAGGGAGAGCAGGGAAACAATCGAGAAAAAGGGCGACGGTGGATGTGGCAGAGAGGTGCAGCGGGCATTGTAGTATTGGGTGATGGAGATGGTGATGGCGGTGGTGGTCATAAGGGATGTGGTGGCGGCCGTGACGGCAAGATAGAGCAGATGGCCGAGGGATGGTGTTGTTGGAGGTTTGGTTGGAAGGAGGGGGTGAGGTTTCGGACACGAAGACTACGACGGTGGCAGGGTGCTGGCAGCGGTGGTTGGTAGGGCGTGGGGAAAGAACTGGTGGTCAAGCGGAGTTGACAGGGAGGGGTGATGACGGATCACCGGAGAGGCTGGCAGTGGTGGTGGTATTTGCAGCGAGGAAGTTGGGGAAGGGGGTCTGGCTAGGTGGCTCGACTAAGGGCAGGGAGGCTGTCTTCGACAGGTGTAGAGTTAGGCTAGAATTTAGGATTAGGTTTTCAGATTGTTTCGGGGTATCTGACAGGATTTGGATTTGTGTCCTGCAAGACACGGGGGCGGGTCGGTGTTCGGGGATGTCGGACACGAAGAGGGTCATCTATGATGTAAATGTAAAGTATAAAAATATTGGAAAGACTCCTGGGGTCGGACCCGAGGCCGTCACGGCTGACACGGATAAAGTGGTGGACACAGACACGATGGTGAAATTTTTGGACTATGAAAATTCTAAGAAAAGATCAAAGGAGCCTCTCCTTATATAGGGGGTGGAGACTCCTAATTAGATAAAGAGGAGAAAAATTAAATTTTCTTTAGATAATTCTCTATTTAATTTAAATCAATTCAATCATTCACAATCTAATATATATCTAGATAAATCTTATTTATAAGTTAAAAACTATTTAAAAATAAAATCAATATATCCAATCTTAATCTTAAATTCAATTACCATTACTGATTAAATATCAAATCCATGATTCCAAACTCTTTACAAAAAGTAATAATAAATAATTTCAAAAATCATAATTATTTAAGTATTTGAAATACCTTTTTGAAAATACAATTAGTTTTTGAAAAATAAAATATACATGAATTCAATTCCATATACTTTGCATGCAATAGAACATATTATTTAAAAAGGATATTATCATTTCTTAAATTATTATCTATACTTGTATAAATAAAAAGCATTTTTCATAATAATGAAATTAACTATAAAATTTGACTAATTTTTTTTGGCGGGAAAGATTTTATATACAAAAAAATACTTACTCTATATGTATGTCGAAAACAAACCTATTTGTTTATACATTTATCAAAACCTATAGTGGAACTTTTTATATATAAAAAATTAATATCTCATATGTACGTATTTTTACTCGACGTACAAATATTAATATAAAATAATATTAAAAAAACATAGTAGAATTTCAGGGGATTTACATCCTATCCAACTTACAAGAATTTCGTCCTCAAAATTAAAAAATAACAAGGGTAGGCAGGTTTGAGAGGATGGAAGGATTTTCTCTTAAGAAAACGTAAACAAGGCATTGGAGAAGGAAACGACATATAATGAAAATAGACGACTTAGGAAATCGTGATTCCGATATCATAAAAAATAAAATCACGGTTATGGTTTAGGTATTGAATTAGGGTCGCTAATTTACGAAAAATAAAAGATCAGGGTTTAAGCAAATCAAGATAAAACACAAAATAAATAATTAAGGAATTAAGAGAAAATAATTTAGAGACTTTGGAGATATGGTTCCTTGAGAGAAAATTTTATGGTGGTCGTCTAGATTGGGGGTACGGTTAAGGGATCAATTTAAATCATTCTCAAGTTTCAAATGATTAGAAGGTTACGATAATAGATATGGGGTCGATGGATATGACGAATAGTTCAAGACGAGGATATAGTCACATGGTTTGATCGATGGTTAGCTGTATTTAGGTATATACAACTATCCGAGCCATAGGTAATAGGACAGCTAAAGGGGATATCAAGTACAAGCACTTGTCTTTCTAAAATAGGTGAAAGACGATAACCATAAGGAGCTCAAAGAAGGTAAGGTCGAATACAAACACGGGGTTCTATGACGATTGAATAGTTCAAAAGAGAGTTGTAACGACAGATGTGGATAAGATCTTAGAAGGCGAGTTAGATATATCTCAATCCACATGGTAATCATGTGAGTAGCGAACCAAGCAAACTAGGTTGATCATACCATCATACTCTGGTTCTGATTAGACAATATGTTAGTGGGCGCGCGCCAAAATGACATATATCTTGAACAAGCTCGATAGAAGGATAAGCATGCAAAACTATGCTATAGTAGCAACATTAGTCAAGATAGTCTACAAATATTAGTATGCGAGATAAGGATGAAAGAAAATATAAATAATTCAAGTTTCTTAAATTCTAAGTCTTGTTCGGTGTTGGTACCTGTACAGTCGTTCTACTATCTTCTTGTCTAAGGCTTAGGTTAAGGTCAAGGGAATGTTAGGTCATAAGGCATTCTACCCAACTTACAAGAGTTAAACTAGTAGTATGATGGGGCAATAGAACATGTCTTTACCTAGTATGAGTCACCTTCCTAACCTCTATCAAGCACGAAGGAAGATAAGAATTATGCTAGAAGTAATCAGTAAGATGTAAATAAAGAAGTCAAGCGAGAGTTCAAAGACGGAATCGTGGAAGGAGGTCAAGTATGTGGATGAGATACTAGACTCTAATCGTACACGCAGGCTTGCTTGGTACTGTAAAGTAACCAAACAATTTATCGTAGACCTGCATGGGCCGTCACAAAAATATGTTACATCCAGTTCCAAAAAACATGGGACTAGGAATGTAGATATGCTAGTCATATAATAAATATATGTAAGCTCTAAAATGCAGTAAAACCATGACAACTAATCTCATCCACAAAATAAAGATAAAGCTTTTATAGAATTAAGAAAGAATTTGTTATTTGTACATGTAGTGAGGAGGAGACAAATCCACTACCAACTAGTAAGAGAAGAAATACATAAACAAAGAAATGATTTGTTAAGAGTGACATGGACGATCCAAGAACAATCATCTTCGAAGGAATATAGAAGATAACGGCCTTGGCTAGAACACCTGCAAAAAGACAAGAACACACACACCTAGACAAATCATCAGGTCCTCAGAGAGACGTAACAAGATACAGGAAGAATGCAACACAATATGAGTGTGGTCTCTTATTAGCGGTTAATTGTATCGTACGACTTTTACGTACCGGTGGTCAGCCAGCTACGTATGTCTGAGTTCTATATGCGACTTGCAACTTCGTGGTACAATTGTGTCAAGGCCTATGAATGTAACACAATATGAGTATGGTCTCTTACATCTAGGTTTAATGTGCATAGAAATAATTAAGTAGCAGGAAATAGAACTAAAAAGTAAATTTGCATCTTAATATAACTATGAAACACAATTTATTTTATAGAAAAAATAAATAATAAATAAATGCATGAAATATGAGCTAAAGTAAATAGACTGCAAATGGCAAGGTATCTTGCCTGGTAGTGACGTTTGTTGTGGTACGATGATCATGTTGGCATAGAGTGTGACTTCGGTGTTACAACTATGTAAGACGGCCTCTGAGGATGGCAAGGACTGTTCTATCGGGTCCAGAATAATCAATTTAGCTAGGGTCGACATAAAAATGTCCATAATTTGCGAGAAAATAGGAATAATAGGATTAGTCATGGACAGAAGGATAATCGAAGGCAATTGGGTAAGTAATTATATACTATTTTAGAAAGCTATTTATAATCCTTGAAAATATATATTATTAGTAAAAATAGTTTTTGGATAAATATTTGAAAAATATAAAGTCGCTTTTAGGCAAAACTTTAAGTTTATCGAAATAGGATTTTATATAGAGAACTATATTTTTACTAGTCAAAATAAGTTTTTTTTAATATATATATATATATATATATATATATATATATATATATATATATATATATATAATATATAAAATATATATATATATATATATATATATATATATATAATCCCTAAAAATTATCTAGTGCTAAGACTATATTTTTGAAATGGTAGGACCAAGCCCTAATGTCTTTTGTAAAAAATAATCTTGAAAAATATTTGCTATGTATAAAATAACAATAAATAAATTTTAAAACTAAATAGAAAAATAATACTACTAACTATTTATAAAAAAATAAAAATATTTATTTGAATAGACCGAACTTAGCTAATAATATCACTTAGGGTCTAAAACAACTTTTTGGAATAGTTGGGTGGTCCAATCCCAGGGTCATATTTTGTTATAAGAAATTTTATTTACCATATATATATATATATAAACATTACAAATACCATAATAATAATAAACGTAGCGGTGTATACCTATTGTATATAAAAATATGTATATTAACCACTACCAGGGTTACCATCCACTGTTCCCTAGGAGAACAGTTCCCTGAATCTTAACATTTGTAATGATAATAATAAATAAAGCAAAAAAAATGAAAGTAATAGTAACTAATATGTACAGTTGTTACCTTTCCCTCTTTCTTTGAGATAGGGGATTGAAAAGGGGCTGGAGACGAATTGATGAAAGATGAAATGTGAGAAAAAGGGAAAGTTGAGAGTGAAGAGTGTGAGTGGAGAGAGCGAAGAGAGCTGGAGAGGGAAAACAGAAAGACTCACCGGGCTGGCCTGCGCGACGTGGTGCGGTGGCCCATCCGCTGCCGGCCCGAAAGGAGGTACTGGTACCACAGATGTCGGGGTCGAAAGACACTGGTGGCCGCACGATACGGTGGATGATAGCTGGGGGCTTGGACAAGTGGAGGAGGAGGAGCAGTGGAGACGGGCGCTAGCTTTAGCTCCGGAGGTAGTAGAGGGAGGCAGAGTCAAGTGGGTTCGGCGACTACGGCAAAGTAAGTAGTGGTGGTGGTCTCTTGTGTGTGGTGGTGATGGGTGTGTGTGTGCCTTTGTTTTGAGTGTTGGCGATGGCGGTAGATAGTCCGGCCAGGTTTGGGGAGAGCAGGGAGACAGTTGGGAAAAAGGGCGGCGGTGGATATGGTGGCGAGGTGTCAGCGGGCATTGTGGTATTGGGTGATGGAGATGGTGATGGCGGTGGTGGTCATAGGTGATGTGGTAGCGACCGTCGCGATAAGGTGGAGCAGAAGGCCGGGGGATGGTGTTCTGGCTGGATGTTTAGTTGGAAAGAGGGGGTGAGGTCTCGGACAGGGAGACTACGACGGTGGCAGGGTGTTGGCAGCGGTGGTTGGTAGGGCGTGGGGGAAGAACTAGTGGTGGAGCAGAGTTGATAGGGAAGGGTGGTGACGGATCATCGAAGAGGCTGGCAGTGGTCGTGGTATTTACAGCGAGGAAGTCGGGGAAGGGGTCTAGCTAGGTGGCTCAGCCAAGGGCAGGGAGGCTGTCTTCGATAGGTGTAGAGTTAGGCTAGAGTTTAGGATTAGGTTTTCTGATTGTGTCGGGGTGTCTAACACGATTTGGATTTGTGTCCTGCGAGACACGGGGGCGGGTCAGTGTCCGGGGATGTCGGACACGAAGAGGGTCATCTATGATGTAAATGTAAAGTATAGAAAATATTGGAAAGACACCCAGGGTCGGACCCGATGCCGTCACGGCTGACACGGCGAAAGTGGTGGACACGGACACAATGCACGACCCGATGGTTAAATTTTTGGACTGTGAGAATTCTAAGAAAAGATGAAAGGAGCCTCTCCTTATATAAGGGGTGGAGACTCCTAATTAGATAAATAGTAGGAAAATTAAATTCCTTTTAGATAATTCCCCATTTAATTTAAATCAAATTTAAATCAATTCAATCAATCACAATCTAATTTATATCTAGATAAATCTTATTTCTAAGTTAAAAACTATTTAGAAATAAAATCAATAAATCCAATCTTAATTTAAATTACCATCACTGATTAAATATCAAATCCATGATTCCAAATATCTTTACAATAACTAATAAAAATAATAATAAATAATTTCAAAAATTATTTAAGTATTTGAAATACCTTCTTGAAAATTCAATTAGTTTCTGAAAAAAAATATACATGAATTCAATTTCATGTACTTTGTATGCAATAGAACATATTATTTAAAAAGGATATTATCATTTCTTAAATTATTATCTATACTGCATATAAATAAAAGCCTTTTCATAATAATGAAATTAAGTATAAAATTTGACTAATTATTTTTGGCGGGAAAGGTTTTATATACAAAAATACTTACTCTATATGTATGTCGAAAACAAAGATATTTGTTTCTATATTTATTAAAAAAATAATATCTCGTATATACGTATTCGCACTCTACATACAAATATTAATATAAAACAATATTAAAAAAAACCATAGTAATATTTCAGGGGGTTTACAGATCTACTAACACTGTCAAACTCTTCAACTTGTAATTCAACCCAGAATTGAACTTCTCCACCTTCTCTTCTTCTCTAGATACAAGGGTAGGAGCAAAGCGGCTCAAACGACTAAATTCTGCATCATATTCAACCACCGTCATGCTTTCCTGTTCTAGTCATGTAAAATGATCCCTCAACTCCCTCCGAACTGTCTTGGGGAAGAACATGGTATTGAAGAGGTCCCTAAACTCTTCCTATGAGACATTCTTGCCCAACCATCTTTCTTGTGTAGCCCACCAATGATGTGCATTGTCTTTGAGCTGCAACTTCACCGCCTTTATCCGCATCTCTGGTGGCAACTCTGATGCCTCTAGTAGTGTCTCTATCTCTACTAGCTAGTTGGTGACTTCTATGGGTTTCTCCAAGCTAGTAAAGGGAGGTGGGTTCATCTTGCAAAATCCATCAATAGTACCCACATGATCTTGTCGTATTTCTACGCTCTTTTCCAGAATATTTACATGCCTCTGCTGGGTCTCCATCATGCCCTGGAGTATTGCAAGGATATGTGCTCCATCCATAATTACTCTTTGGACTGGGGCTGGTGGTTGTGGTAGTGAGATATCCTCAGCACTAACTCTAGCTTGTTGATGGTTAGAGGGCTCTACGAACTTATTACTCTCTGTTGTCAATCCCTCGGGTTCGGGAGTAGCATATGGGTTGGCTATCCTTTTCCCTTACGGATCGTACTGCATCTTGTCTCAACCATTGCGAACTAAAAGGAAAGAAAGGACATGGTTAGGATGGTAGATACAAACATATTGAAGAAATCACGGACGGAATCAAGCAGGATGCAAATAAAAGACAAGAAAATCCTAAGATAAAATAGACTCATAGTGTTAGAAAATTTATTTGTGGATGAGATAACCTCCTAACTTCAATTCTATTCGCAGGCTTGTAGCAGTAAGGCTAACTTAAGTACAACCACGAGTTCGCAACCTTTTACGAAATTAGACCTACATTGGCCACCAAAAAAACTTGTCAAGACCCGCTCCTGCGCTTTTTGGGATACGAGTACGTGGCCAAGTCTAGCCTATGCCGCAGCATCAGTTGTGTACGCTGTCTATGATAACAATAGTCCACAACAAGAATAAACATGCACATATCATCCACAACTAAGCCATCAATAATCACCAAAAATATCTAATAGTCTCAATATTATAATTATCAAATAATCTACTATAACTCAGCAAGTCTGGGGAACAAACCCAGATAACAGATAATAAAATAAGCAAACTAAACTCTATAACTATAACTACTAACTAATACGAATCCATAAGAAAATATGCTAATTCGCATCAGTACTGGAATCGGGTATGCCAGTAACGTCGGGGTCCCAACATACTCACAGTAGACCTCATGACAGATCTCGTCGTATAAAGCTGAAAAAATAGTTATCTAGTCAGGATTGGAGCAAGATCACCATAACACTACATTACACGATATAGTATACATGCATGTAGAAACAACACTACTAAAATATGCTATATTAGCGACGTTGTTTAGCGACGGAACAAAATACCGTCGCTAAATATGTAATATAGCGACTCCTTTCTTTTGACATCGCAAATCGTCGCTGAATAGCGACGTTCAGTGACAGTAGATAAATTACATCGCGGAATAGCGACGTTCAGCGACATATTATTAAAATATATCGCCATATATTTAAAGGTTACGACGTTTAGCGACGTCAACTGTCGACGTCGCTAATTTTTTTACTTAGGGCACATAACTCCTTTTTTCCCTCACTCGAAAATTTCATATTTTTTGTTTTCCTTCGAGCTCTCGGCGACTCCCTCCCCCCTCCGGCGACTCCCTCCCCCCGGCGACTCCCTCCTCCTACGGCGACCCAACCCTCCCCCCTCGAGCTCCTCCTCCTCGAGCTCCTCCTCCCCCAATCCGAGGTGCTCCTCCTTCTCTCCGGTAAACCCTAACACTCCTCCTCCTCCTCCTTCTCTCCCCCCCCCCATGCACACACACACGGACACACACACACACACAGACACACACACACACACACACACACACAGATACACACGGACACACACACAGCTATTGTGTGTGTTTTGAATCCATAGGTTCGATTTTGAGGCTCTTTTGAGTCCTCATTAGGAAGTTAGGATGCGTTTGATATCACCCATGGAGAAATTCCGAGAGTGGCTAGGATGGGTTTATGCCCAATAGGCTATTTTGTCTTCTAATTTCATATTTGTATATGTTAGAGAATATATTAGCCATGGTTAGGATGTCAAGTGGTTTTCATTTGAATACATGTGTTAGTATCTATGTATTTTTGGCCTACAAGTCACTTTTGTAGGTGGATACATGAATTTTGGTATATATTATATATGTGGACTGATTTGGGGGTTATTGTACATATATATTGATATGATGGATATATATATATATATATATATATATATATATATATATATATATATATATATATATATATATATATTGGTGTGTGTGTTGGTAGTGCCTTGAGGTGGTAGTGCACTTGTGAGTGTACTTGAGAGTGGTGTTAGTTTGTATGTGTGTTTTGTGTAGCTCCCCTTCCCGAAAATTTTGAAATATTTTATTTTATATATTTTATTTAAATGGTGATTTTAGATTATTATAAATAATTATTTAGTTAGTTTTTACGGTAGATGATTTTAGCCATGGTTGAATTTTGAAGTACTAGACGACTATAAATCATGGTACGGATAGTGCAGTGGCATGCTTTGACTAGTGTTTAGCCATGGTAGGGGAAAGCCGAGCCTTAATCTCCAGAAGATAACCTGAGTAATCCCAAACGGGAACACTTTTATATAAAGATCGACATCACGAACACACCCCAAACCCTAACACAGACCGCCGCCACCGAGCGCGCCCATGGGGGCCTCGACCGTGCGCCACCGCCGGGCCACCGCCGGCCGGCACGCGCGCGCGTGAGCGCGCAAAGATGACAGCGGCAACAGCAGCAGTTGCATCAATGAAGGCCACTTCACGAAGAGATATCTTCCTCCACGCTTGATCGTTTTCCGATCCAATTGCGCAGGTACGAAGATAACCTATAGCCCTTCAATCCCCTTCAAATAGTTTGGATTAATTTGCTTCGTGCGCGTCGCAAATTGATTCCCAAAACTGGAAAAAATCTCGATTATCTGGATATAGAAACTGTCCCAACGTCCAATGTTTACGGTCGATTTACGACCAGAACATAGCGAACTTTGGAAAATCGTTTGAACAGACTTCTAGACAACCTAACCAGCATTAAAACTCTATTTTTAGATTATTTTTATAAGCAGTAGATGCTAAAATAAATTGACTTGAAAATCGAGAAAAACCCGTTTAAAACAGTTTAGAAATTTAGAAAATCCATCCACACGACGTGCGTCACGCCATTCCGGACGACGTAGTCACGAACCGAAAGCATCAAAAGCTGCATAACGGTTTCATGGTCGTGTGGGCTTTGACGGAATTCAAATTGGTCGCGTGTGCGCGACGAATTTGATGCGTATCCGTCAAAATTCACCGTATCGTGCTCTTTGTAAATTTCTCAATTACTTTGTGCACGCTTGTCAGATCGAGACAAAACTTGCGCCAATAGGACCGTATCGTTTTTCTGGTCCTGTATGCCATGTTTGGTCCGATTCTGAGACACTTGACAAAATCGCCGTTTTGCGGGCCCTACGGTTCGACTCAACGGGTGATTTTGTGCATGGCCTGCCGGAATCCAACTTTGGACATACGGTTGAGTTCATATCAGAAAACCGGATCTGTAGACATGTAGTTTGACGACTTTAGAGACCATTGACTCTGGCACGCTTTTCGGTACAAAGCGGGTCCAACGACGGATATCGTTTTTTGCCCAAAATTACCGTTTTGCCCCTGTGTCCAGAATTGGACTTAAGGGCAGGCAATCCTAGCTAATTTGACTATTCTGAGAACGTTGGTACTGTTTATTTCAGCATCTGGAGACTTCTGCATGTGTTGACTGATTGTGGCTCATTGAGTGGTATGGTATAGTATTGGTTTCTCCAGCTAAGGACCTCAGGCAAGTGCACTTTCAGATTGCTTTCGATTCATAGTAGTCTTTTCATTTCATGTCTATACATATATCTTGCTTCTTGTTGAAACATTCATCACACGGAGTAGTCGGGAAGGGAAATATCTTAGTAAGACATGTGAACTACCCAGAACTATCCCATGAGTCTATTCTTGAATAATAGCCGCCGCACACGACACGTGCAGTGTGCCGGATTTACCCCCTAGCCGTTCACATGTCGAAACGAATATTTTGAACCACCTAGATAGATGTCTTTTATTAGTTTTTTCTTGTTTACTTCTCTATCGTGCTATGTCATCAGTTATCTTCCAGTCTTTATCTCTCATATGTTATTTTCATGTCTTGTTAATTCTATTGTGTTTTCGCATTGTCGTCGGTTTGTGTACTTGTTCCAATCCTGACTGAAAACAAACATTTTTCAGGTTTAGCCGCGATCACTCTTAGCATTGGAAAGACTTGGGTATGCTGAAGTCAACCTAGAAATAGATAGCAGTTGTACTCAATTTCATTAATTATAAAATCTTGTATTTCCTTTAACTTTAAATGATATAAATGTTGTAATAAATTTAGAAATGTGAATGAGCAGCAATTATTTTATTTTGAGCATTTATTTCTTGCGGGCTTGACAGCGTTCTACCGCCGACTCTGCGCCGTAGGCTGGCTTGGACACGTCTCATATCCAAAAAGCGAGTACGGGTCGTGACAAGTTTTTTGGTGGCCCATGCAGGTCCGTTTTCGCAAAAGATTGCGAACTCGTGATGGTACGTTAGTCGTACTATTGCGAGCCTGCGCCCAAGAAATGCTCATTCACAAATTAGAATTAAAATAATTTAGGAGAATAACTAGGACTAGGAGTCCCTTGTTCAAACTGACCGTTGGATAGTTAAGGTTATTAAATAGGCCATATAATTTAGATAACTTGCTAGATCTCTATAGGTATACTATTACCTTTGACATGACAATGTGATCCAATGTGGATATGCTAATTGCTTGGTATGTTAGGCTTGCCTAGAATTAAGGCGTTAATTTTGATAAACTGTTCATTTTTCTTATTTAGATATAAATCTTATATCATAAGTTAGAATTGCATGTTTTAAAATTCTATTTTGCTATAAGGAACTGGCTTATAATTTTCGATTCTGTTATTCATATACAAAGTCTCGAGGTAGAATTGGTTCAAAGTTTTCCCTCAGCCAATTGAAATATATATGTGAAATAAATGCTAGGATGTTCTTGTTTTCATTGTCTTCAGTTATTTCCTTCCAATCAATCTTTTACCTTAAGGATTGAGACCTATAAGCAGATGTTACGCTTTCTACCATAGTCAACTAAGTTGAATCCTTAAGCAGCTCTTTGACGTCCTTAGGAATATAGTAGGAGCAGTTTAACGACTGCGATGAATAGACAGTAGCGCACTGTCGCCAATTACCTGAGAGCGGAGAGTGTGCGTTCACTGCAGCCAGCAGCGCACTAGCGAGGCACAACCCACAGAATTGAGATCATCCCGAAGAACCATAGTCTATGGAACATTGCTAAAGCTATGTTCTCGATTGACCTCTTTAGATCTTAGATACCCTTGTGTCAAGGTAAGGTAGAGTACCTGATAGCTTATCACACCTGAATCATAGAACCAAGGGTTTACCACAACCAGAGTATACAAGCGAGGCATAATTCCTGGTGAAAAGATTTCAGACATGATTACAAGTTTATGATACTATAGAGAATAGAAAGATGCCCGGTGTGACCCTAAGATCCAAAGCCAATACTGGTGGAAGCTCTATAAGTTCTGTAGCATGTCTCCCTACCTCGCATTATGTGGTCATTGTGAACTATCGACGAGGTAATTGACTGACACCAATAGGTTTACTTAGAATATAGAATTCAGAAGTCCATAACCCATTAGTCGACCAAGACCTTATGAATAGAAGATAATAGGTCGACTGTATAAACAATAACACCGAGTAAGGATTTGACTTTCTCAAAACTCGAACTATTGTGCCTCCTTTCCAAAAAAATCTCGCTTATTTATGTTTTGACTATCTTGACCAATGCTGCTATTACAGCCTAGTTTTGCAAGCTTACTCTTTTATCGAGCTTGATTCAAGACATATGTTTATTGGGGACGTCCGCTAACATAATGTCTAATCAGAATCATTGTATTACGGTCTGATCAACCACGATGCATTTGGTTCGCTCTTCACCTAATTACCCTACGTGGATTGAGATGTAGCTGTCTCCAGGATCTCATCCGCGACTGCTTTGACAATTTCTCTTGAATTATACGTCCTCCTTGAATCACGTAATTGTGTTCAGTGACATCTCCCTAGAACCCTATTGTTTTGTCTTTTACTGATTTGGAAAGACGAAGGCTCGTAATTGATAGATAGATACAGAGTATTCCCCATGGCCATGAGAATTGTATACGCAAGTGTAGCTACCATCAACCAGCTCTGTGATTGGAACCTTATCTTAAGTTACTCGTCCTCCTCTCAACCCTCTAACCTCGTTATTCCTAAAACCCTGACCTAGCCCCTATGGTGGGTGGACTGTAAGCCTTCTAAAATTTTAGGATATACCAGGATTACCGAGTAATTAGAATAACTTCCTTTAGGATGATGACTAGTGCCTTGGACTCCCACCTTTCTTTTAGATCGTTTTGTGTCCCCGGTCGTGTCATTAATATTCGGAGCACGAGACCAGCTGTTACCTTCCAACAAATTTTACAGGCAAGATCTAGATGAGTCCACCCTCATCTAGGTATATTATGTCCCACTCAAATCCATCCCCTTGTACTCTATTTCTATGGTATGAATTTCAGGTATAAAAGGATTAGTTATGACCCTTACCGTAAAACCGATATACTTCCCAACTCCCACTAGAGCCTCAACCCTAACTCAATTCCTTCAAACCAATATATGATTGAAATCTACTCTAGATTGTCCTAACTAGTAGAAATAGATTTATCATTGGAATCTTGTTCAGTCAATATGGATTGAAATCCAGGGTCATCCAACCAGCGATTGATGTCCAAATAGAGAACCCATTAAGACCACAATCTTGATTTCTTAAATTCTATCCCATTATGGAACCTTGTTTGAGTTAGAATTTTGACAACGAGACTTCTATATTGCACGGATTGCAGGCCACTCTAAGTAACGAAGGGTGTTTGACGTAACCAGTGACTGGACTAGAGTAGCCCAATTTAGCGAATAAGAAAATAGGTTCATAAGTACTATTTATATCTGTATTATTGGATATTCTCTACCACTCTTAAAACTTCATAATTGCCCTCAATTATTCTGCCTTACCTTCCTGTCCTTCCTATTTCAGAGCGACGAATGGTCACGCTTATTAGAATTTATTAATAATTTTTAGCTACTTGTATAAATTTGTTGCTTGTTAAATTTTGGGTTGCTTGATAGATAAGAGAGGGTTGTAGATGCCTTATGCTATAGATATATGTCGGTAGTTACTTTTATAATTAGCTGGAGGGTTACAATGTTCTAACGTCAGTGTTTGAAGTGGGTAGTGTGACCAAAGGTGGGTAGAAGCCCTCGATGATTCGTAGTTACAAAATGGCTAGGAGGGGGTATAAATATTCTTGAGAAATTAAAATTCGAGGATATTGTGGTTATAGTGGATTTATTCTTTTTAAATTCCTATGTTTGAATTTTTGGCATGTTTATGAGTTAGAATTTCGAGGACGAAATTATTTTTAAGGTGGGTAGATTTGTAGCTCCCCTTACCGAAAATTTTGAAATATTTTATTTTATATATTTTATTTAAATGGTGATTTTAGATTATTATAAATAATTATTTAGTTAGTTTTTACGGTAGATGATTTTAGCCATGGTTGAGTTTTGAAGTACCAGACGACTAGAAATCATGGTACGGATAGTGCAGTGGCGTGCTTTGACTAGTGTTTAGCCATGGTAGGGGAAAGTCGAGCCTTAATCTCCAGAAGATAACCCGAGTAATCCCAAACGGGAACACTTTCATATAAAGATCGACATCACGAACACACCCCAAACCCTAACACAGACTGCCGCCACCGAGCGTGCCTATGGGGGCCTCGACCGCGTGCCACCGCCGGGCCACCGCCGGCCGGCACGCACGCGCGCGCGCGAGCGCGCAAAGATGACAGCGGCAACAGCAGCAGTTGCATCCATGAAGGCCACTTCACGAAGAGATATCTTCCTCCACGCTTGATCGTTTTTTCGATCCAATTGTGCAGGTACGAAGCTAACCTATAGCCCTTCAATCCCCTTCAAATAGTTTGGATTAATTCGCTTCGTGCGCGTCGCAAATCGATTCCCAAAACTGGAAAAAATCTCAATTTCCTGGATATAGAAACTGTCCCAACGTCCAATATTTATGGTCGATTTGCGACCAGAACATCGCAAACTTTGGAAAATCATTTGAACAGACTTCTAGACAACCTAACTAGCATTAAAACCCTGTTTTTAGATTATTTTTATAAGCAGTAGATGCTAAAATAAATCGACTTGAAAATCAAGAAAAATCCGTTTAAAACAGTTTAGAAAATTAGAAAATCCATCCACACGACGTGCGTCATGCCATTCCGGACGATGTGGTCGTGAACGGAAAGCATCGAAAGCTGTGTAACGGTTTCGTGGTCGTAAGGGCTTTGACGGAATTCAAATTGGTCGCGTGTGCGTGACGAATTTGATGCGTATCCGTCGAAATTCACCGTATCGTGCACTTTGCAAATTTCTCAATTACTTTGTGCACGCTCGTCAGATCGAGAAGAAACTTGCGCCAACAGGACCGTATCATTTTTTGGTCCTGTATGCCAAGTTTGGTCCGATTCTGAGACAGTTGACAAAATTTTCGTTTTGCGGGCCCTACGGTCCGACTCAACGGGTGATTTTGTGCACGGCCTGCCGGAATCTAACTTTGGACATACGGTTGGGTTCGTATCAGAAAACCAGATCTGTAGACATATAGTTTGACGACTTTAGAAACCATTGACTCTGGCACGCTTTTCGGTGCAAAACGGGTCCAACGGCGGACATCATTTTTGCCCAAAATTACCGTTTTGCCCCTGTGTCCAGAATTGGACTTAAGGACAGGAAATTCTAGCTAATTTGACTATTTTGAGAACGTTGGTACTGTTTATTTCAGCATCTGGAGACTTCTGCATGTGTTGACTGATTGTGGCTCATTGAGTGGTATGGTATAGTATTGGTTTCTCCAGCTAAGGACCTCAGGCAAGTGCACTTTCTGATTGCTTTCGATTCATAGTAGTCTTTTCATTTCATGTCTATACATATATCTTGCTGCTTGTTGACACGTTCGTCACACGGAGTAGTCGGGAGGGGAAATATCTTAGTAAGACATGTGAACTACCTATAACTATCCCATGAGTCTATTCTTGAATAACAGCCGCTGCACACGACATGTGCAGTGTGCCGGATTTACCCCATAGCAGTTCACATGTCGAAACGGATATTTCGAACCACCTAGATAGATGTCTTTTATTAGTTTTTCCTTGTTTACTTCTCTATCGTGCTATGTCATCAGTTATCTTCCAGTCTTTATCTCTCATTTGTTATTTTCATGTCTTGTTAATTCTATTGAGTTTTCGTATTGTCGTCGTTTTGTGTACTTGTTCCATTCCTGACTGGAAACCAACATTTTTCAGGTTTAGCCGCGATCACTCTTAGCATTGGGAAGACTTGTGTATGCTGAAGTCAACCTAGAAATAGATAGCAGTTGTACTCAATTTCATTAATTATAAAATATTGTATTTCCTTTAACTTTAAATGATGTAAATGTTGTAATAAATTTAGAAATGTGAATGAGCAGCAATTGTTTTATTTTGAACATTTATTTCTTGCGGGCTTGACAGTGTTCTACCGCCGACTCTGCGGTGTAGGCTGGCTTGGACACGTCTCGTATCCGAAAAGCGGATGCGGGTCGTGACATTTTGTTAGTGAGAAGTGAGTTAGTCAAGTGTGTTATGTGTTGTAGAGAGGAGTATGTGTGTTTGAGTGCTTGTGAGTGTATGTGATGTAGGGGGAATTTAGATATGGGATGTGAGGGTGTTAGTATGTGGGATAGAAGGGGGGATCATAGCATAATGGTTGCAGGATGGAGCAGCAGCAGCTACAAGTAGCTGCAGTGGCAGTGCAGTACATGGCAGCAGGGTAGCAGAATGCAGTGTGCACCTGTGGCAGCGGCTAGGCAGCAATTGCAGCAGTAGCAGCTACAATAGGCAGCGACAGCGGCTAGTTTCTATATATATGTGTTAGAGATAGATGTTAGGATATCTAGGATACATAAGATGTTAGAGGATATGTAACTCCCAGTTTTCCAGATGAGGGTATTTTTGAAATTTTATATTTATAATTATTATTTATTGATGTTTATTTCACATTATTATTTTTGGTGATTTTTTAATAATTTTTAAACTATTTAAAACTGTTTTAAGTCATTTGTGATTTTGGTGTGTAGCTAGTGAAACCGTAGAGACTGCATGACCTAGAGCCTAACCATGTCATTAGGATGACATAATTATCATTTTTAGCCTAGGGGTAATTTGGTCATTTTGACTTATTTGAATTATTTGGTGATTTGTTGAATTGGTGAATTCTAGTTTGACTTTGACTTGTTGAGACCTAGTGAACTAGCCTAGAAGCTAACCCTAGCCATGGTGACCCTAGTCTAACTTAGGTTAACCTACATTTAGTCATTAGAAACTAATTTTAGAATAAGGGGATTTGGTTTAGTGCATTTAAGTCATGGTTTATGGTTTCATGAAATGACTTATGGCTAAATGATTTATTTGATCATGACTTGGCCCATGGCCCATAACTAGAAGCCCTAACCCTAACCAAACCCTAAATGACCAGCCATAGGGATCCCCATCCTATATAAACACTTATTCTCTAGGGCTTGCCTCCTTCTTTCATTCATTTCAACATTGGAAAAGAAAGGTAATTGTCCCTCTTCCAAAAATCCCCATAAATCCATTTTAAGTCCTTTTTAATCCTAGTTTCTTGCATTAGAACCTAATACTCTCCTATTTTCTGATTTTGGAGTTTAATCACAGCTTTGGGTCAATTTGGAGCTTTTGGCACCAAGAGGAAGAATCCCCCATTTGAGACTATTCCAAGCTTTTTGCATATATAGGTAAAACCTTTTAAATTGATTTAAATTTTGGTTTTCTTTGCATGTAGGGCTAGATCTAGGAGTCCCCTAGGTGTCCCCAAAATTTGGGTGGATTTCGTGTCCGTTAGGTGTCCGTATCGGACACGTGTCGTAGTGTAGTGTAGGTGTTTGTTGAAATGCCTCTAAGGATTTTATTTTCGATTTTTGTAAAACTAATTATATGAATTTGTTGCTCTATATATGTATATTAATTTTTGTGAAGATTGATGTGAATTTCGTGTCGTTTTTATGTCAAAATTGGGTGCGGACACGTTGCACGACACGCGTGTGCGCTGTCCTGCTACCCGTGTCCTATTTCTCACTGGACACAGCGTTTCGACACGTGAAACTTGGCATAAAGGTTGGGACAGTGACTGAGAAGACACTCCCCAAGTTTCATGACACCTCGTTTCGTGTCGGACACGAAAACGAGGCCACACGAGTTTTGCACTGGGCAGAACACGCGTCTGAAACGTGTCTCGTACACGCGACACGCGTGTCGTGGACATGTTGCAGATACTCAAGCGTGTTCTCCTAGTCCTGACGTACACGTTGCACGGCCACGTGTCACCACGTGGCCTGTGTCGTGCACTGGACACACGTGCACGTGTGCACGACGCTGTTGAGTGCACAGTTCACGTGTCTGTGGTTGTGTTGTGTTTGGACATGAATGTGTCCAGTTTCTTGGACACTGGGACACCAGGTATTGACACCAATGGGACACATACTTATCACTTAGTTGATACTTCACTTCTTCACTTTGGGACACACTCGAACACATGGCTGCACCATATCCTGATACTCTGGGTTCATGGACTCATTCACATTTTCACTCTTCACATCACTGCACCACATGCCTGACACCTGCTTATATCCTTGCCTGGACACACCATGTTCTGATGTATTGACACTGTATTGACACTTCACCATGTCCTGATACTTTAACATACTATGACACTCTTCACTGCACAGACTATTTCTTATGCTTTCCAGTTTGAGTTTTAAATTGAGATTTGAATTTCCCTGAGTTTTGATTGAATGATTAGTTCAGTGAGTAGAGAGTTTATGTAGGGTCATGTTGGTGTTGTATTTATTTGAATCGAGTTTCCAAAGGATACGTTGGTATTCAAATTTGAATGGGGATTTTAACTGTCATATTTTACTGATATTTCCCTCTTGTTTGAAATCTTGAATTTAAACCCTAATTTTTACTGATTTTGAGTTTATTAGCCATGTATAAATTCACTTACATAGGTGGTAGATTACTGCAATGATGGTTAAGTTTTTCATTGGACAATTTGGGATTTCGAAAAGGGATTGGGTTTGATGTGTAACCTGTTAATGATAACTGCCAACACAGAAAACTGAGAACCCAGTTAACTGATTTGAGGATTAGTTGACATGTTAGAATTATACAAATGTACTAAATACTTCTGGTTAGGATTGGCATGATAGTTTAGGTTTGTGATCAAGATATGGGATTTCGAGTGTGGGTTAGGACTGGACTGATACACAGTCCTGGAAACCACATTTCTGAATTCTTTTCTTCTCTAAACTGATTTTCAATGTCAATATTGCTATGTTAATTCATCACACCTGTCATTGTTGTGGAATGATGGGTTGTATTGGTATTGGGGACTCTTTGATTCAACAATTAGTGAAAGGGATTCATTTTAGATTGGAATTTGAGATGCAAACTGTCACCAGGTTTTTATTCATGTATTCACATCACCTGCCTGAGTTTGTACACAGGTTCCCTCACACACATGTACTCTAAGGACACACACATGTAAATTGATACCTGAACACTTTTGCTGCTATCTCACTGAACACCCTGACTTCACACTCTTCAATTCCTGATACACACACCCATAACTGCTAAACTGAAATGTTCCTTATATATATGTACTGGACTGAATGCTATATTTGATTCACTGTTGTGTTTGATTCATTATATTTCAGATTTTGCTCTGTCATTTGGTTTTCTTTAAAACTGAAATGTATACCCATGTTTCATTCACTGTTGGGTTATTTTAACAGTCCTTGTCCCCCATCACACTGTTTTACTGTCCAGTGCTGCCTAACACACACACACACACACATGAGCACATATGTGTTCCACTGATTTTTCCTATGTATTCCACTAATTTTTCCTATTGAAATACATTCCCTGTTCTGTTTCCTGAGATGCCTTCACACACCCACACATGCACACCCCCTCTCTATCTCTCTACATATCCATGTACCCATGTATGCCTAGTTTATAGCTCTTTGTATACAATACTTACCCAAGCTCACCTTGCCCCTCTATGTTGCCTAATTACATGTACACTAATGTTGGCACTACACTAATCACCCCTATATGCCACAAACCCCTAACACTATATGCTATATATATGTATATATACATGATGTTAATATATATTATGTGCTATATGAGTAGATGATATGGATACTATGTGAATGAAAATGTGTATGTGCATATTAGCCTATGTTCACCTATATACATTTTATTTGCATATTGCCTTGTATGTTAGGCAGTAGCCTATGTGAGCCTACATGTATGCATCTATGTAAACTAGTATGTAGGTACCTATGTATGTATGTATCTAAGCATGTATGTAAATATATATATTGTATGTATAATGTGTGATGCCTTGTGGCTTGTGATGTTGCTTGGTTGTATACTAGTCTAGGCTTGGTTAGGCCTAGTGAGACTTGACTGGACTAGGATTGACCTAGTTGACTAGTGTAACTGACCATGGTTGACCCAAGTTTGACTTAGATCAAATATGACCTAGAAGAGCCTAGTTAACCTTGTTGACTTGACTAGAGTTGACCAAAGTCAACATTGACCTAGACAGTTGACCCAGAGTTGACTAGAGTTGGACTTTGACCTAGATTGGCTTAGAAATCATGTAGTTTGCATTATAGCTTTCAATTCCCTTGTATTTTATATATCATGACACATATTACTCTGTTTAGGACATTGTGACTCTGGTGCAGGCATCTGATATTACACTACTCTTCTCAGAGTAGCAGGCGAGTACATTCTCTGATAGTTCTCTCATTTACTTGTCAATTACTGTACTTCAGTTCTAGTTAGTTGTATGCGATTCTCTGTTACAACACGTATGGATATTTCTGGATTCATATAGATGGCACACATTTATTTTCTGGCCTCTATTACTGGTATCATCATTCCTGGCTTCTGTTACTGGAATCACCTACTGGAATCATTTACTGAAATCATTTACTGGTATCTTTATATTACTGGCTGGACTCATCTTGAATCATTGTGTCGTAATTCTGGATTCACTTGCTGGGAGGGGAAATACTAGAGTAAGACATGTAGACATACCCCATTTCTGGAATCACCCTTTTGCTGGAATCATACTGGAATGATAGCCATCTCACACCCGGCCAGGTGTGTGATGTGCCGGATTACCCATAGCCGTTTATATATCGATCTCGGTATTTTAAAACACACTGCTAGAGTATAGACTGGACTCACCCTGGAATCATTGATCACTATAACTGGAATCGTCCCTTACTGGATTCATCTTGTATTAGATTCATCCTGTACTGGACTTACATTGGAGTCACACTGGTCTACATTGCTGCCTGGACTTTATACCATATTACCCTGGTTCAGCTAGTTCTATTTTTACAGTCTTCTTTGCTATGATTCTTCTCTTGTTTAGTTATTTACTTTCCTTGCACTTTATCTGTCTTTCTTACCATCACCTGAATATAAACTGCCATTTTTATTAATACAACTGTCTATAACTGCTTTATAGTTCCCTGTCATTTACTTGGGTTTTCTAGATGATATGTGCTCATTTCTGTCCTGACTGGACCTGTTGTAAATTTTACAGATGATTGCCCTGAGGACACATGCCCTACATGTTACAGACCAGGAGATGGCTTAGCTACCTATGGCCCCGACACTCAGGAGTGATCGGGAGTTTAGCTAGTCTGTTTTGTTTTAGTTTTCCTGTTTAGAACTGGAGTTGTATATATAGATTTGAGACTTGAGATGTATTTGAGATTGTTTGAGTTTGTTGTTATTTTATTAGTAGTTTTGTTGTCTTCAATTTCTTAGTTATATTCGGTGATATCTTATCATGCTTAGAATGTGATTGAGTTACACCATATCTTATACTTGTCCTCCGTTCGGAGTTGATCATGATGAGTACACTATATATTGCATGAGTTGATGGTTAGTTAGAGACTTAGAACAGCGTTTTACCGCCGACACTGCGGCGTAGGCTGGACGCTGTTACGTACTCGTACCCTCACAGTGGGTGCGGGTCGTGACAGGATACGATTAGTATCCTAAGTTAGCCAGTTAATATGTTAGAGTTAAGATAGTATCCTAGGATTCTAAGTAGTATCTTAGGATATTGGTTGATATTATATTCAAGTCTTGTCAATAATGTCTTTGACTTTGTCATGGGGCCTTAGATATCGGTTGTAGGTGACATTATATATATATGGTCTGGCAATATCAAAACGAATCTAGTGTGTCTGAATGAGATATCGGTTGTAGGTGACATTATATTCATGGGGTCTACTTGACTTTGTCATGGGATCTTAGATATCGGTTGTAGGTGACATTACATTCAAGTCTTGAAAATTGATGCTAATTAAGACAATTTTCAACTTGACCCTGGCGATATCGAAATGAATCTAGTGTGTCTGAATGAGATTGGCATCAGTAAGAATCAATAGCGTATGTGTACACGTTGGATGCACAAGAACTTATGTGCGATATAGCATGGTTATTAGTAACTGTCTGCTACTAATGTGTGTCCCATAATAAGACATAATATACGAATTTGTGCCTATTGGATAATGTGTCCATCTTTGCAGAATTATTTCCAAATGGATATAAATTACTACTTGCAGAATTGTTCATGGATGTACAATCGTCATCCTGATGATATGTGTGGTATGCGGGATGAATACATAGCGGGAGTAGAGCAGTTCCTGCAGTTTGCTAAGGCATTCCCTCAGTACATGGACGGCACCAAAATTAAGTGTCCGTGTGTGAAATGTTATAACGTGAAATATTATCCAGAAGTGGAAGTGACATATCATTTGTACTCGAGGGGTTTCACGCCTAATTACTATTAGTGGACCGCACACGGAGAACTTGTGTCTTTAGCATCAGAGCCGGAGCCTTATGTTGATCCGTATATGCATACATGACCTAATTTTGTTTCAGATAATCATGCATACGATGACGGGTGCGTGAATATGGTTTTCGACGCTGCGGGGCCTAGTTTCGTTCATGATGCAGCTGAGGAGGCACCGAATGTCGATGCTGCAAAGTTCATGGAGTTGCTGGAGAATGTAAGGACTCCATTGTATCCTGGTTGTGAGGATCACTCACCGTTGGAGGTGGTTACAAGACTGTTGAGCATTAAGTCAGATTTTAACATGTCGCAAGAATGCTACAACCGAGTGTTGGAGTTGATTATAGAGATCTTGTCGGCGGGTGCTAACTTACCTAAAGACTTCTATCGGTCTAAGAGGATGGTGAGATCGCTCTGGATGGGATACGAGAAAATCGATTCTTGTCGCAATGGGTGCATGCTGTACTACAAAGACGACAAGGACGCAGATGTGTACAGATTTTGTGGTGCTAATCGCTATAAGACAACTAGTACAGGAAGGTCTACCGGTGCAAGAAGACCGACCGATTCAATGCACTACTTGCCTTTAACGCCGCGGTTGCAAAGATTATTTATGGTGAAAGAGACGGCCGAAAATATGAGTTGGCACATGCGAGAACAGATTGAAGGAGTGTTGGATCACCCATCCGATGGAGAAGCGTGGAAGCACCTTGATCGAGTGTATCCTGATTTTGCTTCAGATCCGTGTAATGACAGGTTGGGGCTATCTTCTAACGGTTTTACTCTTTTGGTCTTTCGGGATCCCAGTATTCGTGCTGGCCTGTGATTGTCACTCCGTATAACCTACCGCCTTGGATGTGCATGAAGACTAAGTACATGTTTCTAACCGTTATAATTCCTAGTCCAAATAATGCCAAGAGGAACATTGATGTGTACTTACAGCCTTTGATAGATGAGTTGAATCAGTTATGGGAAGTAGGCGCTAACACGTACGATGTTTCAATGAAGCAGAATTTTTAGATAAAGGCAACCCTTATGTGGACCATCAACGACTTTTCGGCCTATAGAATGTTATCTGGATGGAGCACTCATGGCCGTCTCTCATGTCCGTATTACATGGACCGTAGTAAGGCTTTTCGCTTAAAACATGGAGAAAAACCGTGCTTCTTTGATTGTCATCGGCAATTTCTGCCAAAAGATCATCCGTTCAGAAGGAACATGAATGCATTCCGTGCCGGCGTTGTAGAGAAGGATGATCCACCGCCAAGGTGGTGCGGAGCCACGATATGGGAGGAGGCTAGAGATTTACCAAGTGCTATCGAAGATCCTACAACTGGGTAAAAGTGCGATGGATTTGGTAGATATCATAACTGGACAAAGAGGAGCATATTCTGGGATCTGTCATACTGGAGTACCAATCTGATCAGACATAATCTTGATGTCATGCATATTGAGAAGAATGTGTTTGATAACATAATTAATATTGTGATAGACGTAAAAGGAAAAATGAAAGACAATTCCAAGGCCAGGTTGGACTTAGAGAAATATGCAAACGCCCTGCGTTGCATTTGATAGAGCAGAATGGAAAATAGTTCCTGCCGAAGTCAATTTTCTCGCTGGACAAGGAGGATAAAGTGAGACTTTGTCGGTGGATCCAGGGCCTAAAATTTCCAGACGGATATGTGTCAAATCTGAGAAGATGTGTCGATCCGAAGGAAAATAAATTGACGGATATGAAGAGCCATGACTGTCACGTATTCATGGAGAGGTTAATTCCGATTGCATTTCGGGAATTCTTACCGCAGGCAGTTTGGGATCTATTGACGGAGCTTAGCATATTCTTCAGGGATCTTTGTTCTAAGAAATTATTCGTTGATCGTCTAGAAAAGCAAGAGAAGGACATTGCGGTAACACTGTGCAAGCTAGAGAGGGTATTTCCTCCTGGATCCTTCGACTCTGTGGAGCATTTGCCGATTCATCTATCCTTTGAGGCACGTGTTGGTGTACCCATCGAATATCGATGGATGTACCCATTCGAGCGACATTTGAATCACCTAAAAATAAATGTGACAAATAAGGCACGGGTCGAGGGTTCTATTTGTAAAGCCTATGTTCTCGAGGGGATTACAAACTTTTGTTCGATGTATTTCAAGCCTCATGTTGCAATTAATAGAACGAGAGCTTCCAGAAACGACGACGGAGATCATGAATGTAATGATACAATACTGAAGGTATTCAATGCTCCAGGAAAGCCATCGGGTAAAATGAAGAAGAGATATCTGAACGATGATGAGCTAAGGGCTGCTCAGGTGTATGTACTCAACTGCGACGAGGAGGAAGTAGAGAAACTGGAGGGGTAAGTAATTAATACGTCTACATTATTTTAATAGTGTTGATTATTATACTATTACATTAATTGAACGATGTTGTCTTCAGCAAATTTAATGATAATATGAGGTCAGGTAGGCCACACATAACAGAAGAAGAACTAGAACAAGAAATGAGGCATTATTTTCTATCATGGTTGAGTGCATATGTAAGACTTGAGAACTCTGTAATTACCATTCTGTATATGCACTTGATTGAGAATGAGCTTAATTTTTTTTTTCGTGGTATTTAGGTCGATCGTCCATACGCAAGACTTGAGAATGAGTCTATTAGGACGATAGCCAAGGGACCAATTTATGTTGCAAAAATATGGCCAAGCTACTGTGTTAATGGGTTTAGGTTCAAGTCAACAACTTGCCCGATCAGAGATAACTTTGTGGATCTCGACTCCACCAAAAACAGCTGTTTGTGTATCAGATCTTCGAACTACAAAAATGTTGATGCGGGCAACGATTTCCATGGCATGCTACGGGAGATCGTGGAGCTGACATATAGTTATGGAATAGTGCCTGCTAAGATTGTGTTATTCAGGTGTGATTGGTTCGATCCGATTGAAGGTCAAGGTTGGAAAGTAGACAAGCACGGTCTTGTGGATATAAACTATCGGCATCGATTTCAAGCCTATGAACCATTTGTCCATTCAAGTCAGGCTCAGCTCATGTACTTCACAAGTTATCCTAAACGGAGAACAACAAGGTCGGACTGGTGGGCAGTATGCAAGACCAAAGCTAGAAATACCTTTGAGGTTGACGATATAGCTTATCAAGAGGATGAACTACCTCTTGCAACAAATATTATAGAAGTGGACACGACGGAAGTTCCTCATTACACATCTAATTGTGTAGAAGAAGTAGAATTATCTGAAGAGGAAGATGCAGATAAAAGTGAAGATGTAGAGGAGGAAGAAGAAGAAGAAGAAGATGATGATGAACTAAATGAACTAGATGAATTTTCAGAAGAGGATTAAATCTGTATTGTAGGCCTTTAAAAAAAATGACAGTCACGCTGAGTTGATCAGGGCAAAGTCAAAAGTCACGCTCAGTTGATCCAGACAATATTTACAAATCACGCTGAGGGACAGCTCATCATTTAACAGAGAGTAATTATGACTGACAGCACAACAGTCGAAGAATGTCTCTTCGTATGCCACGTATGCACAGAATTCGAGAGATCACAGCCGTCTATTGCGTCATTTTCGAAATCTTCTTCAGCAAGACTCAACCTTCGTCATGTTGGCGTACTAAAAGAGTTTCTTGTCATTTAATGCGACTGACAAAAGCAATCACTGTCAAAGATTTTGTGTCAGTCGAGGCACGCCAAATCAAGACAGCTGGCAGTTCTACCTCAAGTCTGCGTGTATTTGTGAGATCTTCATCTCAAACGTGCGTGGATTCTGAAGTTTTCTTCCTCAAGTCTGCGTGGATTTTGAAGCATTTTTTTGCCTCGAGTCTACGTGGATCCTGAAGCTTCTTGCCCCAAGTTTGCGTGGATTTTGAAGCTTTCTACATCGAGTTTGCGTGGATTTCGTCTTCAACAAGTCTGCGTAGATTTCATCAAATTGGAGTACGTGGCAGCCATGCCACTGATCTCTCGCCTGCGTGTCCTGTAACTTGCACACGACTCATGCATGATCGCCATGTGTCCAACAGTTACAGGCCACGTCCAGAAACTTCTCACAACCTTGCGTATGTTAAATCCTGCATGATTTTCAACTAAGCACAGGCTGTGAAGATAGTTATCTTTTCAGTTTTATTTTTGACTCTATCAATAGAGTTCTTTTTCTCATTCATTGTACAGATACATAGTTATCTACTGTCAAAATTTTGAGAGCTTTTCTTCTTCGCATAGTCCAAGGGATAAAGTGATCGCCTTCTAGATCAGATTCCCACAGTTGTAATTTTCCCAGATACACAATAAATAAAGGAATTTATTTATGGAAAACAAATTGGCGACTCTGCTGGGGAAAACCGTCTCCTCTTCTGAGATGGCAACAACTCAATGCGACACTTCGTCAATCGGCTCGACGAAGAAGGTGATGACGATCAAATTCGATCAACTCGCCTATGAAGAAATGCAGCGGGCTAAAAGTGGTAAGCCCACTACAGCATCCATCATCACTGCCAAGTCGAAGGGACACTCTGTCTATGTCCCTAAGAATCAGTTGGCAGCCAATGGTGAAGTCTCTGCCACAGTGTCTACTCCTAACACTGGCAAGAACTCTACTGTAAGCACGCACACTCTTGTGCGCTCGAAGATGACAGCAATCAAAAGTCACGCTGACAGTACTGGCTCTTTAGCCAAATCTGTTCCAGTGTGCAATCTCACATCCAAAAATCACGCTGACAGTACTGGCTCTTTAGCCAAATCTGTTCCAGTGTGTGTTTCTAAAATTAAAAGTCACGCTGACAGTACTGTCTCTTTAGCCAAATCTGTTCCAGTGTGCAATCTCACATCCAAAAATCATGCTGACAGTACTGGCTCTTTAGCCAAATCTGTTCCAGTGTGTGTTTCTAAAATTAAAAGTCACGCTGACAGTACTGGCTCTTTAGCCAAATCTGTTCCAGCGTGTATTTCCAAAGTTAAAAGTCACGCTGACAGCACTGGTTCCTTAGCCAAGTCTGTTCCAGCGTGTACTTCCAAAGTCAAAAGTCACGCTAACAGCATTGGTTCTTTAACCAAGCCTGTTTCAGCGTGTATTTTGTCTAAGAAGAATAGCTCTTTAGCTATCTCTTCTTCTTTGCCAAGTTCCACTAGAACTGGGGGTGGTCTTCCACACAAAGTCCCTTCGAAAAGGAATAACTCTTTAGTTGTTTCTTCTGCTCCTGTAGTTTTTACTTCAGGAACAGCTTTGACTGACAATTTTGTTAGTCAAAGAAAAGAAGATGGTCTTTTGACTACTCTTCCTTCTGGACATTCTCTGTCTCAAAACTTGAAAGAGTCTAAGAAGAAACATTCCTTAGTGTCTTCTTCTATGACTTCTTCGAATTGGGCACAGAATCTGTCCATAAAAGAGGGTCTGTTACCAACTCCTAATCAAAGGGATAGTTCAACTCTTCCTTCTCTGCAAATATCCAGATCAATGGAAGGAAAACTCCTTGTTTCCAAAACTAATGTGTTACCTCCAACTGATCTAAGAACAAAACTCAACACTTCTGGTGATAAGAAACTATACCAGTTGGAAACAAGGATAAGAGATCCAGATGCAGAGTATGCAAGAAACTATGTGGCTCATATTAATCATTCTCTATATAATCAAGAGCCATCAAGACCCAAGAACAAGAAATATACTCCTCAATATTCACAAACAGATTTACGAGAATATCTACAACAGAAGAGAAGAAGTGATTCTGTGTCAAAGGACCATGCTGAATGTGACTTCTATCCAAGAGTCATAATTCAATGCAAATGTCAAACAATGGCTTATGACCATGTTGATCATGAATATGATTTCCAGCCAAGAGTCACAATGCAATGCAGATGTTAAACAAAACGACAATCTGTCTTCAATCGGATTCAGTGTGAACCTATGCCTGAGGAAGATGAGCCTTTGTTTGCTTCTGTCAACATGACCTCTCGGGATGCTGGGGGTAGAGCTGATAGTCCAGATGGAGTATATAGAAACACCAGAGCAAGAGTCCTAGCTTCTAGTCAAAGAAATTTGATCTCTGAAGATGATTCTGAATTTCTGGGAGAATCTAACTTCCCACCTCTTCCTACTGGGGGTAGTTCTCCTATAAATGACTTTGATGCACGAAGCGGTGATTCAGAGCATACCACATCCACTAATTCATCAATAATCCCTCGTACAGTCACTACATATATGGTGGATGGGAATACTGAATTGAACAATGAACCTTCCTCTTCGGTGACTCCCCAAGATCAAAGGATTGCTTCTTTGGAACAGCAAATGAAGTCTATGGCTGATACTATAAAGTCGATGTATGAACTCATGACAGCTCAGATGCAAAATCGACAGACTGTACCAGATGTCAAACCAACTGACACTGATATAAGTCCAGTACAAGTTCCTCCAGCAGTACAATCCAATACTCCTGGACCAGCTCAACCAAATCCTAGTCTCTCTAGAGCTGGAGGTAGTGCTTACAATGATGTTCCTCCTCCCACCTATTCTCTACAAGTTACAACTCCACAATCTTCCGGAGTTGTTAATGAAGAATTGAGGAATCTCAAAACTCAATTCGAAGCATTCAAACAGAAAGATGGTTTACAAAGGTTAGGCATCAAGCAACCTTATCCGATAGAATGGAAGCAAGTATCATATCCTCCTAAATACAAGCCTCCTACTATCTCATTCTATGATGGAACCACTTCTCCAAGTCAGTTTATTAATCACTTTGAAGTGATGACTGATCAATTGCAACCAAGCGACGCCCTCCTTACTCGAGTGTTTGTTGGATGTCTCAAGGGAACGGCTTATGAATGGTATAGAAGTCTCCCAGATGGGAGCATTACCTCATTTGTCGGTTTCAAACAGATGTTTCTTGAACGGTTCTATGAAGGGCTCAATGACATGACTATGTCTGCTCTTATTAGAATCAAGCACAAAAATAATGAAACTACAGAAGAGTACATTGAACGGTTTCGAAGAGAAGCTCTGAAGATGCCTCTTGGAACTCCTGATGCTGTCACCATCGACACATGCAAATCAAACTTGTTGCCAATCATCAGCATGTGGACAGGATCCACCCAATTCCAAGACTGGCCTTCTTTCATAGTTAGTGCCAAGGCTGCAGAAATTAGTGCTGAAACCTTCAAAGGTTTAGGAGTGCAGATGACTCCCAAAGAAACAGGTCAAGGTACTAACAATAAAAACAATGTTCGCAAAGGAAAAGAAACTCTTGAAGTTAATCTTCAGAGCAAAGATGCATCAACTGTTCCTACTTCTACAACTCAACAACCAAGAACACCTCGTCCCAAAGAAGAATACTCTTTCGATGATGACGATGTCCTTGGTATCTTTGAATGTCTGCTGAAAGGTAATAAAATACAATTACCTGAAATCAAGAAACCTGATGAAGCTGGTAAGACAGATCATCCCAAATACTGCCCATATCACAGAATATTGGGTCACACAATTCGTACATGTTATGTACTGAAAGGAAAGATCCAAGAAATGATTAAATCTGGAGCTATCTCCCTTACTCCAAAAGAGAAGACCGTCACCTCCAATGTCGTCTCTATGCAATTCGGAGATTTCCCTCCTCAACTCCTTGAAAGTGGGATTGTTCCTATTCCCAAGTCAACTCTTGAAATAGTGAATATTCCTCCTCTACAATCTGAAGGATTAGTGCCAATCACTTTGGAAACTGGAGAAATCATGTGGATTCATCCTGATCTAGTGGCAAATTTTGAATCGCCTTCTCCTCAAAAGACTACTTCTCGAAAGTCCAAGAAGGCTGGAAAGATTAAGTCAAGTCATATGACGTCTCTTGGATCTACCTCCGACACAGAGCCAAAAGATAAAGAAGAAGCACTTGTTAGTGCTACTCGAACGGGGAAACCTTATCTAAAGGATTATTCCAAGAATCCTGAGGATACTTCTGATATCCCTCCAGCTGATAAAGATGCTCCTAATGTTCCTCCTGAAGAAGAATCATCTACTGTACCTGTTCCTTCAACTACACCGGTTGAACCTGTTCCTCCCAAGTCTACAGCTCTGGAGAAAGGCAAACAACAGGCTCGGTTTGATAAACCAATCAAGAAGTCCTCTCCTTTTGGGCTTCAGAAGCCTTACAACTTCGACATTCTAGCTCAACTTGCTAATACTCCAGCTAGAATGTCCCTCTTTGAACTTCTACGTCTTTCCAAAGAAACTCGGGAGACGTTAAGTGAAGCACTTCTTCAAGCAGACTCTTGTCTTGCACAATTGAAGAAGCCAGATGCAGAACCTGCCACTTGCTTACATTACAACAGTGTATTGGAGATTATCCCAAATATCACCTTTACACAAGATGACATACTACTGGAGGATAATCGACATGATCGGCCTCTCTACTACACCGGTTATATCGATACGATGAAGATAGATCGTATCCTTATTGATCCAGGGTCTGCTATAAGCATCATGCCAAAGAGCCTGTTGGACGAACTAAAAATCCCTCTTCACAAGCTCTCCAAGACGGTTACTACTATCCTGAGATTCAATCAAAGCCGAAGCGAGCCTTTGGGAAAGATTCATCTGAAGCTTCAGATAGGCGATTTCAAATCCAAAGTCACTTTCTATGTGATTGAGATCGTGGGATCCTATAATCTTCTTCTTGGGAGGCCCTTTCTTCATGAAAATAATGTGGTGCCTTCTACTCTTCATCAGTGCTTTAAATACATTGATAGCAATGGAAGAGTACAAAAAGAAGTTGCTGATATAAGTCCCTTCCATGGGGTTGAAGCTTATTTCAATGATTCCCGAATGTACAAAGAAGAGTATACAAGGGTCATACAAGCTATGGAGAAAGAGGATTCACAAAGTGAGACCTTAATAATTCCTGTTAAAGGTCGAACTACTCAGCAACAATCTCCCAAACTCTCTGGAGAAGGTTCTTTTATCATTCCGGTGAATGGACGGATCTCTCCGTTACCTCAGTCGTCTGCTCAAGACACAATGATCATTCCTGTCAGTGGGCGTACTACAGTTCCTGTATCTTCACAGGATACTCTGCTAATTCCAGTTGGAGGGCGGATTATTCTTCCATCTCAAGCTTCAAGGGAGCTCACCTCTTCTGAGCCATTTGTTATCGATCTTAATCAAAACAAAGCTTCTTCTCATTCTTCTTCTTCTTCCCCTTTAGTCATTGACTTGGCTAAGATCTCTAAGGCTCAGCCTTCTCCCAATGTAAAAAATTGCTGCTTTTACATTTAATGAAAAGTCCCCATCCTTGCAGTACGCTGATGTGTGTAATTATGTTCATAGTTATTTACATTTGTTAGATGACTGGAACACAATAACCATTGGAGTTGTACAGACTGTTCATACAGATGTATCCCTAGAACCTGTACAATCTTCATACTTTCTAGTTCCCAGCAGAAAGCCAGGAGACATTCCAATATTCTTCTACAAAGGGCCTCAAAGTCCTTCTGATTTAGAAGATGATGACAGAAATGATGATACTGGAAGATTACAACTACGTCGTTATAGTCAGCAATCTAAAGACATCATCAAAAATATGGGCTATGACTTCAGGGCTGGCCTCAATAGTGGAAAAGGAAGAAAAATGCCTGTTCGTATTCCTCCTCTGAAATATGGAAGGACGAAATACGGATTGGGCTATATAGCTCCTACTCTTTTTATCAATATTGTTCATGAAGATCCCGAGTCTGACGAAGATAAGAGATCTGATTCTTCTAGTACTACTTCTTGGGATTCCGATACGAGTATCGGTGACTTCCACTGCAACCTTCTGTCTTCCAATATGGTTTCTATTGACTGTTTTGAAAAGTGATTCATACTTGACGGTTCATCCGTTCATCTGACGGTTCGTCCGTTATTAATACCTGACGGTTCGTCCGTTCATCTATCCGACGGTTCGTCCGTTCATTATAATCTGACGGTTAACCCGTTCATTCATCTAGTCTTTTGATTTCCGAGTCTAAAGATCATGAAAAATTGAGTTCAAGGATATTTTTATGTCTGAATTCTATTTTTTTTTTCAATCAGTATTAAACTAAGATCATTTCTGGTTTAATATCATTTGATAGAATTACAAAGTTTATTTGTATATTCTATTCTACTGAAATATGTCATGTATTATTTACCTCTGAACATATTTTCTATGAATTTATCATCATCAAAACAGCAAAACCAAAAATCAGATCAAGGATTTTTCATTCATTCCAGAATCAAAACATGAAATACAAGTGAAAGTGAAAATAAAAGAGATTCACTTATTTGGAGTTATCAGCTCTCTAATACGATCTAGAACAGCATTCAGTTTCTCTTCATGAGTCTTTCTAACTCTTTCTGCTGCCACAATTCTAACATTCTGTTCATCAAAAATAATGATGGCAGACTGGCGACGATTGACTTCTTCAATCTGTTCCGCCTGCATCTGTTCTCGTTCCTTCTGAAGAGTCTCACAACGTTTGGCTTTAGAGATATAAATAGTAGCAACATTAGCTTGCTCTGTTTCCATGACAGCAATACGCTCTTGAAGACGAGCTAATTCCTCTTTCAATTTCTTCAGTTCTTCAGTCTTGGACGCTTTATCTTTCTCTAAAAACTCTACTCTTCGACGAGCAGCTAATATTTCTTCACCCTTTTCTACTAATTTTTCAGTAGAAGAGGCAAGAAATGCTTCGAGAGCTGCCTATTGGGATTGTGCTTCATGCTCTAGTTGATCAATCTCAGCTACAGTTAAAGAGTGAATGTCCTCCTTCTTGGTCTCCCAACATTTTCGGATTTTTACTTCTAACTCATCTAAGAGATGTTCGAAGAAAATACACTGAGATTCGCAACCAGCATGTCGCAGCGCCATCAGTGGGAACTTGACCATAGTTCGAAGATCAGAAAAAGGCATGGCTTCATCCTTCAAGAAGCGTCTGGAATATGTATCTAGATATGAATAAATGATCTCCGGATACATTCCCAAGGTTCTTGCTAACCCAGTCTCGAATCCAGGAGTCGCTGTCATCATGGAAGAAGAAGCTTGAATCCTTGGAACAGAAGTATGTGCGACCGAAGAAGTTGGCAAGTGTGAACTCCCTTCATCAGCATCAGCCTGGATAAGCGGAGCATGAGTCGAACTCATTGCTGCAGCAGTTCCTACAGTTAAAGAAAAATATAATCAGCATTTACAAAAAAAAAGAAACAGCGGAAACAGAATCTGAAATAAAGTTCTACCTGGCTGAGGTTCATATTCAGTATGTGGAGGGAGTTTTGCTTCTTCACGCAGCCGGTCCATGATTGTATCCGATACCTGCTTTATATGGTTGCTTCCAGCTCCAGAATTACTGGGTGCTACAGCGTTGTTCGGTGATTGAACAGGTTCAGGGCTAAGCTCCATTCTGTTCCCCTTCACTTTATCCGCATCATAAGGAGTCGAAATGCCAGCATGCCAGTCTTCTCCTCATTCAGCTTCTTCTTCTTCTTCTTCTTCGTCTTCAGGATGAGCTTCTGATTCAGAGTCAATGATATTTACATCTTCATGAATCTCTGGAACAATGACGATAGCAAGCTCGGTATTGGCTGCCGGTTCAGTTGTCTCTGGAATATCGGTTAGAAGAATGATATCTTGACAAACATTCTTTAATAGATCATCAGTAGCTGATAGCTCAGACGCCGGCACGTCTTCATCGCCTCTGGCCAAAGAAATGTTTTCTTCAGCTTGAATTTCAGGAACTTCTGACTGTTTGGTAGCTTCTTCCGGAGCTGTTGCTTCTTCAGAGTAATCAATCTGGTCATCCAGTGCTTGAATGACGCCTTCTGTCCCATGCTTAAATGGGATTATCCTCGTCTCTGAGGGTTCAATAGCTACTCCACTTGTGGTCGGAGCAGTTGTTTCCTGATCTTGAACAGACTCTACTTCAGTCTGTTCGGTTGAAGCTGTTGCAAGGTGAATATTATCAGACTCGGTCTTCTCAGTAGAAGCTGCTTCATTGATTTCTGGCAAAACTCCTCCACTCATGATTGTCTCTAGGAGTTTATTACCCTTAATTTTGCTGACAGACTTCTTAACATATTTGCCTCTCGACCTCCTTATCAAAGGAGTGTCGTCTTCATCGGCCTCTTCGTCCTTATCAGCGGCATCGTCTTCATCAACTGAGATACCGCCCAAAGATGAAGTAGCAGTCACCGAGACCCCTTTCTTGTTCTTGGATGTTTGAGACCTAGTACTCCTCTTGGAGACGGTCTCGGATTCGTCACTTCTCTTCCTCTTAGAAAGAGATATAAATATAGGAGGAAGGACCTCATCAGGGAAATTTCCTTCCTGGAATAATTCATAGGGAGGCTCAACTTCTGTTGTCTCATCTTCGGGTTCTGAAGGAAAGTGTTGAATAACAATTTTCTTCTTTGACCTCTTCGATGGAGCTGGAAAGGTCTTCAGAGTGAAACTCGGTCTGAAGGTGCTTGACGACACGTAAAAACGAGCATACGTGTAAAACATCTTTGGGATTAGGCATAGAGAATACAACCTTTGTATCTCTAGCCTCAAAATATCTCCAGGCTCGAGCTCCGTCAATGAGTCCTCCACGAGCATATAGACAAGTAGTGGCGTTCCCAACGTGGAGTTGGTCATACCCGAACTGTCTGACAAATCGGCTTGGTAAATATGGTTCCAGATATGCCATTTCTTCGTGACGATATACTAGATGAGAAGGCCGGATCCTCTGTAACCATTGGAAGGCTACATCATCTAGTTGATTTCCCATATCTCCGTCCATCATATTTAAGGGCATACTCTCATAGCCCGATGGTGGAGGGACACATTGGATTGACCAATGTGATGCCCTATTCAATATATTTCTGCATTCTGGGAGGGTGTGAACCTTCCAGAACGTCTCTCCAGAGTACCTCTCCAGAAAAAGACTGCTACTCCCTCATGCTCCTGGAGGTATCAGACCATCATGATGAAGGAGAAGCCAACCATATAAAAATGTGAAAGGCATCTCTATCCTTGGGAATTCTTCAGTCATCAACCTCTGAGCAGACAGCATGGTAGTTACAAAATTCCGAAGACCTGCATTCAGTCTACAGGTCATCGCTGATAATAAGTCCAACTTGTAGCCATATACGAGGTGCACCGCTGCAAAGATAACACCTCTGTGTATTCTGTCCAAGGAGCTGGAACCAGGAACGATGAATCTTCTCAACCACAGGGATAGAAATCCGGCCAGATGACCGTTCCTTGACAGACTCTTGCCACTCTGCCGTACATAAGAACTGAAAGTAGTTCCAGCTTTGAACTCGTACCAGTCTTCAGTGATGGTGAAATCTTTGCAGTAATATTTCTCCAGCAGATAAGTGATTTCACTTTCAGAAAGAGGCTTGAAGTTGCTAATCTGATACCACCTCTTCTCGTTTATTTTCTTCTCATCCTTTTCACGGTTCATGAAAAGGTACGACATCCACTTCTGTATGTGGTTGCCAGCTTCATCTTTAGAACCCTTGTAATAGAGAGTACATGTGCCAAAATGGCACATCATCTCTTCAAATAGATGGACCATCTCTGGGTTCTTCTCTGACAGAAAGTTCAGCTCTTCTGTCGTAGGAACATATTCCTCATACGGCAGCGAGCCTGAAGGCAGGTGTGAGATGTATTCCATCTCATGAAGGGCAAAGCCCATCTCTCCTTTCGGAGTCATAAAGGTTCCCGTCCTATGGTTGTACCTCTCAACCAAAGCCAGGAACAGAAAAAGGTTAGGCTTGAAGCCGTAGGATGAATTGACGACGGCATCATAGAGATTTATCTTCTTCAGCTCAGTTCCAAAATTTTCCAAAGCCCAGTGGACTAAAGTCTTCTATCTCACATTCTCCTGATTCATTAGGCCGTTCATTCTCGGCGTCGAATCGGTGGGATAGAATGCATTCTTGTTAGACATGAATTCATTTATGAAAATGGGCATCCTGAACGACATCAATATGGCTGAATCTTCAGGTGGTATGCATCCAGGCTTCAAACCCCGAAACACTGATACATGATCCTCCGGGGCACTGAAAAATCCCTCCTTCCTGTAAATAATACGGCTTGCCTTCGCCTGCTGATATTCTGTCAAATACCAGGACATCTTTCTCGGGTAGCTGGCATGCATAAGTCTCATGATTGATAAGCCCCGGGAAACTTTTGGCCAGTACATGGGTTGTTTCACATCCCCCTCAAAGCAGAAACACACTTTCTCCCTGATGCCCTTCGGCTGAGATTTTTGTGCTATAGCATCTCCGAACAAGAAAACTGGTTTCTTATGGGATACCAGATCCAGACTCTGGAAAGGTTGTCCATTCATCAAGCAGAGTAAGGTTGTGTGGTCTTGATTGGCCAACAGTGATAGTCTTGCTTCAGGAAGATCAAATTGAGGGAATGTTATATGAGATAGATCATGCTTAAATGAGATACTCAAGCACCCTTCAAAATCTGCTTCTTCGCTTCGGATGTTCACTACAGGAAATGACAGAAGACAAAGTCAGATATATCTATGTCTATGCGTGTATTTCAGTATTTTGAAAGAAATTTCAAAAGTCACGCAGACTCCATATGGATATACTACTGTGACATGCTGAGTGATTTATTCACGCAGATGATTAATTCACGAAAGGCTCAGATAGATTAGGATGAAAGTCATGCATCATTGCCAGAAACACATTTAAGTGAAAATGACAAAAACACGTTGACAGATCAAGACTAATCTATCCAGAAGATGACTCTCAGAAGTCTGCGTGAATAATTCAACATTGACATCTCTGTCAACATGTGAAAAATCACGCAGCGTCATCCTGAAAGCTGCATGACTATTTCAATATGGACATTTCTGCCAACGTAAAAAGTTACGCAGAATCATGAGAACCATGCTCCTTTGCGTGAAACACAGAGCTTCGTAAACACGAAGATGTAAAGTATGGCCGACCCTAAAGAGGGGGCATACTTTATTAAATATCCTTTGCCCTAAGGAGGGGGGATATATTTCTGAAGTTTAATATCTTAAGATCCTAAAAAATTCTATGTGGAGTTCATCTTCATCGTCTTCGACAGTTCGTGTTCTCCCATCACTTACGATGCATAGGAGCTTGCGGGACTTCTTGTCGAGGAAGTCTGTCAGTTGTGGCACGCGACGAAGTCGCATGGGCTTTCCCCTTGGCTTGAGCATCAGCTTTTTTGGGAGCCATTGCTGCTAAAAAAGGAGAAGAAGAAGTCGGAGAGGAAGGAGTTCGTCAGAGAAGATGAAGTTCTCTTCTGTGGGTTCTCTCTTTCAAATGCAAGTAAAGAAAGAAAGAAGTAATCTATGGCTTATTTATAGGCTTATGAAGAATTCCAAACGGCCCATCATGATTTGCCTCGATTTAGGAGATTGATACGGGATCTTAACTGCACAGAATTCCAACAGTCCAATCATTCAGGAATAAATCTCTTTAAAGTCATCTCAGCGTGACTAAGTTCATTTTATCATCTTATTTTTCAAAGTATTTCGAAAATTTTTGAAGTCTTTTTCAATTTTCGAAAACTTTGAAGGGGGTCTTGTAGGCCTTTAAAAAAATGACAGTCACGTTGAGTTGATCAGGGCAAAGTCAAAAGTCACGCTCAGTTGATCCAGACAATATTTACAAATCACGTTGAGGGACAGCTCATCATTTAACAGAGAGTAATTATGACTGACAGCACAACAGTCGAAGAATATCTCTTCGTATGCCACGTATGCACAGAATTCGAGAGATCACAGCCGTCTATTGCGTGATTTTCGAAATCTTCTTCAGCAAGACTCAACCTTCGTCATATTGGCGTACTAAAAGAGTTTCTTGTCATTTAATGCGACTGACAAAAGCAATCACTGTCAGAGATTTTGTGTCAGTCGAGGCACGCCAAATCAAGACAGCTAGCAGTTCTACCTCAAGTCTGCGTGTATTTGTGAGATCTTCATCTCAAACGTGCGTGGATTCTGAAGTTTTCTTCCTCAAGTCGGCGTGGATTTTGAAGTATTTTTTTGCCTCGAGTCTGCGTGGATCCTGAAGCTTCTTGCCCCAAGTTTGCGTAGATTTTGAAGCTTTCTACACAGAGTTTGCGTGGATTTCGTCTTCAACAAGTCTGCGTAGATTTCATCAAATTGGAGTACGTGGCAGCCATGCCACTGATCTCTCGCCTGCGTGTCTTGTAACTTGCACACGACTCATGTATGATCGCCATGTGTCCAACAGTTACAGGCCACGTCCAGTAACTTCTCACAACCTTGCGTATGTTAAATCCTGCGTGATTTTCAACTAAGCACAGGATGTGAAGACAGTTATCTTTTCAGTTTTATTTTTGACTCTACAAATAGAGTTCTTTTTCTCATTCATTGTACAGATACATAGTTATCTACTGTCAAAATTTTGAGAGCTTTTATTCTTCGCATAGTCCAAGGGATAAAGTGATCGTCTTCTAGATCAGATTCCCACAGTTGTAATTTTCCCAGATACACAATAAATAAAGAAATTTATTTATGGAAAACATGTATGTTTGTTTTATCATCATATTTGACACTTTAGTGACACTTTATTATATAAATCTGTGATACTTTAGTGACACTTTTATCTGTGACCATAATATTTTTCAAAAATTTGTGATGTCTATCATATAAATATGTATTTTTGTTTTATTGTCATATGTTATTATCAGGTATGACTAGACCATCTAGACGACGCGGAGGATTTTATATTAGGCAGTCCCGTCTGCCTCGGGCTAGGGATGGAGATTTCGTACCCTCATCCTCATCTCCGAGTACGCCATTGTACCGTTCTGTTTCCGGTCCATTACCGGGACAGGGCAGTTCCAGCAGGTTGGCGACTCCTCCCTCGTCGTCCAACGTTTTTGATCCCGCATCTAGCATTCCTGATCCCACGTCCAGCATTCCTGATCCCGCGTCCAGCATCTGTCATGCCCTGCTCCCGTAGGAGCGATCATCCTCGCTAAGGGGTGATGCCGCACGGGCCTAGGTTGCGCTCGAGCAAGGCCAAGTCCAGAAACGGCCGATTTGAGCTACGCCACAGAGTCGCACAGAGTGTCCCCATTTGTAGCAGAAAGTAAATGAACACGAATTGAAGCGAATTCAACTTTTTATTGATATTCAAGAAGTTTACAAGCGGCGCTAGGCCGAGTTTACAAGTCGCTCAAGCTCTCTCTCTCTCTCTGAAACATAAAAGGCGTGCCAAGTGGCTTACAAGATGGAATGATTCATGGCGATATTCCGATACATTATGTCCTGTATAGGGTGCTTCAGCTTCTTGCAACGTTCCAAGGCCCCAGAGTTAGCTTCGCGCCTTAACACGTTCGATGGAAGCTCCGCACCCGCCGACGTCTCCTGCATCCTGCAAGCAGACTGTGGGATTATCAGTACATTGTTATGTACTGGTGGGGAGGCTAGCTCGTCCACAATGCTATCATTACCAAATACGTTTTATTTACTTTTGTGCACCGTCTATCATTTATTGTCTTTCTAATCTTGCCTTAGGATCAGTTTCATGTCATATTTCGTAACCTATCTCGTGTTGCCGAATACAAGTATCGCATGAAAATATATGCACGACTTACCCATACTTACCGTCCGGCCTTCCCTGTCCAAAGTAAACCAAGTTAGTCAACAATTCATAAGGAATAACTTAACGTATCTCATGTAAACTTTCAATATCAAGAGCGTGTCCCTGCCTCGGGTCCTAGCGCGTCGTAGGCACGTTCTCTAACTCATTTGCATGAAGCACTCTTTGTTATTTGGTGTGATACATTTCAAGCCGTTCAGTAGGCGCTTGTTCATTTAACTTAGACTACTATGATTTCAATACAAGGACTTGCACGTGGATAGCCACCAGCAAAGTCCACTTAATCTATATGCACCGGTCACTGGTATGACAAGCCATTTTGGATATTTCCCCTTGGTATTTCTTAACTTAGCGTAGGGTGATGGCTGGTACACCCCGTTAAGTCTCTTAAAATACCCTGCACTTACGTCTCCCAGTGCCCAAGCCCGCACCCAGGCAGCCCGTAAGCCCCATTTTGATTCCGCCTAGGCCGGCCACGGTATACTCCACACAATGCCCGTACCGCAGAATCCTTCCACTATACGGCCACGGTATTCCCCCCCATCGCCCGTGCAATTTGTCCACAACCATTTCGTATTATATTGTCATTTTAACTTAACGGCTATCTCCGAGTCGTAGGCTAACCCTTAGCCATAATGCGTTATCGACCAGGTTGGCGTCCGTGCAGCGCGGGTAGCGAGCCCGTTGTACGTGCCCGTCATACCTGTCGCTAACCATTCTTTCCTTTCTTATCTTTCATGTATTCTTTCTTTTACTTGTTCGTTCATTCATTGTTTCATTCACGTATTCGTTCATTCATTCATTCGTTGATTTATTCATTCAAGCATTACGCAACTCCCAGTGCGGGAGCCGCCTTGGCGACCCATCGGTCCCATAGTCTTTCAATGTTGCTAAACTCTACTTGGAATGACTATATTGATAGTCTTTCCGCTTCATTGTTGTAAACCATTCATTGTTTCATTGTTTGAACGCATAAGGGACTTGAAAGTAAGCTTGTGCCTTAGCACGAGCGTGGAGCGCAGTGCGAGAGTTCACATTTTCCAAGTTCCTTTCCATATTCTATACAAGCATACAAGATAGGATTATTCCCTTAGCTAGGTGCGTTGAGTCATTTATTAGCATGTACGGTGTTATTGCCTAGCGATTCTCGTGATAGTGTCCGTATTGTTATGTGTCTAGGCTAAGCAAAGACGGGTTCATCGGAGCCACGCACCTTAGCGATGTTCGCATCGGTCGAGCGATACTCCGAGCGTGCCTTTGAAAGTCTAAGTCTGGATTCATCTTGACGGACCAATGTAAGCCTTGCATCGATTCTTCATCAGGTCGATGCCAACGCTTTGGGTCGACGGCTCGTTTGAGTCGTTGCACTTGCCGTTTGAATCGGCGTTCCACTAGGGCGGAGCGGGTCATTACATAATACACCACTCAAAATAAGTCTCGTCCTCGAGACTTCCTGAGTGCAGGTCATCCTACCATTCCTTAACTCGTGTCGTCGTGTTTCTTAGACAATCCCTATCGAATGGCTTTACCGCTCGATGGCACCGAACTATACTTGATACCTTTCCAAGTCCAGTGTCTGTATACGTTTTGGTCAATTTTTATTGAATAACTTTTCATTCATTTAGAGTTGATGGTACTTATTCAATTCAAGTGTTTCTTCGTCTTGGTTGCTATTTCTTCGTGTCATGGGACTGAAATGGTCGTAGAGGCACGTTGTAATTCGTTAAATACGAGGGTCGTAGGCTGAGGCAAACTCACTTTCGTTTATCTCGGTCATTGAGATGACCCGATTCGCTTCTCAAGCTTTCTTGTCCACGAAATCAGTATGATTTCTTCTTAGCGGGGTCGACCAAGTCTAAGTAATTTTCGTCCAATTCAAGACTAAGTATTGCACTATCGTCGAGCATATCTTCCTATCAATGGTTCAACTTGTTATACCATCTTTTACTTTCACGATATCGATTCCATATCATTCGCTTGTTTAGGGCCAATCTTGGTGTCATCCACGCACACTTCGCTCATGTTTCTTCGATTTCGAGCCACGCTCGTACTAATATCATTCATTTCTTTTAACACAATTCCAAGTTCTCGACACTCTTCCATTCCTAAAGTCTCATTTGGAATTCAATGTGTCACTTGGTTAGATCGTGCACGCATTCCAGGCGTTCCCAAAATACATGCATTCACCAAACCGCGTGATAGAGAATTCATCATTCTCACTCGAGTCGCATCGTGCACATACTCCGGCGTCCCTGAAATATATGCATGTCAGCCGTGTCTCGTGAGCAGGGTTTCCTATATTCGTGATTCATGCTATCCATCCATGCCAATCCTCAAGATCAATCTTTCGATTGCTAACAATTAAAACAGGGCGTCTCGCCTAACCGCTAGGCTATTTTTTTTCGAGGCTAAGTCAATGTCAGGATTGGAATCATAGTTCCCCAACAATAATGCCAACACTGACCCCAATCCTAGGGTCAAACCAAAATCGGTAGTACGGGGGATTTTCTACCCAAGCTCGCGTCACTCAGATTTCTAAACATCGAGCACGATCACCTATTCGCATCAATGTATTCGTTGCGCATATTCGAATCCATTCAAATCACCCAATCAACATACTTCACATATCCATTCTAACCAATTCATGTATTCGATCACGAGATCATCCAGCTCGACAATACATTGCGTCCCAATCTCACGTGAGTCCGATTATCTACGGTGGTTCATGAATCACCATGCAACGCTCCCGCAGAATAATCATTCTCATCGGGGCATAACTCTTGTTTGAGTATAGACTAATTCATTTCCGATACGCGGATTGGACCTACTCAATCCTCAAACTTAATCATCAAGCACACCGAATCATTCTCAAGTCACCTTCGCGTCAAACCATAAGTCGAAGCATACAAATTGTCACGCTATGCTAGTTCAATCACCCCCGCTGTATGAATCACCATACCAGCGCTCATGCGGATTGATCGCCCTAGTCGGCACGACGCATGTGCGAGGCTGGAGTTGCGCTCGTATAAGACAAGAATGTCAACGTTGTGGTTGTCAACGAAGCAAATCCAAGCATTCTCATTTTCATCCAAGCCAAATCAATTCGACAGTCTGACCGTCGTACGTTCAACTAGAAAATCCTCGAGCCAAGTCTATCTTTTCCTCGACACATTTTTAACATCCCAAGTATAGCATCCAACGGAACAATGACATTTGCACGATCGTCATTCGCCGAGTCAGAGTACCCCGAGTTATCGTATATCGATATTTGATACGCCTCAATACCATCGACGATATGTGTAACCTGACGATCTTCCTTTGTAATCGATTTCGAGTCGTGCGTTGATGCTGTTGTCCGAGTTGGATATTCCAGAATTTCATTTAATATTCAAGATCAAGTTCAATTGCTATTCCTCAAGCTAGTTTCAAGATCGTTGTTCAAACTCAAGTCACAATTCATTTGAATCAATCCGGAATCGTACGCACGATCCTCTAAGTTTTCTCGATCAAGACCATTCATTTTCATTCATCGTTTTGAACCATTTTCTAATTCGCGTTGCCCATTGACAAGTTGTCCAGCGACATCTCGTTCGGGACTTTTGAAGCCATGGCCAACTAAGCATGACACGTTCTAAGGCTTTGTACGATCGCATCGCTTGCCAACATACTCGTACGATCCGTAAATCCTTTAGTCTCGCTCGAACAATTTCTATGACGTCCATACACCACTCACGGTTAGAGCCACTCGACTAGTCGTCGACACTCATTCTTATTCTTCTCCGAACCTATCACATATACCACTCGGATTCAAGCCATACGATCTAGTCCTCAATCATGTTCGCGTCATGCGCTAAGACATCCTTCAGATTCGTTCGACGAATCTCTAGCGTAATCGCTCACGTCGCCTCGACATACTAAGTCGTTCGCACTAATCCTCAAAATTCAAGCCAATCTTTCGTGCACGCCTAAGCGTTAGCTTGATAGCGTTCCTATCGATATATACTCTAAGTGTATCTCCGTTCCCGACCGAGCGGTACTTGATATCACTCGCAACTCGATTACACCAGAAGTCGAGGTGCGCGATACTCTGCACAACTTAGCCAAAAGGCTGCGTACATAACCATCCCGTTCGAACTATACTTTGGTCTCGTGTACTTGTTTGCTGTCAGCGGAAGCTCATTCAAGCACGCACTGCGTTTGCTAACTCTTAGCATCGATTTCTTCCAACTCAAGTCCGTCGTGGTGGCGCAAAGGCCTTCGCCTATCGATCCCGTCTAACCGAGTACTCGTACGAGCTTTTAAAAATATTTAGACTTATTATATGGAACATCCCAAGGCACAACGAGAGAGAGCGTACACTTCTTTTGTTTTCAACCGAGCTTTCAAAACTGAGAAAATCAAAATAAAGTCCAAGGACGTAAAGCCGTGCTCTGATACCAATCTATCACGCCCCGCTCCCGTAGGAGCGATCGTCCTCGCTAAGGCGTGATGTCGCACGGGCCTAGGTTGCGCCTGTGCAAGGCCAAGTCCATAAACGGTCGATTTGAGCTAGGCCACAGAGTCGCACAGAGTGTCCCCATTTACAGCGGAAAGTAAATGAAGACGAATTGAAGCGAATTCAACTTTTTATTGATATTCAAGAAGTTTACAAGCGGCGCTAGGCCGAGTTTACAAGTCGCTCAAGCTCTCTCTCTCTGAAACATAAAAGGCGTACCAAGTGGCTTACAAGATGGAATGATTCATGGCGATGTTCCGATACATTATGTCCTGTACAGGGTGCTTCAGCTTCTTGCAACGTTCCAAGGCCCTAGAGTTGGCTCCGCACCTTAACACGTTTGATGGAAGCTCTGCACCCGCCGACGTCTCCTGCATCCTGCAAGCAGACTGTGGGGTTATCAGTACATTGTTATGCACTGTGGGGAGGCTAGCTCGCCCACAATGCTATCATTACCAAACACGTTCCATTTACTTTCGTGCACCGTCTATCATTCATTGTCTTTCTAATCTTGCCTTAGGATCAGTTTCATGGCATATTTTGTAACCTATCTCGTGTTGCCGAATACAAGTGTCGTATGGAAATACATGCATGACTTACCCATACTTACCGTCCGGCCTTCCCTGTCCAAAGTAAACCAAGTTAGTCAACAATTCATAAGGAATAACTTAACGTGTCTCATGTAAACTTTCAATATCAAGAGCGTGTCCCTGCCTCGGGTCCTAGCGCGTCGTAGGCACGTTCTCTAACTCATTTGCATGAAGCACTCTTTGTTATTTGGTGTGATACATTTCAAGCCATTCAGTAGGCGCTTGTTCATTTAACTTAGACTACTTTGATTTCAATGCAAGGACTTGCACGTGGATAGCCACCAGCAAAGTCCACTTAATCTATATGCACCGGTCGCTGGCATGACAAGCCATTTTAGACATTTCCCCTTGGTATTTCTCAACTTAGCGTAGGGTGATGGCTGGTACACCCCGTTAAGTCTCTTGAAATACCCTGCACTTACGTCTCCTGGTGCCCAAGCCCGTACCCAGGCAGCCCGTAAGCCCCATTTTGATTCCGCCTAGGCCGGCCACGGTATACTCCACACAACGCCCGTGCCGCAGAATCCTTCTACTATACGGCCACGGTATTCCCCTCCATCGCCCGTGCCGTTTGTCCACGACCATTACGTATTATCTTTTCATTTTAACTTAACGGCTATCTCCGAGCCGTAGGCTAACCCTTAGCCATAATGCGTTATCGACCAGGTTGGCGTCCGTACAGCGCGGGTAGCGAGCCCCATTGCACGTGCCCATCACACCTGTCGCTAACCATTCTTTTCTTTCTTATCTTTCATGTATTCTTTCTTTTCTTTTTTCTTTCACTTGTTCGTTCATTCATTGATTCATTCACGTATTCATTCATTCATTCATTCGTTGATTCATTCATTCAAGCATTACGCAACTCCTAGTGCGGGAGCCGCCTTGGCGACCCATCGGTCCCATAGTCTTTCAATGTTGCTAAACTCTACTCGGAACGACTATGTTGATAGTCTTCCCGTTTCATTATTGTAAACCATTCACCGTTTCATTGTTTGAACGCATAAGGGACTTGAACGTAAGCTTGTGCCTTAGTACGAGCGTGGAGCGCAGTGCGAGAGTTCACATTTTCCAAGTTTCTTTCCATATTCTATACAAGCATACAAGATGGGATTATTCCCTTAGCTAGGTGCGTTGAGTCATTTATTAGCATGCAACCTGTTATCGCCTAGTGATTCTCGTGATAGTGTCCGTATTATTATGTGTCTAGGCTAAGCAAAGACGGGTTCATCGGAGCCACCCACCTTAGCGATGTTCGCATCGGCCGAGCGATACTCCGAGCGCGCATTTGAAAGTCTAAGTCTGGATTCATCTTGAGGACCAATGTAAGCCTTGCATCGATTCTTCATCAGGTCGATGCCAACTCTTTGGGTCGACGGCTCGTTTGAGTCGTTGCACTTGCCGTTTGAATCGGCGTTCCGCTAGGACGGAGCGGGTCATTACAGCATTCCTCCTGCCGACGGCTTCATAGGGGGAGCCGACGTCGAGCATATGGAGGACGGCGATCAGACTGATCCTGCCCAGGCAGGAGGTGAGAGCGACCCTCCATGCGCTCCCCCGGGCGAGACGCGTATGGAGATTTGGACGGACGGGCCTACGAAGTAAGTTAATTAGTTAATATATATTTTCTCAAATGATTATATGTACATATATATTCATGAAAATTATTATTGTATAGATATTGGCCTCTTGCAGTACAGAGACAACTGAGGGTATTTCTGAGGCAGAACTATGGTGGGCCTTGGATTAACTACTCAGATGCTCCCGCAGATAGGAAGGCCTTTTGGTTCGCCCACTTCAAGGTAAAAAAATTTGTTTATTTTTAAATTTTAATAATCATTTATGTATATTATACAACTTTTCTATTTTACTTCTTGTAGAGGACCTATTTCTATCCACCACACCGGGCGGCGAAGATCGAGGGCCAATTTTCTGTCGTCGCAGGCAAGCTCATCCGTGATGCGATCCACGACCAGAAGTCTAGTGATCGCTCCGAAAAGTCGTTCCATGGTTGGATCGCGCCAGAGCAGTAGACTGCGATGAAGGCTAGATTCGGCGAGGCCAGGTACCAGGAGCGGTCTGACAAGGCCAAGGTGGCACGGTCGAGCGTCGGTAAGTGGTGTGGTGCTCCATTCCGATGACGGAGCATTTTTGTCGTCTGGTACATTTCCTATGACGGACATCATTTTATATATAGTTGGATAGAATGTTTAATACTAATAATAGATAATATATTTTAACAGGTAAAAAAGGGTGAGGACCCCAACATGGTGACCGTCTTACTGATCACCCATCGGAGGGCTGGGGAGTTCATTGACGAGAGGGCGACGCAGGCATATGTACGTTCTATTCTTTATATTAATTTACTATAATTTAGAAAACAGGAAAATAGATATCAATATAGACTTTAGACTTTAGCAAACAAAAAAATAGATATCAATATATTAATTTCTATATTAATCTATTCTAGGCCGAGTTTGTTCGGCTACAAGAGGAGGCGGCTGCTGCTGCTAGTGCGCCAGCAGAGGGAGGGGTTGGTACTTCCTCCCAGGCGCCTATAGCTCCATCGTCGGACAAGCTCTGGATGACCGTCGTTGGCGGTCTTCAGAAGGGTACGTACTACGGTACGGGATCGTACGGTGCCAATTTGGCTTCAGAGTCATCCCGGGCCTCCTCTGTCAGTGTGCAGTCTACAGCTTCGTAGGCGTCATCATGAGCGCAGGATGTGTGCAGACAGCTCCACGAGCTGCGTCGCGAATTACAGCAGCAAATTTCTGAGGCAGCTGGGGCAGAGCGACGATCCGATGATCACCGGACGATTTGATGCAGTCGAGCGCAGTATACAGGAGTTGATGAGTCTGCAGCAGGCTACAGCTGCCAGCTTGCACACGCTCACCGAGTCTACGCAGCGCATAGAGCATAGACAGGTCGAGCTGGAGGGATCGTAGAGGACCGTGGCTGCCTCACTCATCCAGCTACATACTTATCTTGAGGAGATTACTCAGAGGATGGTGAGTACTCTTGCTGCGCATGGTGACCGACTGTGAGAGCTGAAGCAGATACTTCCTTCCGGTCCATCGACGGTGCCGACTCCAGACGTTGCACTGCCTCCTACTACCCCTACGGTGCAGCTCACACAGGAGCAGTATGAGTACATGCTATCCCAGATGCGCGACAGGGGTCCTCAGTGATCCAGTAGATTTTTTTATCATCTTTGTATATATTGGCCCTATGGGCACATTGATCGTTCTGTACACTGATTTTCATTCTTATTTGCCCTACATTGTAGACATGTATGTTTGTTGGATATTTACTTTGTGATATATACTTTGTTGGTATTTTCATTGTGATATTTACTTTGTGATATTTACTTTGTGATATCTGCGACGGGGATGACAAATATACCTACGCTGGGTTATAAGCGATGATCTGATATACAAAGGAGGTGCTGCCCAAATTTTAAAAAAATATAATATGTATTTTTGTGATGATGTGTGTCTGTGTTTACAGTGTATGTGAAATGCAGTGTTCGAAACCATCGATAGTTTTGATTACTGTTATATGTTTTATCTTAGACAGAAAGAGCAAATGTTCATGGTGTACTTATGAGAGCTTCATTTTCACATCCTTCACTATCTCGAGACGTCGTACAGGATCCCGAGAAGGTGAAGGACGTGAAGAGAAAGCTCTGAGAAGTGCACCCTGAACTGTTGCTCTTTTTATCCAAGATAAAACATAGAACAGTAAGCGAAACTGTCGATGGTTCGAACACTGCACTTCACACACACTGTAAACACAGACACACAGCATAACAAAAATACACATTATATTTTTTAAATATTTTTTATTATTATGCGATGTATAGCGACGGATAGCGACGTATAGGTACGTCGCTAAATAGCGGCGTTGCGTCTCTAACCGTCGCAATCCGTTGCTTCATTGTAGAATACTGACGTCGCTAACACGTCGATGTACGTCGCTAAGATGCTGACATGGCAGGCATGCCATGTCATCACATAAATATATCTGGACATTGCTAATACGTCGTACTATGTCGCTAATTTTGCGACGTCAATGTTCGTCGCCCTTTGTCGCTAATTTTGCGACGACACAGCGACATAGTGGTAACATCGCAAACAGCAACGTAGGGCGACGAATGTGTCATCTGCGACTAGGTTTTTCGTGACCTTCATTTTCTGTCGCTAAATACGTCGCTAAATAACTTTAGCGACGTATATGCCTTAATTAGCGACGTATCTGGACGTCGCTAATTTGGCTTATTTTTGTAGTGCAATAATAAGGAAGGTAACAAAGATAACTATAGACATGACATTGTATGATAAGGAAGTACCACTAAGACATGATAACAATATGAAAGTAGACTTGACATACCACTAAGACATGATAACAATATGAAGGTAGACTTGACGAAAGAAGAACAATAGACAATAGAGCAACAATAATTAAGTCACGTGTACAATGTGTTTTAGAATACCAACTTTTGGCATGTAAACGTCTTAGGATATCCGTCAGTCATACGTGTGGTGCATGATTGATGTTATGCAATCAATGTATAGGGAGTCTGTATTCAATTCATTGACCACATGCTTACTTATTGTATTCCCCCGCCTGACTCACTCATAATACATGTCCACTACGATAAAATATTAGTAATACAATAAACTATAAATATGAGAAACAAGAACTAAGACATGAACATGTATATATAACCTAAGGATTCTAACTCTCGTGCATAATAGTAATCATGAACAACGACAATGTGAATTATAAGGAAGTAGTAGTAAAAAGACGATATGAAGATACATGCAGTACAAAATAAAGGTAACATAGATCATAGTGATACTTGCCTGCTCCGATAGATGATAAAGTCACAACTCAAGACATTGTAGTCCGATCTACCCCGTCACATAAACAACCACAAGTTAGATCTACGATTTCCACTCTAAAGTTCCTAGAAAGTGGCTAATGGGTTAACATAATTAATTATATTATAATTCTAGAATAAATCATCTAAAATCCTATTTAAATCTAAAATAAAAGCTAAACACTAATTTTTGGCCAAGGAAAGTCAAGGTTCCAAATTCGGGACCCGTGGCACGCAAACTGAGATATATCATTGACTAACTAGTCAAACGTTACGATCTCAAAAGTTTGTATATGCAACCTAGTAGATTTTAGCGCCACGAGTGCACTGGAATCGACCGTGCCGTAAAATCACGATTTGGTCAAAAGTTTTTGCCATTATGGCTAACCGTGACCAAATCAATAAATTATTGACCAAATCTGACTTCTACGAATAAAATAAAATAAAAGATGAATTTTTAAATTTCTAAAAAAATTATATGTTGTAGATCTCTGTGTCAACTTTCTAAAACTTCTAAAGGATCGTGAATCGGAGTTCGGGATCACTTAAAATCTTGAAAACTGTGCGACGCATCTATTTTTGGACAACCGACACTCAAATAATTATTCAGAAATTCATACTCAAAATTCTAGAACATAAAATAGATATTCGGAAACCTAACCTAGATATGCTTTAACAAAAAAATGATGCATGAAACAGACGTCTAGATCGACGGTAATCGCTCCATGAAGTCGAGATCTCTACTTGAACTTCTCTCACAAAAGGCTGCTAGATTTATTTCTAGGTTTACGAATTAACCTAATATATATAGGAAGAGAGGAGGCGGTAGGCTATTAAGCCATGGATGGGCGGGATACATGGCAGCATCTGCTGCCTTTCGCCCAGATCGGACGGATATGGCACGAGCCGGCTTGGCTTGGCTGCCAGCTCATGGAGCAGCCGACTCTAAATGAAGAAATCAGCTGATTCACCCACCCAGCACTGACAGGTGGGCCTGCCCCCTACATGCGAGCTGTTGACGGATGGGCCCCCCGCTCTGCTGAATAGGTAATTGGATTTTTTTTATTTACAGAAAATGTTTTAAAAATCATAACAAATCTAAATAAATTCCAGAAAATTTCTAAAAATTTCTAAAAATACTTTTGGGGTTCTATAGCCCAAATAATTTGTTGGACTCAAGAACAACCTCGGGTACCCTCACGGTAAATACTATAAGCTTATGAAAATAGTAATACTATATATATTAAATTATCTAAAAAAATTCAAAAAATGTTGGAAATTCTAAAATAATGAAATAACACTATTAGGAGTATCTAGAGCCCCTAGTAACTACATATGACCTAAAGCTTAGGTTCGTACCCTTGTGATCCTAAATTAAAAATCATAGTTAATAATTGATTCTAACCAAAAAAAATATTCTCCAAAATATAAAATAATTCTAGGACCTCAAATGCTACAGGAGCATCCTATGGTGTTACGGTATTGGGATGCATTTATTGATTTGTTACATTTTTTACTTTTCTCTCTTTCCATGCATGTTATTTACTGTTACATTTAGCATTTTTTTATGTATCTTGCTACATCCCTCTGAGAAACTGGTAATCTCTTCAGGTTATTGTTGGTTTTCTTTTAAGTATTTGTTGAGACTGTTAGAATAGAATGATAGATTGGAGGACGATTGTATATCTAGGATTCAGGTATCACTAGTAGTAACTTTATCATTCTTTCGTCTTTAATATTTTACGATGACATCTTCAGTTGAATAGCCTAGTTTTAGAAGCTTACTTTTTGTTATAAGCTTGTTCAGATGATTATATTAAGGTCTGGCCAACCTTATTATAAATTATATATTCAAGTGGCGTCATTGTATTATTGTTTGATCAGCATTAATGCACTAGTTCCCACTTGAGATTATTATCTGTGGATTGAGATACAGTTAACTTACCATATTAGACCCTATCTTAGATAGCTTATGTACATTACTTGAGGTTTTTATATATTGGATTCACCCTTGAGTATGTTCCAGTAGGCCGTGTCACGTGCTAGTCCCGTGACTTTTGGGACTGGGGCTCGAACTGCTCTCTATGACTCTCTTTCGTGTATCTGGTACCCTCAACGATGAGGTTGATTTTGTGGATTTGATCAGTTGATGATCTGATCTTTTATTCGATTGATCTCCCTATCTTCGTTGGCAATCTGTACCTTCTTTGTACTTACCTTTTAGCGTGCAAGCTATGAAGAAGGTAATAAAGAGGGAGGATCTCATGCGTAGAAGACGCCATTTGGGTTGTCACAGCTATTTAGGCAGGCTGTTTAACCGTTCGGCCTGGTCGAAATCCTGATTGGGCGGCCATTGCTACAGGAGGTTCGGGTGAGGACTAAAGGATCCTCGGGTGCAATTATTGGTTGTTATTATTGTCCATCTGCACAACTTTATCACATGTGACCTAGCACGCATGAACGTTTAGGACGACCTTTCGTTTGAATGGTGTGGTTATGTAACGTGTGCCATAAACGAAAGACTTAAATCAGGTTACACGATCTATAGTTGATGTGTGACACTAGCTGTAATTTAAAGGGAATCTTTGGTTTGACGGGGGTAATTATGGTGCACTACCATGAACATGGTGTTGCTCATTTCAGCCGTTACTAACGGGATTTAAGGTAATCTGGTTCGGGACACGAACCAGCTTATGGTGATCCGATTTAGGGTGCGAACCAGCTGTGGTGGTCTGGTTCGGGACACGGACTGGCTATCTTAGTGTAGAAGGTGGCTCAGCCAGGCACTCGAGTCGTCTGCCTTGACGTGAAGACTGGTTGGGCTGTTCGAGCCGCATGCCCCATTGACTGTATGGGGGCTTCTTGGAAAGGAGGCCGCATGGTGTCTGGCTGCATGGTGATCTGGTCCCATGGAGTGGTCCAGTTGCCTTTAGTTTCGCAAAGGTGATGTACTTCGGAGTACTATGATATTGGGACATGGCATCCCACGGGAGATCTCTGGGCCTTCGTGCACTTTGTCTAAGATGGTTTGGTTTTTATTAAGCTTGGACAATTTCCATGCTTCTGTAATAACCATTACTCCAAAAACAATTGTTCTAATATTATGATTCCTCTGGGATTCCCAACTAACCTATATCGATGAAGGGTTTACAAGTATACTTAAGGTAAGATTCCAAGTCTATTTTCAAGTCCTTAGCTATGACTAACCACATAAGATCAAAAAATAACATTTAGTTCTTAAACTCAATCATTCCTTAAACTCTATATTGTACTCCTATAAGTCATATATCAAACCTTATTAGTAGTACAATTAATGATCAACTCCTTTTTAACTATTTGTAAGCTATACCATTCTTACTAGTTTGTCTAACAATTTTACACATGTCTGCTAGGTAAGGTCAAGGCTGAGTTAAGAGGATACTTAGGTTTAATACTCCTGACATAATATAAACCTATTGGTAAATCTTTTAGTCTAATTTTTTTAATAGGATATTTCAAGGATAGTCTTACTATATATAGAGATGACTAACCAATCTAACTCAGACCTACTTATTCTATCAATACCACTGGGTATCAATACCACTAGGTCTGCGTTGTGGTACCTTATGTAATCACATAACATTCTGATTTATCATTCGATATTATCCTCTAGAAAAGATCCGTTAGGCTACTATACAAAGTGATTTCATTCTACAACATATGCAATATTTCTATATCCCCTAAGTGAAAATTTCCTTGAAATCAATGCAAATATAACTCCTATAAAGATTTATATCTAGACAAGAGCACTATGCTTCACCAAATTATTTTATTTTGACAAGATCCTCAAGCATTTTTTGTTGTTGTCCTTTATGGTGGCACTCCTAAACTTTAGAAACTGTAACCTAATCCAGAATCCAATTATGTATTCCTCCAAGTTGCATTCTTACTCACTTTAACCATTATAATAGAGAAATCTATCATATTCATCTAACCAACCCATGCGAATCATATAAAACTTCTACTCAAAACTCTATCTAGCTTAGGCAAAGGGTAACTGTAAGCCCACTTCCAAAATTTTAAATTTTTATTTATTTATTTTTAGTTTTAAATATTTTTTGAGTTAGAAAATATTATTTATTTATTTTTATATCTATAAAAAGTATTTTGACTAAGGAAGAGCTTTGTCAATTTGCTTTAAAATAAATTTGTAATTCCAGAAATATATTCAAAAAATTGGTTAATTTATTATTATCAATTTTATAATTTGATATTTATAAATATAGAATTATTTGGTTTATTATTATCATTTATTTTTAAAGGTTTTGATTTATAAAAATGTTTATTTGATATAATAGAAATATTAGATATTATTTATGTATAAAGATGTGATCAATTTTTTTGATTTAATTTTATGGAAGGATCTATCCATGAAAATTCTAATCCTTTCCTAATTAGGGAAACCCTACTCCTATATATAGGGGGAGGCTTCCCTTTTTTTCCTACAACCACAATTTCCAACCATTGCCAATCATCAACAACCATCATCGTGCATGTGCATCGTGTCCGTGTCCCTGTCTTTCCTTTCCACTATTTTATTATTACAAATAAAATATTTCTTTCGTGTCCGACAAATCGGACACGGCACTAATCCAAATCCTGTGTCCGTGTCACGCAGGATACAACACGAATCCCTAATCCTAACCCTAACCTAATTGGCCGGAGCCATGACCGCCACCCGACCCTTGCTGCCACCATCGTCCCGACATCCCTGCTCCTCTCCTGTCCCGCCACCATCACCACCCACTCGCCGACCGTGGCTGCCTAGACCATCCGACCAGCATTATCATCCACACACCGCCACCGTGCCAGAATCGTACAACCTCCGGCGCTAACATGCCGCCCTCATCACCTGGCCACCTCCAGACCACCGCTAGCAGCTTCTACGATCGACTCTGTAGTCTCGACCCTGTGACTCCTTTCGATCTCGACACTTACCGGCAAACTCGAGCTGACGACCCAAATCCACAGCCCCAAGACTCTAAATCACCACCATCATCCATTAGAACCACCACCACCTGTGCCTCTGGATCAACCACCACCGATGCCAACAACTCCTTGACCCTTTATCTCACCACTGCCACTATCGCCGTCATCTATCACCATCTTCAGCGCACCCGATCGGAGCTGTCAGGCGCCAGCTCGAAACCCCTCTGTCGTAGCCCAGATCTGACCCGTCATTGCTCGATGAGCCTCATTGGCGCCGCGTTTCTTTGACTGCACTCCATCGCAGCCGTCCCCAGCCACGGTGTCGTGTAATAGTCTAGCCTTCCTCGTAAGCGCCTCTCCGTGCCTCCCTCCGCCTGGTTCAGCGACCGCTTCTCAGAGTCGAGCCGACGTAGATCACGCAGCCTCGCTACGAGCGTTCATGCATCTCCGTGCCGCCACGTGCGTGACGGCCACCGCACGTTCGCAGTCGCAGCCGCAGCCTGGTGAGCAAGCTCACTCTTCCGCCCTATACTCTCCTTCTCCCTCTCTTGTTCTCCCCTTCTCTTCCTCTCTCCTCCCAGAGGTACTAATTCTCTCTCTCCCTTCTTTTCTTAATATTGAATAATAAGGAATGGGAGCAGTGAGTTGGGAACAATAAACGAGGGGGAAGGAAATTAGTTATAATCGTATGTATTGTTATTGTATAATCCTAGTATTATTATTGTATAATCCTAGTATTATTATTGTCATTAGTCATAGTCATTTCTATATATATATATATATATATATATATATATATATATATATATATATATATATATATATATATATATATATTATATATATATATTTTTTATATATATTATATATTATATATTATATATATATATATATATATATATATATATATATATATATATATATATATATGACTAATGACAATAATTATATAGTATTATTATTGTATAATCCTAGTATAATTATATTTTTTTTTTTTTTCCTAGTATAATTATATATATATATATATATATATATATATATATATATATATATATATATATATATATATATATATATATATATATATATATATATATAAGATAAATTTCTATATCATATTTAGGACAAGATATTGAGATTGGGCCTTAAAGTTCTAAAATATATTATTCTATTATTTTTATGATATTTTGAATATGGTTTTAATCTAAAAAATAATGTCGTAGTATATTTTTATCTAGTTAAATTATTTGTTAAAATTGGGTTTAGAAGCCATAAAATATATTATTTTATTTTATGATATTTTAAATATATGACTTTTGACCTACAATATTATTGATGTATTTTCTAAATTGTAGCGTTGACCTAAAAATATGTTTTCTGTAGATTTTCAAGGTATCTATCAAAAATTATTTTTAACTATAGTTTTTAAGATATCATAAATTATATAGTATTTTATAAAGGTTATGATTAATTATTTATTTATATATTTTATTTCAATTAATCCTTGACCGTGGCTTGTCATACTTTCCATATTCTTGTGATTCTGACTTCGTCATATCGATCATAGGCTAATTGGGTCGTTCTGGACTCAATGGCATGGTATGTTCCATCGTTAGAGACCGTTTTGCATAGTTATGATACCTACGACTATTTTGTGTAAACATGATTAAGTCACATAACAACTACAACTTAATTGAGGCAAGTACACTATTGCTTTATGTGGTTATTATATTATAATGCTACCTTTCATTGTGTTTCATTGAGTATCCAGTTGAGACACGATTATGACATGATAGGCTCATTATATCATTGATCGTTTATTGATTGTTTAGTGAGTTGGGAAGGAAAATGCTAAGTAGATGTGTAAACAAACCCCAATTAATGTTTAATAAATGATAGCTAAGTCATACACCTCACGTATGGGCTAGCCATACTAAAAATGTGTGATAGCCATCTATGATGTGTCGTATTAGCCAGTCGTTCACATGCCGAAAGGTATTTCAATTGCACACTGTCTGTTAGTCTTTAATGTTCATGATTCAGTTATCATGTTCGTACTTGTTCTTGCTTGTGATTTATAGTATATGTTTATCGTTTCCAGTTCATATAAATATTTTCTTTATTTTCTAATGCATCTCCACTGTCTAGCTTATTTGTATTAAGTTACATAAATACAATAGGATTGTACTTTGCTCCTTTTCTGACTAGATCGTTGCAGGTAACTTGGCATGCTTTCTACTTTTGCGCTATGGACTATACGGAGGAGATAGAGATCTTGGATGCGGACCTTAGATTCTAGATAGCTTAGATAGTTCTTGTATTTAATCATTTAGCGGGTTTGTTCTCGAGTATGATTTTTATGTATTATCATAATTATAAATAAAATAGTTGTTGTGAATGAGCAATTAGATATGATTTTATTGTGTTTGAGTTTGACATTGAGACCTAGACAGCATACTACCGTCGATGCTGCGACGTAGGCTGGACTTGGCTACGTACTCGTATCCCAAAAAATGGGAGCGGATCGTGACAGTAACATGGTGTTATGCCCCAGTCCCAAAATACTTAGGACCAAGTACGTAGACATGCCAGCTATATACATACGAAGCATACTCCAATATATGGAAACTCGTATGCATACATAAGCTGTAAAATACAATAACCATGAAACTAATCTCACACTACTAAAATATGGCAGATTAGCGACGTCCAGATACGTCGCTAATTATGGAAAATACGTCGCTAATCATAATTAGCGACGACTTTAGCAACGGAAAATGAAGGTCGCTTTAAAGCTAGTCGCAGATGACAAATTCGTCGCTCTACGTCGCTGTTTGCGACGTCACTGTTGTGTCGCTGGGTCGTCGCAAAGTTAGTGACGTAGAGCGACGAAAACTTTACGTCACAAAATTAGCGACGTAGTGCGACTACTTAGCGACGTTTATTTCTATTTATGTGATGACATGGCATGTCTGCCACGTCAGCATAGTAGCGACGTACAGCCTCTCTAGCTTGCACAGTGTTACCGCAATATCCTTTTTTTGCTTTTCTAGACGATCAACGAGCAATTTCTTAGAACAAATATCCCCTGAAGAATATGCTAAGCTCCGTCAATGGATCCCAAACTACCTGCGGTAAGAATTCCCGAAATACAATTGGAATTAACCGCTCCATGAATACGTGACAATCGTGTCTCTTCATACAGTCAATTTGTTTTCCTTCGGATCGACACATCTTCTCAGATTTGACACATATCCGTCTGGAAATTTTAGGCCCTAGATCCACCGACAAAGTCTCACTTTATCCTCATTGTCCAGTGAGAAAATTGACTTCGACAGGAACTGTTTTCCATTCTCCTCTATCAAATGCAACGCAGGGCGTTTGCATATTTCTTCTAAGTCCAACCTGGCCTTGGGATTGTCTTTCGTTTTTTCCTTTACGTCCATCACAGTATTAATTATGTTATCAAACACATTCTTCTCAATATGCATGACATCAAGATTATGTCTGATCAGATTGGTACTCCAATATGGCAGATCCCAGAATATGCTCCTCTTTGTCCAGTTATGATCTCTACCAAATCCATCACACTTCTACCCAGTTGTAAGATCTTCGATAGCACTTGAAAAATCTCTAACCTCCTCCCATATCGTGGCTCTGCACCACCTTGGCGATGGATCACCCTTCTCTACAACGCCGGCACGGAATGCATTCCTGTTCCTTCTGAACGGATGATCTTTTGGCAGAAATTGCCGATGAAAATCAAAGAAGCACGATTTTCCTCCGTGTTTCAAGCGGAAAGCCTTAGTACGGTCCATGCAATACGGACATGAGATACGGCCACGAGTGCTTCATCCAGATAACATTCCATAGGCCAAAAAGTCGTTGATGTCCACATAAGGGTTGCCTTCATCTGAAAATTCTGCTTCCTGGAAACATCGTACGTGTTAGCGCCTACTTCCCATAACTGATTCAACTCATCTATCAAAGGCTGTAAGTACACATCAATGTTCCACTTGGGATTGTTCGGACCAGAAATTATAACGGTTAGAAACATGTACTGAGTCTTCATGCACATCCAAGACGGTAGGTTATACGGAGTGACAATCACAGGCCAGCACGAATACTGGGATCCCGAAAGACCAAAAGGAGTAAAACCGTCAGAAGATAGCCCCAACCTTGTAGCTCCCCTTCCCAAAATTTTTAAAATATTTTATTTATTATTTTAATTGATTTAAATGGTGATTATTAGATTTTATAAAGAATTTCCAGAAATTTGATATATGTAAATTATACGTATTATTAATATCTAATGGTGTTGTAGAATATTTGTAAGAGTTGGCAGGCCAAAGAAAGACTTGGTGTAATATGATGCATACATGATACATTGGTTTATTCATTTTGTTATCATAGTATTATTATTATTATTATCATTATTGTTATTATATATTATTCTTATTATTATTATTATTGTATTATACAATTCTTATTATATATATATATATATATATATATATATTATATATATTATATATATAATTATTATATATATATATATATATATAATATATATATATATATATATATATATATATATAATATATATATATATATATATATATATATATATATATATATATATATATATATACATAATATATGTGTGTATGAATATAATAAGATATCTTATATATGTGAATATATATAAATATATATAGGCATATATGGTATGTATATAAATATACATAATATAAGTGGGTATATAAATATTTATGGGTGTATATATATGTATAAATGTACATACAAAAAAAAAATTATGTTCATATATATATATATATATATATATATATCTATATATATATATATATATATATATATATATATATAAAAAAAGAAATAAAATAGAGAAAGAAAAAGAGAAAAAAAAAAGAAAAGGGGCTAAAAGGGAAAAAGCCAACCTGTCACGACCCGCGCCCTAGAGTTAGGGCACGAGAACGTAACAACGCCCAGCCTACGCCGCAGTGTCGGCGGTAGAACGCTGTCCTAGGTCTCAATGCATCTAACAGTATAAGACTAAACAGTTTATACTCCCCGAATGGGGGTGACATAGCAGATACCATCTCAATCACATCTAAGGTAGAGCATGATAAAGATAGATAAAACATGAAATCCAAAATAAATACAGGAGATAGAAGTCTAAGTGTCTAAGATACATAAACCCAGAAATACATCTCAAAACTCAAATACAGTAATCCACAAAGTAAATACAACTCCAGACAGAAGAAATACCATCTAAACAACCTCTAATGTGTCTCCTCTAGGCTAGCAGGCAATCCCAGGCTATCTGTAAAATTTATCAACAGGTCCAGTCAGGACAGGAGCGAGCACATTACATCTCAACAGTTCATGGCAGGTTAGAAAATATAATCATGCAGTAAAGTAAGATACAGGTACTGAAAGAAATGCTGTATGTAAACAGAGAGAGAAAGCTGTAAGAGAATATCTACTATAAATAGAGAACTATCATGTGACTAGTGAGTCAGAGTACAATATAGACATGTAAATGGCATAGGAGATTCTGATAAGACACTATGGAAGAGATTCTGATAAGATACTACTTGGGTATTATTCACATGTCCATTTCTACTCCTCCGTACCCCCAATCAATACACAAGGATCCAGCCAGGTTATGTTATATGATGCTATGTAACAGCCCCCGAAGGGTAGTAGACCCCGAAGGTGATAGACCCCGAAGGTGATACATAGTAGTCCCATAAATGGGATAAGGATTCTAGGAAGACTCTACGATCATAAGAGTATATGTCGTAAGTGATCAAAGAACCAATGAAGCATATGATATGCCATGTAAGTGAAACGCACAGAACATGTAGTACCCGATGCTCCCTAAGGATAACATCTCAAGAAGGGATCCATATAGTACCAATCTGTGTGACCAACGTGACAGTACAAGTAAAGTAATCTACTGCAGGAAATAATTCTAAGCAGGATATAAAATGATCAGAGAATGTACTCGCCTCGATAACCTGAACAGCTGATAAGTATAGGGGGGTCCCACTGAAGCCACAGAGTCCTATTTAAAGCAACACAGGTTTAAGGTGTTCAAGTTGTAATAAATGAATCTTTATAATCAATCTACATTATTCTAGGTTCTTCTAAGTCAAAACAACTCTAGGTCGACTCCGGTCAATAATCTAGTCAAACTAGGTCAAGTGTTGACTTACAGTTGACTTTGGGTCAACTGGTCAACTCTGGTCAAACAGGGTCAATTCTAGTCTAATATAAAGTGTACTTCGTTATTTGCACGTCGAAACTTACGGCACGCAAATCGAGATAAGAAGATTATCGGTAAGGTTGATAATCTTATTATAGTGATCCACGTATCCAACTTGTCAATTTCAGCGATGTGAGATCACTGGAATTGGCTGATCTCAGTTTCGTTATACTAATCCCGAAATACGAACATTATATGAATTAATTATTAATTAATTATAAAAAGGGTAAACTCAGAGAAACTATCAACAAACATTGTCGGACGATGAAATGAACATCGCCAACGTGTCCAGAATGGTCAAATTAGCTAGGATAGCCTACCCAACGGTCCAATTTGGACACAAGAGCAAAAAGGTAATTTCGGGTCAAAACGGTGTCCGTGTCGGAGCCGTTTTGCACCGAAAAACGTGCAAGAAAACAAGTCTATAAAATATAACAAATTATATGTCCACGAAACCAGAATGTCGATACGAACCCAACGGTATCTCCAGAATTGGATTCCGTTGACCCGATCTCAATTTGGCCCGTTGACCAGAACTTGGAATTCCGGTTTGCACGGAAATGCGTGCCGGAGCCAAAGTTCTCAAAACTTAGCAAACACCTGTCAACGAGTCCAGAATGACGATACGAACTCAACGGTATATCCGAAATTGGATTCCGATGAGCCGGCGTCAAAAAGTTTCGTTGACCCAGAATGTGGGACCCACTTTGCACCGAAAAACGTGCCAGGACCCACGTTCTCCAAATCTAACAAATTTTATATGAAAACATGCCAGAACGATGCCACGAGTCTAATGGTGGTGTCAGAAATGAAATCTGGAGTCCCGTGTTCAAAAATAGAATTTTACAAGTTGGAAATTACGAATTCGGACGGCCAACTTTGGCGTCGAATTCAACCAATCAAACAAACTCACAATGAAACTAAACTGGAGGGGTAGCAAGAGGGTTATACCAGCTTCGCACCGGAACAGGTAGCACGCCAAACGGAGCTGCGGTGGAGGAGATACAAGCTGACGAAGTTGGCCCCGCGAAACTGTCCAAATTTAATACAATTTAAACGGACAACTTGGTAGCCAGTTTTGATGTATCAAACGATAAAATTAACGGACAAAAATTGACAGGGATGAAGGTGGATATACCAAGATTGCGATGGAGCGAAGAAATCACCGATCCAACGGTCGGATCTTCGGGAAAATGCGTGCGAAGTCGCTGCGATGGAGCGCCAAAACGAACTCGATCCCGCGCGCGTCACGACGGGACGTCGTGCAAAACGTATGAATCGCCTCGACGGTGCGTCCCGGAGGACGGTGGCCGTCAGGGGGCTGCACGTCAGAGCTCGCTGAAGGAAGGGCTGCCCACGGAGGGGGCCGTCGGGGCCACGGCGGCGCGTGGCGGCGGCCAGCGCTTGCACGCGCGCGCTGGTGGTACGCTGCTGTGGTCGGGAGCTCGCACGGCACTGTGCCTGACCGGCGACAGCGAGGGCGGCGGGGCCCCGGCCAGGCTCGGGCTAGGATGGTGGTGGTGGCGGTTGTGGCTCGGGTTGACGAAGTTGTGGCCGGGAGCTCGTAATTTTGATGGACGTGAGGAGGAAGGAGGAGGAAATGGAGGAGGAGGGTGGTGGCGCATCGGTGGCCGACGGCCAGGGTGGCCGAGCCACGGCGAGGGGGTCAGGAAAGGTGAGGTGATGCTGGCCATGGTGGTCGGGTTTGAGAGGAGTTGTGTAGAGAGCTTGCATGGGATGTGGTTAAAGTTGCTGGTATTGGTTTTTGAATGGAGAAAAAAATTTAAAGGATAAGTGAGAGAGAGAAAGAGAGTAATGGGAGAAAAGTTGTGCCTAGATGTTAGGGGCCGGCACACATGGCTGTGAGGGGATAGGGGAGTTGTCATGGGAAATGAATGGGTATGATTTAATGTAGGGAGATCCAAGGGTGGAGATTAAATGTGTAGAAAAAATAGGTCATTCTCATGGATAAAAATCAAAAGAAATTTCTATTAAATGTAGAAAAAATAGGTAGAAGAGTACTTGATATTTTTGGGCCAGAAAATATGAGGGTGTCATGATGGAGAATAGCACGAAGCTGGCTGGACTCGGTGGAGCCGGATTGGATCAAAATCAGACATTGAGCAAAATCGAATTAAAATTAGACGTTGATGATCATGGGTAAATAAGTAGCACATGGGGATTCCAATAAATGGGACACAAGTAGCGGACGGGTAGTAGGCTCAATGTGGGCCATGTCCATAGTTGGGGCTGATCGGTTTTGGTCGACAGGGGACCCACAAATCAAGTTGGAAGATGAATGTGACACCGTGGGGTAAAATAAAATCGGGTCACGTGTCAGGAAAGTTGTGCGAAGCAAATGGAGCACAAAATGGCGTGTCTGAGTGGGACACGAAGGTCATGGGTGACGAGCGTCTCGAGTAGATCATGCATGAGAAGTTGGTTTCAAGAAACTGACTGGTCTTGCGCTCCCAAATTAAAAGTCACGGTAACATGCTAAAAATGATCAAGGAAAAGAGTGGAAAAATAATTAATGGTCAAATGGTCTAATTCGACCAGAAGTTCTGCGAAGCAAAAAGAGTCAAGGAAACTAGTTTGAGTGGGACACTATATACCATCATGAAGGTAATCCTGTCCACTACAAAACTCGTGAAGAAGATTTTCAGAGTTGAACATCCCTGACACTCCAAATATCAAAGGCACGAAAAAGTACACTTAAGAAAAAAAATAACAGAATAAATTATTTATCGAAACCAATCAATCAAAAAATAAAATAAATAATAAAAAAATCAACCCAAAATTTAGGGTGCTCACACAACCTAAGCTTTTTTCCCAACTCAGCTTGCTGTGCGCGTAGAAAAGAAAAGGTGCTAAAACCGAACCTATGTTCTCAGCTCAGCAATAACCCGACCCATATATACGAATGTATATATATATAAACCGAGACCGAGAACGGGAAGTCTTCGACTAAACCCTAACTTCTCGACACCAAACCCACGCGCGCCACCCTCCTCGACGCTTGGGCGCCTTTCCCGTACGCGCGCACGCCACCGCGCGGCTACAGGCCGGCCAGCAACAGCGTTCGAACCGCGCGCAAGGGAAGAAGCATGGCAGCAGCAACCAGTCCAAGCCCAACTTCGACGTAAGATTTCTCCCTCGACTCTTCGTCTTTTTCTAAACCAGAATATGCGCTGGAAAGAAAACCTATTGGACTGGATATCCCTTCAATTAGTTTTTATTAGAAAGCCCTAGGTTGTCCGATAAATCGACACGAAGTTGTCGAAAAACAGTCCGAGACATGATAGAAAAACCAGTCCAAACGCCCATATTGGAAGGCCGATTCTGGTCAAACTAATGACCAATTTAGAATTCTAATTAAACAAATTTTTAGACAACATATACATGATCACAACCCAATTGATAGACTCTGATTCCGTAAGTTAAGTAGGAACTTATTCGATTCCGAAGTTTACAGAAAAACTTTTTTTAAAATATTTAAAAACTAGAAAAACCTTTGATACCACGTGCGTCCCGCCAAACTGGGCGACTTGGTCGCGAACCGAAAGCATCGAAAGGTGCGTAACGGCTTCGTGGACGTGTGGGCTTTGACGGAATTCAAATTGGTCGCGTGTGCGCGACGAATTTGATGCGTATCCGTCGAAATTCACCGTATCGGCCTCTGTGCAAGTTTCCTAATTACTTTATGCACGCTCATCAGATCGAGACGAAACTTGCGCCAACAAGACCGTATCGTTTTTTTGGTCCTGTATGCCAAGTTTGGTCCAATTCTGAGACAGTTGAATCGGACGCCGTTTTGCGGGCCCCACGGTCTGACTCAACGGGCGATTTTGTGCACGGCCCGCCGAAATCCAACTTTGGACATACGATTGGGTTCGTATCGAAAAATTAGACCTGTAGCCATATAGTTTGACGACTTTAGAAACTGTTGACTCTGGCATGTTTTTCGGTGCAAAGCGGGTCCAACGGCGGACACCGGTTTGACCCAAAATTATCATTTTGCCCCTGTGTCCAGAATTGGACTTAAGGACAGGCAATCCTAGCTATTTTGACTATTCTGAGAATGTTGGTAATATTTATTTCAGCATCTGGAGACTTCTGTATGTGTTGACTGATTGTGGCTCATTGAGTGGTATGGTATTATTGGTTTCACCAGCTAAGGACCTCAGGCAAGTGCACTTTCTGATTGCTTTCGATTCATAGTAGTCTTTTTATTTCATGTTTATACATATATCTTGCTGTTTGTTGACACGCTCGTTACACGATGTAGTCGGAAGGGAAAATATCTTAGTAGACATGTGGACTACCCAGAACTATTCCCATGATGTCTATTCGTGAATAATAGCACCTGTACACAACACGTGCAGGTGCCGAATTTACCCCTAGCCATTCACATGTCGAAACGGATATTTTACACCACATAAATAGTTATCTTTTATTTATTTTTTCTCTTCTTCTCCACCGTGCCATGTCATCAGTACTTTCCAGTTTTCATATCTCATATGTTATTTCATGTCTTGTTAATTCTATTGTATTTTCGCATTATCGTCGGTTTGTGTACTTGTTCCATTCCTGACTGGAAACCAATATTTTTTAGGTTAGCCGTGGATTCACTTAGCTTGGGAGATTCGGGTGTACTTGCAGGCAGAAACCTAGAAATGGATAGCAGTTGTATCAACTTCATTAATTATAAAATCTTGTATTTTCTTCAATTATAAATATTGTAAATGTTGTAATAAACTTAGAAATGTGAATGAGCAGCAAACGTGATATTTTGAGCATTTATTTCTTGCGGGCTTGACAGCGTTCTACCGTCGACTCTGCGGCGTAGGCTGGCTTGGACACGTCTCGTATCCGAAAAGCGGGTGCAGATCGTGACAAGTTTTTGTGGTGGCCCACGCAGGTCAGTCTTCGCAAATTATACAAACTCGCGGTAGTACCATATTAGTCGTACTGCTGCGAGCCTGTACCCAAGAAATGCTCATTCACAAATAGGATTAAAATGTTTTAAGAGAATGACTAGAAATAGGAGTCCCTCATTAATTTGATCATTGGGTAGTTAAGGATAAGGCCATGCAATTTAGATAAGGGTTCATTAAATTAGATAACCTGCCAGCTCTCTATAGATACACTATTACTTTTGATATGACAATGTGATCCAATATGGATATACTATTCGCTTGGTATGTTAGGCTTGCCTATAATAAAGGCGTTAATTTCGATAAACTGTCCAAATTCCTTATTTAGATAAAAATCTTATATCATAAGTTAGAATTGCCTGTTTTAAATTCTATGTTACCGTAGAGAATTAGTTTAAATTTTCTGATTCGGTTAATTGCATACGAATCTCGAGGTAGATTGATTTGAGATTTTCCCTCAACCATAGAAATACATATAAAATAGATACTCGAATGTTTGTATTCCTTTCGTCTTTAGTTAATTCCTCCATGTTAACTCTTTTGTTTTAGGTGTTGTGACTGACAGGACGAATACCTACGCTTTATTTTTAGTCAACTTATTGAATCTCTAAAAGCTCATAAATTTTTACGGTTATAGTTAAAGGAATATTAGTTAACTCATAAAGTTTAGACAGCAGCGCACTGTCGTCAATTATTTGAGAGTGGAGAATGTGGGTTCACTGCAGCCAGCAGTGCACTGGCGAGGCACAACCCATAGAATTGAAATCACTTCGAAGAATTGTAGTTTATAGAATATTACAAAAACTATGTTCTAGTTGACCTCTTTAGATCTTAGATACTCTTGTGTCAATATAAGGTAGAGTACCTGATAGCATATCACAGCTGAATCACGGAACCAAGGGTTTACCACCGCCCGAGTATACCTGCGAGGCATAATTCTCGGTGAAATGACTTCAGATGTGATTACAAGTTTAGGGTACTATAGAGGATAGAAGAATGTCCTGTATGTCCCATAAGATCCAAAGCCAAAACTAGTGGAAGTTCTGTAAGTTCGGTAGCATGTCTCCCAACCTGGCCTTCCGTGGTCCTTGTGATCCATTGACGAGGTAACTGACTAACACTAATAGGTTTACCTGGAGTATAGAATTCAGAAGTCCATAACCCATTTGTCGACCAAGGCCTTATGAGTAGAAGATAGTAGAATTGACTGTATAAGCAATAACACCATGTAAGGTTTTGATTTTCCCAAAACTCAAACTACTTATTCCTTCTTTCAAAAATCTCGCATATTTATATTTTGACTCTCTTGACCAATACTACTATTACAGCCTAGTTTTTGCAAGCTTACTCTTTTATCGAGCTTGATTCAAGACATATGTTAATTGGGGACGCCCGCTAACAAATTGTATAATCAGAATCATTGTATTACGGTCTGATCAACCATGATACATTTGGTTCGCTCTTCATTTAATTATACTACGTGGATTGAGATATCGAGGTATCCAGGATCTCATCCGCGACTGCATTGACAATTCCTCTTGAAATAATACATTCGCCTTTGAATCACGTAATTGTATTCAGTGACATCTCTCTTGAACTCTTTATTATTTTTGTCTTTCACTGATTGGAAAGACGAAAGCTTGTAATTGATAGATAGATACAGAGTATTCCCCATGGCTATGATAGTTTTATACGCAAGTGTAGCTACCATCGGCCAGCCCTGGGACTGGAACCTTGCCTTGAGTTACTCGTTCTCCTCTCGACCTTCAAGCTACTATTGGGACCTTCTAGCCATCTGAATTTGAGGAACAATCCTCGACTTGACTTATATCTACCGTATGTCGTACGTCGTACCTTATTCTTCATTAACCAGAGTCGAGGTACAATATCTGGACCTTGAAATCCTTCTAACCCCATTATTCCTAAAACCATATCCTAGGTCCTAAGGTGGGAAGACTATAAACCTTCTAAAATTTTAGGATATACGACTATTACGAATTGATTAGAATAATTTCCATTAGCTTGATGATTAGTGCCCCATGGACTCCCACTTTCCATTTAGATCACTTTGTGTCCCCGACCGTGCTATTAATATTCGGAGCACGAGACCAGCTGTTACCTCTCAACAAATTTCACATGCAAGATCCAGACGAGTCCACCTTCATCTAGGTATATCATGTCCTACTCAAACCCGTCTCCTTGTACTCTATTTTTATGGTACGACCTTCAGGACAAAAGAACTAGCTATAACCCTTACTATAGTACCGGTACACTTTCCGACTTCCACTAGAGCCTCAACCCTAACCTAGTAACATAGTTTTATCTTGGAATCTTGTTCAGCCGATATAGATTAAAAATCCAAGGATCATCCAACCAACGATTGCTGTCCAATCAGGGAACCCATTAAAAACCCAGTAAAATCCATCCATGCATACCACTATTTTTTAGACTATAAAACCAAAATATTTGAAATAGGTCCCTATACCTATTATGTAGTCTCCACCCCTTAGAATGTGAATCCATTCGTAATCTTTATTCCATCTACCTGGAAGTCGAGATATGATCTTGCATTGCATTTATATCCCTTACTCGTGTGTTTAAATAACCACGAAAAAGATCACAACCTTGATTTTTCAAATTCTGTTCTATTTTGGAACCTTGTTTAGATTAACTCCGAGAATAGAATTTTCGTATTGTACGAATTGCAAGCCCCTCTAAGAGACAAGAGTCCTTCGATTTAGCAAGTGACTAGACTAGAGTAGCCCAATCTAGCAAATAAGTCAGTGGTTCATAGACTTTCTATCTACCTGCATCATTGGAAACTCAGTACCACTCTTGAAACTTCATATTTGCTCTCGATTATTCTCCCTTATCTTCATGTCCTTCCTACTTCGGAGCGACGAATAGTCATGCTTACTAGAGTTTATCAATATTTCTTTGCTACTTGTGTAAATTTGTTGCTTGCTAAATTTTGGGTTGCTTGATAGATAAGAGAGGATTATAGATGCCATGTAAAGTAGATATCTATTGGTAGAAATTATTGCAATTAGTTGGAAGATTATAAAGTTTTAGCGACAGAAGATTTGATGGAGTAGTGTGACCAAAGGTGGGTAGAAGTCCTCCAGTATTCGGGATTACGAAATGGCTGGAGGGAGGATATAAACTGTTTTGAGGAATTAAAATTTAAGGAGATTAAGGTTCATGTAGACCTTCTTATTGAACTTTAAAGAATAATTATGGACTAGAATTTCGAGGACGAAATTATTTTAAGGTGGGTAGATTTGTAGCTCCCCTTCCCAAAAATTTTGAAATATTTTATTTATTATTTTAATTGATTTAAATGGTGATTATTAGATTTTATAAATAATTTCTAGAAATTTGATATATGTAAATTATACGTATTATTAATATCTAATGGTGTTGTAGAATATTTGTAAGAGTTGGCAGGCCAAAGAAAGACATGGTGTAATATGATGCATACATGATACATTGGTTTATTCATTTTGTTATCATAGTATTATTATTATTATCATTATTGTTATTATTATATTACTCTTATTAGTATTATTATTGTTATTATTATATTATTCTTATTATATGTGTATATATATATATATATATATATATATATATATATATATATATATATATATATATATATATATATATATATATATAAGAAATATATATATATATATATATATATATATATATATATATATATATATATATATATATATTTTCTTATATATATATATATATATTTTCTTATATATATATATATATATATATATATATATATATATATATATATATACATACATAATATATGTGTATGAATATAAGAATATATATATTATATATGTGAATATATATAAATATATATAGGCGTATATGGTATGTATATATAAATATACATATATATAAGTGGGTATATATAATATATTTATGGGTGTATATATATGTATAAATGTACATACATATTATGTTCATATATATATATATATTTTATATATATATATATATATATATATATATATATATATATATATATATATATATATATATATATATATATATATATATATATGAACATAAAATATATATATATATATATGAACATAAAATATATATATATATATATATAATATATATATATATATTTTATGTTCATATATATATATATATATATATATATATATATATATATATATATATATATATATATATATATATATATATATATATGAGAAAAATAAAAAAAAGAAATATATATATAAGAAAAATAAATATATATATATATAAGAAAAATAAATAGAAATAGAGAAAGAAAAAGAAATAGAAAGAAAAAGAAGAAAAGAAAAGGGGCTAAAAGGAAAAAAGCCAACCTAAGCTTTTTTCCAACTCAGCTTGCTGTGCGCGTAGAAAAGAAAAGGGGCTAAAACCGAACCTATGTTCTCAGCTCAGCAATAACCTGACCCATATATACGAATGTATATATATATAAATCGAGACCGAGAACGGGAAGTATTCGACTAAACCCTAACTTCTCGACACCAAACCCATGCGCGCCACCCTCCTCGACGCCTGGGCGCCTTCCCCGTACGCGTGCGCGCCACCGTGCGGCTACAGGCCGGCCAGCAACAGCTTTCGAACTGTACGCAAGGGAAGAAGCATGGCAGCAACAACCAGTCCAAGCCCAACTTCGACGTAAGATTTCTCCCTCGACTCTTCGTCTTTTTCTAAACCAGAATATGCATTGGAAAGACAACCTACAGGACTGGATATCCCTTCAATTAGATTTTATTAGAAAGCCCTAGGTTGTCCGATAAATCGACACGAAGTTGTCGAAAAACAGTCCGAGACAGGACAGAAAAAGCAGTCCAAACGCCCATATTGGAAGGCCGATTCTGGGCAAAACAATGACCAATTTAGAATTATAATTGAACAACTTTTTAGACAACATATACATGATCACAACCAAATTGATAGACTCTGATTTCGTAAGTTATGTAGGAAGTTATTCGATTCCGAAGTTTACCGAAAAACTGCTTTTAAAATATTTAAAAACTAGAAAAACCTCCGATACCAGGTGCGTCCCACCAAACCGGGCGACTTGGTCGCGAGCCAAAAGTATCGAAAGGTGCGTAATGGCTTCGTGGACGTGTGGGCTTTGACGGAATTCAAATTGGTCGCGTGTGCACGACGAATTTGATACGTATCCGTCGAAATTCACCGTATCGACCTCTGTGCAAGTTTCCCAATTACTTTGTGCACGCTTATCAGATCGAGACAAAACTTGCGCTAACAGGACCGTATCATTTTTCTGGTCCTATATGCCAAGTTTGGTCTAATTCTGAGACAGTTGAATCAGACGCCGTTTTGTAGGCCTACGGTCCGACTCAACAGGCGATTTTGTGCACGGCCCGTCGAAATCCAACTTTGGATATACGGTTGGGTTCGTATCAACAAACTGGACCTGTAGACATATAGTTTGACAACTTTAGAAACCGTTGACTCTGGCATGCTTTTCGGTGCAAAGCGGGTCCAACGGCGGACACCATTTTAATCCAAAATTACCGTTTTGCCCCTGTGTCCAGAATTGGACTTAAGGACAGGCAATCCTAGCTATTTTGACTATTCTGAGAACGTTGGTAATGTTTATTTCAGCATCTGGAGACTTTTGTATGTGTTGACTGATTGTGGCTCATTGAGTGGTATGGTATTATTGGTTTCACCAGCTAAGGACCTAAGGCAAGTGCACTTTCGGATTGCTTTCGATTCATAGTAGTCTTTTCATTTCATGTTTATATATATATCTTGCTGCTTATTGACATGCTCGTCACACGGAGTAGTCGGAAGGGGAAATATCTTAGTAGACATGTGGACTACGCAGAACTATTCCCATGATGTCTATTCGTGAACAATAGCACCTGTACACGACGCGTGCAGGTGCCGGATTTACTCCTAGCCGTTCACATGTCGAAACGGATATTTCACACCACATAAGTAGTTGTCTTTTATTTATTTTCCTTTTCTTCTCCACCGTGCCATGTCATCAGTACTTTCCAGTTTTCATATCTCATATGTTATTTTCATGTCTTGTTAATTCTATTATGTTTTCGCATTGCCGTCGATTTGTGTACTTATTCCATTCCTGACTGGAAACCAACAATTTTTAGGTTAGCCGTAGATTCACTTAGCTTGGGAGATTCGGGTGTACTTGTAGACAGAAACCTAGAAATAGATAGCAGTTGTATCAACTTCATTAATTGTAAAATCTTGTATTTTCTTCAATTATAAATATTGTAAATGTTGTAATAAACTTAGAAATGTGAATGAGCAGCAAACGTAATATTTTAAGCATTTATTTCTTATGGGCTTGACATTGTTCTACCGCTGACTCTGCGGCGTAGGCTGGCTTGGACACGTCTCGTATCCGAAAAGTGGGTGCGGATCGTGACAAACATGACATTACGCGGATCTGAAGCAAAATCAGGATACACTCGATCAAAGTGCTTCCACGCTTCTCCATCGGATGGGTGATCCAACACTCATTCAATCTGTTCTCGTATGTGCCAACTCATATTTTCGGCCGTCTCTTTCACCATAAATAATCTTTGCAACCGTGGCGTTAAAGGCAAGTAGTGCATTGAATCGGTCGGTCTTCTTGTACCGGTAGACCTTCCTGTACTAGTTTTCTTATAGCGATCAGCACCACAAAATCTGCACACATCTGCGTCCTTTCGTCTTTGTAGTACATCATACACCCATTCCGATAAGAATCGATTTTCTCGTATCCCATCCAGAGCGATCTCACCATCATCTTAGACCGATAGAAGTCTTTAGGTAACTTAGCACCCGCCGGCAAGATCTCTATAATCAACTCCAACACTCGGTTGTAGCATTCTTACGACATGTTAAAATCTGACTAATGCTCAACAGTCCTATAACCACCTCCAACGGTTAATGATCCTCATAACCAGGATATAATGGAGTCCTTGCATTATCCAGCAACTCCATGAACTTTGCAGCATCGACATTCGGTGCCTCCTCAGCTGTATCATGAACGAAACTAGGCCCCGCAGCGTCAAAAACTATATTCACGCGCCGTCGTATACATGATTATCTGAAACAAAATTAGGTTCCGCATGCATATACGGCTCAACATAAGGCTCCGGCTCTGATGCTAAAGACACAAGTTCTCCGTGTGCGGTCCACTGATAGTAATTAGGCGTGAAACCCCTCGAGTACAAATGATATGTCATTTCCACTTCTGGATAATATTTCACGTTATGACATTTCACACACGAACACTTAATTTTTGTGTCGTCCATGTACTGAGGGAACGCCTTAGCAAACTGCAGGAACTGCTCTACTCCCGCTATGTATTCATCCTGCACACCACACATATCATCAGGACGACGATTGTACATCCATGAACGATTCCGCAAGTAGTAATTCATATCCATTTGGAAATAATTCTGCAAAGATGGACACACATTATCCAATAGGCACAAATTCGTATATTATGTCTTATTATGGGACACACATTAGTAGCGGACAGTTACTAATAACTATGCTATATCGTACATAAGTTCTTGTGCATCCAACATGTACACATACGCTATCGATTCTTACTGATGCCAATCTCATTCAGACACACTAGATTCGTTTCGATATCACCAGGGTCAAGTTGAAAATTGTCTTAACATCAATTTTCAAGACTTGAATATAATGTCACCTACAACTGATATCTAAGACCCCATGAATATAATGTCACCTACAACCGATATCTCATTCAGACACACTAGATTCGTTTCGATATTGCCAGACCGTATATATATAATGTCACCTACAACCGATATCTAAGACCCCATGACAAAGTCAAAGACATTATTGACAAGACTTGAATATAATATCAACTAATTACAACCACAATTAGTACTAAATAAGTCTCCTAGTATGATATAGAGGTAAATAAATAGTATACTAGATTGACTGACACTCGACTGAACACCCTCTGGACACATACTCAAGCCTATACTACACACTCACAAAAGAAAAGGAGGAAGGAAATTAAAAGAGACGACACACAAAAGAAAACTTCGGCGAGTGAGAACCTCACTATGCGCGAATATTATTTCGCAATTGCTAGGAGACTTGCGTCATTGATGCACAACGACGAGTTTATCCTACAACATAAATTTTGTCCAATTCTAGGACCGCCAAAGTATCATTATTTTGCGGACCCACAATTTATCGTTCTGGCGTATCTGTATCACATCTCTAGATGAAAATTCTGACTACATCACTTGATACATTATGTCATATAATTAACATATTTGAAAGTAATTTCAGAATCCTTAGCTACGGCGATAGATGTGTTATAATACATGTAATATAATGCTCAACCCTTTAGGGGCCTTTGATTCAAAGTTTGGAGGGTTGAAAATAGATTTTAGATTTCTTAACTATGTTTGGTATATGTATATATATAATTGGGGAAAATATGAGAGGTTTCATATTTCCAATATTGTGGAAAAGTAAAACCCAAGGTCCCTTTAAGAATAGTTTTGTTTTCATAGAAATATTATTTGAGTATGAGAGGTTTCATATTATTGGGGAAAATATGAGAGGTTTCATATTTCCCTACGCTGACTCTGCGGCGTAGGCTGGCTTGGACACGTCTCGTATCCGAAAAGTGGGTGCGGATCGTGACAAACATGACATTAGGCGGATCTGAAGCAAAATCAGGATACACTCGATCAAAGTGCTTCCACGCTTCTCCATCGGATGGGTGATCCAACACTCATTCAATCTGTTCTCGCATGTGCCAACTCATATTTTCGGCCGTCTCTTTCACCATAAATAATCTTTGCAACCGTGGCGTTAAAGGCAAGTAGTGCATTGAATCGGTCGGTCTTCTTGTACCGGTAGACCTTCCTGTACTAGTTTTTTTATAGCGATCAGCACCATAAAATCCGCACAAATCTGCATCCTTTCGTCTTTGTAGTACATCATGCACCCATTCCGACAAGAATCGATTTTCTCGTATCCCATCCAGAGCGATCTCACCATCATCTTAGACCGATAGAAGTCTTTAGGTAACTTAGCACCCGCCGGCAAGATCTCTATAATCAACTCCAACACTCGGTTGTAGCATTCTTACGACATGTTAAAATCTGACTAATGCTCAACAGTCTTATAACCACCTCCAACGGTGAATGATCTTCACAACCAGGATATAATAGAGTCCTTGCATTCTCCAGCAACTCCATGAACTTTGCAGCATCGACATTCGGTGCCTCCTCAGCTGTATCATGAACGAAACTAGGCCCCGCAGCGTCAAAAACCATGTTCACGCACTCGTCATCGTATGCACGATTATCTGAAACAAAATTAGGTCCCGCATGCATATACGGCTCAACATAAGGCTCCGGCTCTGATGCTAAAGACACAAGTTCTCCGTGTGCGGTCCACTGATAGTAATTAGGCGTGAAACCCCTCGAGTACAAATGGTATGTCACTTCCACTTCTGGATAATATTTCACGTTATGACATTTCACACACGAACACTTAATTTTTGTGTCGTCCATGTACTGAGGGAACGCCTTAGCAAACTGCAGGAACTGCTCTACTCCCGCTATGTATTCATCCCGCACACCACACATATCATCAGGACGACGATTGTACATCCATGAACGATTTCACAAGTAGTAATTCATATCCATTTGGAAATAATTCTGCAAAGATGGACACACATTATCCAATAGGCACAAATTCGTATATTATGTCTTATTATGGGATACACATTAGTAGCGGACAGTTACTAATAACTATGCTATATCGTACATAAGTTCTTGTGCATCCAACATGTACACATACGCTATCGATTCTTACTGATGCCAATCTCATTCAGACACACTAGATTCGTTTCGATATCACCAGGGTCAAGTTGAAAATTGTCTTAATATCAATTTTCAAGACTTGAATATAATGTCACCTACAACTGATATCTAAGACCCCATGAATATAATGTCACCTACAACCGATATCTCATTCAGACACACTAGATTCGTTTTGATATTGCCAGACCGTATATATATAATGTCACCTACAACCGATATCTAAGACCCCATGACAAAGTCAAAGACATTATTGACAAGACTTGAATATAATATCAACTAATTACAACCACAACTAGTACTAAATAAGTCTCCTAGTATGATATAGAGGTAAATAAATAGTATACTAGATTGATTGACACTCGACTGAACACCCTCTGGACACATACTCAAGCCTATACTACACACTCACAAAAGAAAAGGAGGAAGGAAATTAAAAGAGACGACACACAAAAGAAAACTTCAGCGAGTGAGAACCTCACTATGCGCGAATATTATTTCGCAATTGCTAGGAGACTTGCGTCATTGATGCACAACGACGAGTTTATCCTACAACATAAATTTTGTCCAATTCTAGGACCGCCAAAGTATCATTATTTTGCAGACCCGCAATTTATCGTTTTGGCGTATCTGTATCACATCTCTAGATGAAAATTCTGACTACATCACTTGATACATTATGTCATATAATTAACATATTTGAAAGTAATTTCAGAATCCTTAGCTACGGCGATAGATGTGTTATAATACATGTAATATAATGCTCAACCCTTTGGGGGCCTTTGATTCAAAGTTTGGAGGGTTGAAAATAGATTTTAGATTTCTTAACTATGTTTGGTATATGTATATATAGAATTGGGGAAAATATGAGAGGTTTCATATTTCCAATATTGTGGAAAAGTAAAACCCAAGGTCCCTTTAAGAATAGTTTTGTTTTTATAGAAATATTATTTGAGTATTTTGTTTGGTCGATGATACCCTATTTTTACTTCAAAAATTATAAGGCCATGTTTGGTTCACGGAATCATGGCATTAGAAAAGGAAAGTAATTCATTTCCTATATTTGAATACCAAAGAAAATGTTTGGAAAAGGAACTGATTCCCAAAGAAAAATTAGGGAAAAGTGGTTCCTCCAACCACTTTTGTGTGTGTCCGTGTGTCCGTGTGTGTGTGTGTGTTTGTCTGTGTGTATGTGTGTGTGTGTGTGTGTGTGTGTGTGTGTGTGTGTGTGTGTGTGTGTGTGTGTGGGAGAGAGAAGGAGGAGGAGGAGTTAGGTTAGGGTTTACCGGAGAGGAGGAGTAGCTCGGATTGGGGGAGGAGGAGCTCGAGGAGGAGGAGGTCGCCTGGGGGAGGGAGTCGCCGGGGGGGGGGGGGGTAGGGAGTCGCCGAGAGCTCGAGGGAATACTAAAATTTTTGAGTTTTCGATTGAAGGGGAAAAAGGAAACAGTACTGTGCCCTAAGTAAAAAAGTTAGCGACGTCAACAGTCGACGTCGCTAAACGTCACAACCATTTTAATATATGGCGATATATTTTAATAATATGTCGTTGAACGTCGCTATTCTGCGACGAAATTAATCGACTGTCACTGATCGTCGTTATTCAGCAATGTTTTGCAATGTCAATAGGAGGGAGTCGCTATATTACATATTTGGCGACGGTATTTTGTTCCGTCGCTAAAAAATATCGCTAATATAGCATATTTTAGTAGTGTCATCCACAAACCAATATATCATAAAATCAACTTATTAAAGTCATTTGTACAAAACGTTGGGCGAAGACAAATCTACTACCAAAAAAAGAATACATAGCAACGATGGAAGAGTCGAGCGAAGCGAAAGACGATCCAAAAGCTAGCATCATGAAGGTAGATCGTAAACTATGTCCTTGGCTAGAGCACCTACGAAAATCACAAACACACCTGGAGAAATCACCAGTTCCTCAGAGGGACGTAACAAGATACAGGAAGAACATGCTAATATGAACTGTCAAAATAATAAAATAATATACAAAAGACTAACCTAGACACAAATATGCAAAAGGGGATTCTAACCGTCTAATGTGTAATTTAGAGGACAACTTTCATGCGCATGGGTGGGATTTAGGCTATAAGTGGGTAACTAGCATTCAGTCATACGTATCCGGCCGTAACGTCCAAAATGTCAGAGGGTATCTGCAAATATATCACGCCATAGTTCCTTTCAAAAACTATGGTTTACCTATTTGGCTTCCCATACGCACTAGCGACTGTCCTCCCCCAATATTTCCCACACTGACCAAGTCATGTCCATGACCCGCCCAGTTTTGTAACTGCTCGAGTCTCTATACCTTAATCATAGCAGTTACGATCTATCCGTCACACGAATATAGAGATGGCAGTCAATAAGTCGTGCCCCTAGCAACATGTCTCAAACCGTGTAGTATGAGTGTCATGGCCAAAGGAGATATAAGGATATCCCCCAACAAGAAGGTAGTCCGCTAAAACTAAGTCAATATACATAAAATAAAGTAACGACTAATAGAGTCGCTTGCACCCAAGTATGGCTTGGACGCGTAGTTTATAACAAATAAAATTAACAATTATGAAACAAAGTAAATAAATGCTAAAAATAAATAATATAACAGTAAATTATCAAGGTATACTTGCCTGTAGGCCGCCTGGTGTGTTGCGATAATCAAGATTGCACAACATATGACTTCAATGTTACAACTAAGCAAGACCGCCTCCGATGATGGCACGGTCAGTTCCATCGGGTCCAAAACGGTCATATTAGCTAGGGTCGATAGGAAGATGTACAAAATTTGGCGAGGGGATAGGAAAAAGGGGTTGAGTCACGGACAGAAGGATAGTCGAAGAAAATTGGACAAATAATATATGTCTTTAGAAAATATTTTATAATAATTTATTAGTCAAATATGCTTTCAAATAAATACTCGAAAAATCGAAAGTCGTTTTAGGGCAAAAAAAACTCTAAGTTTGTAAAGATATGTTTTGAGGTAGAAAAGCTATATATATATATATATATATATATATATATATATATATATATATATATATATATATATATATATATATATATATATATATATAAGGCAGAAATAAATATTCACAAAATTAGAAAATTATTGTATAATATGATAACTACTCCTTATTATCCAAATATGAAATTATATATAGAATCTAGAAGAAATAAGTTTTTAGGACAGTAGCCTACTCATAATATACTAGGAATACAATATCATATATTTTAGAGTTTTGAAATTACATGAATGGCCCAAGTCAATTAACATATGATAATACCAAACTCCTAAAGTAATTGTTAATCCCCCTACTACATATTTACTAATAACCCTGATATACATAAAAATATAATAACTGATGAAAGAGAAAAAGAAAAGAAAAAAAAAATCAAAACAACAACAACAAAAAGCAAAAAAAACCACAAATAAACATAAACTAAGAAACAAACAACTAACAAAAATAAAAATAAAACAACAGAGGAGGGAAGACTCGGGGGATAGAGAGCTGGGAAAACGATCGGCGGATGAGGAGGCTGAGTCGCGCGTACGCCGGAGCGGTCGTGGGGCGGCACACGGCTCGGGGTAGCTTTAGTGGAGGTGCCCCCACGGGGCAGCGACGACGCTCCCCTGGGCCGGCACGGGGCTTGTGCGCGGCTCGGTCGGGCGGTCGAGATTCGAAGAGGGGGCTCAGGTGGTTGTCCAGAGGCCGCGCTCGGCGCTTGCAGGCTGTGACGGTGGAAGATGGCGCTGGAAGATGCAGCAAAATACGGCAGGGCGAGGCGCTCAAGCCGAGAGGGAGTTGTGGGAGGCGCACGCGCGTGGATATGCGCGGAGGAGGAGTAGTAGGCCATGGCGGGCGGCGGAGTTAATGGTGGGCGCGGGATCTCGAGTGCTGGTGCTTGGAGTCGGGCTCACCGATCGACGCACGGAGGGAGGAGTACAATGGGACCGACGGTCTTGGGAGGAGGAGGAGCGGCGGTGCTTGTGGGCGGCTCCAGCACGTGAAGGGGAGCAGTACGGGGACGGCGCTTGCCGCGGGCGGCTGGGCGTGTCTCCGGTGGAGGTAAGCGCTAGTGGTGTTGGTGTTTTATTTCTTTGATTTGAGGAGATGATGGTGACGGAGGTTGTGTCAAAACGGTGGTGGATGGATGGTTGGCCGGAAACTGGGGGCTCGGCAATGGCCGTGGTGGGGTTGCTTGGTGTTGGGTGGTGGTCCTGGCCTGGCGCGGCCAAGGTGATGGAGGGTTTTGGGTTATCGCGGTTTCGGTGATAGCTTGGGTCAGGGCAATGGCGTTGGGGTGTCTCCGGGGTGATCGTGGATGAGGATGGTTTGGTCGGTTGGGGGAGAGTCCGACAGTGAGTCGGGGTGACGGGTGATCGGGTCGGTGGATGATGGGGCGATGGTGGTGATGGCTATTGGCAGGATGGGAAAAGAAGAGCGGGGGAGAGGGCTGTCGTAACCTTGTGAGACCCGGGACGGGGTGTCCGGCATGTCGGACACGAAGGAATAATCATTGTAATTGTAAGGGAAGGATATAGTAGATGAAAAAGGGCACGGACACGATGCACGTGGGTGGGATTTAGTTGTGGAATAATATTGTGGAGAAAGAGAGCAAGAGTCTCTCCTTATATAGGAGGTGGTGTTCCTAATAGTATAAGGATTAGAATTGATTTAAGACCCCAATAGATAAATACCATATTAATTCAATCGCTTTTAAAAAAAATAATTTAATCAAATCCGATAAAACCTTTATTTAATAAAATATTTTCTAACTTATATTATCATATTTAATCCAATATTAATTTAAACAAAATTTCAAATATTATTTTCATAAATAATAAAATATAATAATAATTAATTTCAAAAATACAATTATATATAAATGATTAAATTCATGTACCTCGTATCAATCTAGAATAATTATATAACATAGTTTCTATATTACCAGTAACTAAAATAGCCTTTATATAAAGGAATAAAATGAAATTTTGGAAATTCTAATTCACTTCTCGATACATTTTGTGCAACTTTAAGCAACAAAGAAAAATATATTTAAATAAATAAAATATCTATCACATATTACTTTGAGCTTATATATTTATTATAAAAAAATATTTTCCAAAAATATGTACCTCGCACATATTCGCACTCGACGAGCAATACAAAAACAAAATTTGCATGCGACATACAAATACAAGGATGCGAACTTGTACGCGACAAAGTACAAAATAATTACAAAAAAAATTTGTAATAGAAAATTTAGGAATTTTACATCCTACCCAACTTACAAGAATTTCGTCCTCGAAATTAAAAAGTAGGTGGTTTGAGAAGGTACAAGGGTATATCGATACGGAACATGATCAAATCATTAGGCGAGGCAAGGGGACGGCGTTTAACAAAAACATGTATTTAGAGAGACGAAAATAAATCATGGATATGGAATTGAACGAAGGTCGCTAGTTTAAGGCAATAAAATCATGATAACACGAATTAGAGAATAGTAAGCAATAAAGAGAATAATTTAGGGCTTAGGAGATATGGGTCATAGGGAGGAAACGGTGTACTAGTCATCTAGGTTGAGAGCACAAATAAAAGGATGATTGGAATCATCCAAGTGATTAAGAGGTCACGATAATAGGTTTAGGGTCGAGGAAAGGACGAGTAGTTTAAGACGAAGATAAAGTCACATTGAGTGGCAATGGGCATAAGTAATAGGACAGCTAGAGGGAATTCACGTACAAGCGCCTTCGTCCTTCTAAAATAGGTGAAGGGCGAAAGCAATATAGGGTCCGAAGAAGATAACATTAAATACGATTACATGGTTCAAAGGCGATTGAATAATTTCAAGAGAATTGTCAAGGCAGTCGTGGATGAGCCTTTAGAGGGCAAATTTAACTTTGTCTCCATCCACGTAGAACGGTATATAAAAAAGTAAACCAAAGTGCACTCGGTTGATCAGACCATCATGTACCAGTTCTGATTAGACAATATGTTAGTGAGCGCGCACTCAATAGCATAAGTCATGAACAAGCTCGATAGATGGATGAGCTTGCAAAACTAGATTATAGTAGCAACATTAGTCAAGATGGTAAAAACATAGGCACGTGAGATTAAGATTGAAAGGAAGTAGAGTTTGGTCAAAGTCCTTAAAAATCTAAGTCATGTCCTATGTTGATACCTATACAGTCGTCCTACCGTCTACTTGTCTAAGATTTGGTTAACGTCATAAGGAAGGTTAGGTCGTAAGGTATACTACCCAACTTACAAGAGTTAAACTAGTAGTATGATGGGACAATGGGTCATGTCTATCTAGTGGGGGTCACCTTCCTAACCTCTAGCAAGCATGAAGGAAAGATAAGAATTAACGGTAGGGAGAATCAAGCAAGATGCAAATCAAGGGAGTCCAAATAGAGTCGAGGAAGGAGGTCAAGTATGTGGATGAGATCCTAGGCTCTAATCCTATACGCAGGCTTGCTTGGTACGGTAAAGTAACCAAATAATTTATCTTGACCTGCATGGGCCACCACACATAGTTTAGTCTAATGATTCTAGGATCTTTCGTTAGGATTAAGCCTTATATTGTACTCTATTATAGCTTTTGGAGGAGTATCTATAAAATCCTATCCACCTTAGCTAATTACTAGTCCTGTCAAGCATGGATTTCTATATCCTCCAAGAAAAAAGATCTCCTAACTTGGGGTGATGTAACATCCTATACATGTTAATGTCTAATCATTAACTTAATACTCAATGAATCATTCTATTCTCAAGTCATATCTTCTTAAAGTCTTTCTTTAAGGTAGGCTTATTCTTGTTTAGGAAGCTACGCCTAATCCCAAAGTTCAACTGTATATTCTCTCAATCATATTCGTAGTCATTATGGATATCACAAAAAATTATATTTTATCTTCCCAACAAATCTTTATTTATGTAAAACTTCTAATCCAACTCTTATTTCTTTAAGCAAGTGGTAGGAATGTCTATCCATCGACTAAAAAAGATTTGCTTACCAAAACAAAATCTCATATATAGAAATAAGAATGTCACTCCTACCTAATCGGTCTATCAAGTGAGGTGCCAATCCAAACCTTTCTTGTCTTAGATAAGCAATTCCCTTTGATATGTTCTATCCTCCTTATTACTATCCTATAATGAGATATGTCTGAAATAGTTCATCAAACACGAGTGTTCATCTTCTAGAAATAGTAAAATGGCCATAAACAGGAGTTCAAGAAAGGTATAATTGAATACAAACACGTGTGTTTGCCATTGATTGTAAAAGTACAGAACAATTATCGGAGGACTGAACTTAGACTCACAATACAAACTCGCTCGTACAAAGAAAGCCTAGGGACGAAAACCTAGGTACAGCAGTCTAAGTACGATTGTTTATTTTAGATTCTGGGGGGTGACGATAGAGGCTCGGGAAAGCGACGGCCGCTCTGCCTTACTCCTTGGACGATCGGTACGCAGCCTTGACTCGGGGAAGATCTGCTTGGTCGTTGACGAAGAAATGCCTTCTTGCTCTCTCTCTGATTGCTCTCCTGGCTTCTCTCTCTCTGTGTATATTTCTCTCTGACTATGGGGGAAGTCTCTCTGTGTATACGTATTCTTCTCTGATTTTTTTTTGTATATCTCTCTATATATTACAAGGGAATAGCAGCTTGCTATTTATAATAGTGGGATGTGATCACTAGGGTTGCCAATGATTAACTCTTGGAGATGGCGGTGGCCTGGGGATTGATCAATCCAGGCCGTTCGTTTCTGATTGTGACGAATGAGAACCATTAAGGGTAGATTACACCAAATCCCCATTAGCAATTAATGCTGATTGGCATAAATCTTCCTTATAATGATTCTCTAATATCTGCGAATAAATCAAATTTATTCTCCTGCCACGTGCCCCAGATCATTGGGATTCGACCCGATCTTGGATTGCCATAAATCTGGGAGATTGATCGGCTGAGGACACATGTCCTGAGAGCCAATGGTGAGACTGGAACCGCATGCAGATTGGGCCGCATGAGATTTGGGCCGCATAAATTTTGGGCCGCATAAGACTTGGGACACGTGTCAGGGCTGTCTGGGCAGTGGCCCCCTCCTTCAGACTTCTGAACCATATGATGAGCCACATGAACCGCATAATGGTGTGTCTGCTTGAGCCGCATGGGCATGATCTTCTTGAGCCGCATAGGGATGATTCCACTCGAGCCGCATGGGACAGCTTCATTCTGAATCGCATGGGAAGTCTTCACTTCGAGCCGCATAAGCACACCCACGTGGCAGGGCCACGTGGCATTTTGTTGCTCTCGGGGGATCGTGTCAGAGATTTCTTTCTCTTCCCTAGAGATTCATCATCATGACAGAGTCATAATTACCTGCTTTGGTGTCAGGTCTGTCAACTTTTCAGAGGGGTCAGCCGTCAAAGCAATTAATGCAGCATGGATCGGAGGGGAGCACTGTCACGCCACATGTCCTCTGAGCCGCATGGAATACCTCCGGCCGCATAGCTCCTTATGCCGCATGACTCCCTGAGCCGCATGCGTTTTCTGAGCCGCATGGGTCTTTTTTGGCCGCATGAGTCAATTTCTTTAGTATTTTCCATGCTTCTACAGGACCCCCTTCAAAGTTTTCAATTTGTAAAATTGAAATACTTTGAATAAGAAGCATGGCCGTGCTCTTCTAACCGCATATGAAACCCTGACCGCATAGAGATCTTGGCCGCATAGATTGTTCAGCCGCATAGCTTCTCGCCAAGCCATTATGTCATGCATGCAAACCTTTTTGGGGCAGGATCCTAGGAGTTTCTGACCTCTAATTAACTAGTCCGTATCGATAGCCGAAGAGTCGACTACTTTGTACGAAGCGTCGGTCTTGGTCCTCCTTTCTCTATAAATGGAAGGGTATTTAGAAGGATTTCTCTCTTAGACTCTTTCTGATTAAGATTTCTGTCTTGCTTACTTCTTCCAACTGACAAACCACGATGGCACCTAGGGCTTCCAAGGCAGTGAAGAAGGTTGTGGCTAGGAGCAGGAAGTCGGCTTCGTCTTCAATTGCCGTACCCCCCGTTCGTCTTGATGTTCATGTTGTCGTCGAAGGTAAGGACTGTGCGGAAGATTGGGTGCTCTGAAACCCTAAAAGATGCTGCTCTGCTGCATTGCTTCGTGCATAATCATTTTGATGCGAGCTTTTTAGATTACGTGGTCCGCATACACATCCTATGAGCCGCATGGAATATATTCCATGCCCAAGCCGCATAAGAGTTGTCTTTAAACGAGCCGCATGAACACTTCTGAATATCTTCTGACTGTTTTCATCATTTCTCATCACTTTTTTCCGTCTTTTGGTTCTTATAGTGTCTCCACCGAGTGCTGATACTGCAGTGGTAGAGGATCCGTCGCTCCCTGGCGTCAATCAGGGGCCTTCCTCTATTAAGAAGGAGACAATGAAAGAAGAATCGGAGCCTGAGAGGGACGACGTCCTCCCCACTGTCGAGACTGCTGAGGGTGACACCACTGGGAATCCTGATTCTCCCATTCTGGACGAGGATCTTCCTCAGTTACATCCTTCATACGTAATGTGGTTGAAGGAGTTGTATACGTATTTTTGTAACTAGGGGTTTGAGGTGTCTTGTCTGTAATGAAGAACTTTCCTGTAACCGTGTGGATGTAACTGATTTCTGACTGAATGGAATATATATTTGCTTCACTCTTTTGCTTTGTAATAATCCTTTTATCGGGTCATTTTGCGTGGACCCATTGTCCCTAACATACCCTGGTTTTGGATACGGACAATAAGTTTAAAAGAAAGGAACCAATCATACTGACTCAGAGGTGCTGAGAACATGGTGAGCATGAGGGTCTCTTTGACAGGGGGGTACATAGAACAACTCAGAGGTAATAAGGACATGGAAGTTCTATGTAGGGGTGATTTGTTTTTGGCGGAAGTGGAACGACTCAGACGTAATGAGGACATGGCCGTTTTGGAAATTTGTGGATCGATTACCCTTTTTGTGCACTGGGAGTGTGGGTATTAGATCATGAGGGGGGATGTCCTTCGGGAAGGAAGTTCAGAGGTATGATCATACATAACTTTCTACCTGAAAGAGTGACCGGGATGTGAGTTCAGAGGCACCATCGGGTACATGACTCGAGAATCTGGAGAACGGTGAGTGTGAGTTCAGCGGTACCAGCGGGTACATGACTCAAAAATATGAAAAACTATGAGGGTGAGTTCAGTGGTATCAGCGGATACATGACTCAAAGATCTGGAAAATTATGGGGCGAGTTCATTGGTACTAGCGGGTACATGACTCGACAATCCATGAATGTTGGAATCAAAGTGTAAGTTCAGAGGTACCAGCAGGTACATGACTTGGAAATTTGGGATATCTTTATGGAAGAAGGGCATGAGTTCAGCGGTACACGCGGGTACATGACTCAAAAATCTGTGAATGTTGGAATCAAAGTGTAAGTTCAGAGGTACCAGCAGGTACATGACTTGGGAATTTGGGATATGAGTTCAGCGGTACAAGAGGGTACGTGACTCGATAAGTTGGAAAATTAGGGGGTTGAGTTCAGTGGTACCAGCGGGCACATAACTCGAAACTCTGGAAAATGTTGTTTAAACATAGTATTTCTTCAGGAACTTGCCGTTGACGGGCAACATGAGCAAGTCTCCGTTCTGCTTGGCGAGGCGGTAAGCACCATTGGAGAACATGGCCTCGATGATAAATGGGCCTTCCCATTTTGGCTGGAACTTGCCGGTGGTCTTGTGAGTCATGACCATTGGCCTGCTGACTGCCAAAACAAGATCGCCCACTTGGAATGTTCTGACTTTGACCTTTTTGTTGAAGGCTCCTGAGATGCGTGCTTGGTATAATTCGATCCTTTGCTGAGCTATGAGGCATTTTTTATCTAAGGCCTCTAACTCTTGTAGTCGACGTCAGTAGTTATCATCCGTTGTCAATTGATAAGTGAGGGCGACTCGGAGTGAGGGAATCTGAGTCTCTAATGGGAGAACTGCCTCACTCCCGTACACCAGAGAGAATGGTGTATTCCCGGTGGCTGTTCGAACCGTGGTACGATAAGCCCATAAGCACTCGCCGAGCTTCTCGTTCCAGTCGCGTTTGCTGGAGGAGACAAACTTCTTGAGGAGTTTGATGATTGTTTTGTTGAATGCCTCTGCTAACCCGTTTGCTGCCGGGTTGTACGGTGTCGAAGCGACATTCTGAATACGGTGTTTGTCGCAGAATCGGTAGAATGCGTGGCTTATAAACTGCAGACCATTATCATGGATGATCCTTCGGGGCAGTCCAAAGCGGTAGATGACGTGGTGCCTCAGGAAGCTGATTATGTTCGAAGTCTTGACTTCGGCGAGTGGGACAGCTTCTGCCCACTTTGAGAAGTAATCAGTGATCGCAAGTATGAAGCGATATCCTCGGGAGGAAGGTGGGGTGATTGGACCAATGATATCCATTCCCCATGCTTCGAATGGCCAGGACGCTACTGTCGGATGTAGAAATTTGGATGGTTGGTGAATGAAGTCTGCGTGAACTTGGCAGGCCTTGCATTTTCTGGCATAATCTATCGCATCAGCCACCATCGTGGGCCAGTAGTAGCCCATCCGGCGAAGGCGATCTTGTAGTTTTGGGCCGGGCTGATGGGCCCCGCAGACACCGTCATGAGCCTCTCGTACGGCTTCTTTGGCTTCTGCGTTCGACAAGCACCGAAGTAGTAATCCGTCGTAGGAGCGACGATACAGCATTTTGGTCTCTGTAACGTAGAAGAATCTGAGAGAACGCCGTCTGATAGAAGTAGCCTCCTTCGGGTTCTCGGGCAGGATGTCGTGGACCACGAAGTCTATGAATGGTTGCCTCCAGTCTGGCGCTTTGTCGATCATCTGAGCAGAATAACTCGCCATGGCTTGAACGTTGTTCTTGGGGCAGACCAGCTCATGGCCGATTACATCGACCGAATGATGAGAGTGGTTTGGCACTGCTAGGGAAGCAGCCAGGCCTGCTAGGGCATCAGCTTCGATATTTTGGAGTCTGGGGACGTGTTCAATGAAGAATCCCTCGAATGATGAGATAATGTTGATCGTTATTTGGTGGTAGGGGATCATGTCTTCATGGCGGACTTCGTACGTCCCCCGAATCTGGTTGATGATTAATTGCGAATCGCCGTATGCTTCAAGGTATTCTACCCCTAGTTCTCTTGCGAGTTGGAGGCCAATGACCAAAGCGTTGTACTCGGCCACATTGTTAGAGCAGGGTTCCGTGAGAGAGTAGACGCGATTGATCACTAGCCCGGTAGGAGAGACCAATACTACTCCGACTCCGACGATGATGTTTCCCTTGGGTCCGGTTCTTGAAGCGCCATCGAAGAACATCCGCCATATGTTATCGTGGGTGGTTGTATTTGAATCGGCGACCTCATCTGGGATTTCTTCATATATTCTGGATAATTTCGATCCTGGATGGGCCGCCAAAAAGTCTGCCAGGGCTTGACCTTTGACAGCCTTCTGCGGGACGAAGATCATATGATAGGGGGACAGCAATATCGCCCATGTAGCGAGGCGGGAGCTGAGTGCCCCTGGTTTGGTCATGAGGACCCTGAGAGGGTTGATTCGTGAGATCATATGTATGGTTTGCCCCGTGACATAGTGCCGCGTCTTTTGAATGGCGAATACCAGGGCGAGGCATTCTTTCTCTACAGCGGTGTATTGGTGTTCGGGCCCGACCATCATTCGGTTGAGATAGTAAATGGCCTGCTCGTGGCCTGCATCGTTGTTTTATGCCAGCAGGGCACCGAGGGAGTGTTCCATTGCTCGTACATAGAGCAGGAATGGTTTTCCAGGGACCGGGGCCACCAGGACTGGAGGATTTGATAAATATTTTTTGATGTCATCGAAAGCGCGCTGGCATTCCTTGTCCCATACGAATGAGACTCCCTTCTTCATGAGGTGGGTGAACGGTCGGCATCGCCCGGAGAGGTTGGAAATGAACCTCCTGATATAAGCTAGCCTCCTTGGAGGCCTCTAAGTTCACGGAGATTTCTCGGGGGACCCATCTCCATGATTGCCCTCGTTTTCTCGGGGTATACATGGATACCCGTGCAGTGATGATGAAGCCCAAGAACTTCCCGCTGGATACGCCCAAGAATGATTTTGTAGGGTTCATCTTCAGATTGTGGGCTCGCATTAAGTCGAACACCGTTCTCAGGTCTTGCAGATGATCTTCCTTACGGCGACTCTTGACGGCGATGTCGTCGACATAGTATTCCACTGTCTTGCGCAAATGTTCTCTGAAAATGATACTCATGGCTCGCTGATATGTAGCGCCAGCATTCTTTAGACCGAATGGCATGACTGTGTAGCAGTATGTGCCAATCGGGGTTCGGAATGAGGTGTGCTTTTCGTCGTCGGAAGACATCTTGATTTGATTGTACCCCGAGAATCCATCCATGAATGACATACGTTCAAAGCCGCATGTATTGTCGATCATGATGTCTGTGATAGGAAGGGGAAATTCATCTTTAGGGCATGCCTCGTTCAGGTTACGGAAGTCGATACAGATTCGAATCTTCCCATTCTTCTTGAGGACGGGTACTATATTGGCGATCCAATCAGGATGTTGCTCTTCATGAATGAAGCCGCTGGCTATTAGCTTGTTGACTTCGGCTTCGATCGCGTCCATGACGCCTGGACGGAAGCGTCGTTGTTGCTGCTTGACTGGCTTTGCATCTGGCCGTATATTGAGTTTGTGGAGAGCGATGTCAGGATTTAACCCCGGCATGTCTTCATAGCTCCAGGCGAACACATCAATGTATTCTCTGACAAGTTCTAACAGCGACTCTCGTTCTTCGTCAGTTAGGCTTTTACTGATAAAGATCGGTTTTGGAACCTCATTTTCAGTAGGAGGTTCTCTCAGTTCGAACCGCTTTTCCTATTGTGCGTCTAATTGCTGGGCCCATGGCTCTAGCTCAAGGATTTTGGGGATTTCTTCGTCTTCCTCGTAAGCGTCGGTGAATGCCATGTTGACTGATATGACTTGTCTGAACACATCTCCGATGCTGGTGTCTGAGTCGGAAGTCGGTGATCCGGTTGAATGTGACTGCCAGTCGCATTCTTCATCTGAGCTTTCAGGGGTCGTAGTAGGCGTTACATACCCTAAACCGCATCGGGTTTTATTATAGTAGTTCCGTGGTTTGCCCGTCGGGGCTGGCGTCTTCAAAGGTAATCGTCGTCCAGTGCCGTAGTTCAGTCCTGGCGTTGTCTCTAGATCATACCCCTATTTCTGCATGAGATATTTGGATTGAGGGCTATAAAGATACAGAGGCAGTCTTCCAGCATCTGACCCGAAGTCGACTTCTTCCATGGCGAGGGGATGCGGGTTGTTCGTCCGGCCGAAGATGATTGGGTGGTCCCCTCCCTCGATTATTCGGTAAGCATCTTCTACTGGAGTAAGTTGGATAGCGGTGTACACATATGTCACCTGTGTATGTAGGTGAGTGCCTATACCGTGTTCCATAGCATACATTGTACATAGCTTATTGAGCTCGGTGTTGTTCAAAGATAACCCTTTATTGATGAAATAAGGTATCTTTTCTAGAAGGATTATATCATCTGCGGAGGGAGCGTCAGTGTGGGCAGCCACATACTTGGCTAGCTCTGGTTCCTCTTCGGCTACCCCCTGTGTGAATGAAGATTGAGAGGGCGTCCTAGTCAGCTTGATCTTCAGAGGTTCAACTGACGGAGCGGAGCGTGGAGTTGTCGGTAGACTAGCAACCCCCAGTCTGGCACTTGATGTGGAGCGAGGGGTGGCTGGTTCGCTTGAAGTGTCAGACCTCGCATCGGGGTGACGACCTTTCTTAGGCAGGCGTATCGTCAGAGGTCTATCGGAGGGATTGAGCTTCTCCGTTTGGGATTGACCGACTCTCGGCAATCTGATGATAAGTGGCCCTGTCGTGGGTCTCGGTACCTGGCCGGACCTTGGCAGCCGGATTCTCAACTGCTCTTCCTGTGCCGAGAGGCTGATCGCGTCCTTACGCAGCGTGGCCGTAAGGGGTGCGAAATTGCCTGGTTTACGAGCCTGGAGGTGGATTGTCAGAGGTTCTTCTGATCCCGTGGTTGCTTCAACATCAGTTTGTTTATTTCCTCCTTCAAGGTGCCTCTTCGATTTTTCGTATAGGCAGGAGTCCGAGTAATAAGATTCGACCCCTTTGAAGGGATCGATGTCAGCAAATTCTGTCCTCACGAAGCCGTGCTTGTCGACATATTTGAAGCATTGGTGTAGCGTGGAAGGCACGATCATGTAATCGTGTATCCAAGGGCGCCCGAAAAGGATATTGTATGAAATGTCGGCATCTATGACGTAGCAAGTGACTTCTGATTGGAGATCGCCAATCTGACATTTCAGACGGATCTTCCCGATTGGGTAGCTCCTGCCCGAATTGAACCCGCTGATGGCGGTGTTTGTAGGGGTCAGACGATGCATCGGGATGCGAAGATGATGCAGTAGTCCTTTTGGAATGATGCTTATGGAAGACCCAGGGTCAATGTGCATCCGGTCCACCTTTATGTCGTCGATGTAGCCTGTGTAGTATAATGGGCGATCGTGTAGATTAGTCTTGATGAGCATGTCTTGTGGAGTGAAGACGATGTTGGGCATTGCTCTCGTACAGGCACTGTCTTGGAGGTCTGCGGGCTGATTTTCTTCCGTGAGGTTGACCTAAGCTAGGTACGCGTCGGCATTTTGAAGTGCATCGCTCAAAGCTGTGCGGACATCCTTCGAGAGCCTCAGAAGTTCATATAAGGACAATTTGGCCGGTGTATTGGCCAATTGCGCCAAGATGTCGAAGTTGTAGGGCCTCTCCTGCCCCTGAGATGTTTCCTTTCGGAGGGATTTGTCGAAGCGAGTCTCCTTCGGCCTAGGCTTGTCGGTCGTCGAAGGCTGAGCCGGTCCCGGAGCATCCGTGGTAGTGGGCGGATGATCATCAGTCGAGTTTTCAGCCACAGGTTGAGATTGTGCTCCGGATCGAGTAACAACGGCCGTAACTTCCTCTTCGTCTGCTGAGGTGGTACGGCAGGATCTGACTTTTCCACTTTTCTTTTTAGAAGATGGAGTGGACTGAGTTACCTCGTGGACTAGGTCCGGATGGACCTACATGATTTCCTCTCGTGATGTGGTGAGGGGTACTAGACCAGCAGCTTGAGCAGGCGGGAGATTAGCAATCTCCATCGTTGCCAGAGGGATGGGTATAACCCCGTCCTGGGTCTCTGTTGGAGGGAAGCTGCCGAATTGTACGGACACCATGTTGGCTGCCACGGTTACCTCCTCGAAATCGATGGCCAGAGCGTTCGAATCGATGAGGTTTTGGATATATCGTTTCAGTTGGTAGCAGTCGTGCGTAGCATGGTGGACGTAGCGGTGGTAATGGCAGAACTTTAGGTTCTCCAGATCAGCCGGCCGAGGCTCCCGTCTTGGTGGAGGAAGCTGAATCCTATCTCCTTGTATGAGCATGTCCAAGATAGGCTTGACGTGACCGTCTTCAAAAGAGTAAGTGATTTGAGGCCATTGTTTGTCCGCAGGTTGCGACTCAGGCTTCTGGGCTGTATCGGCCACCATAGCCTGCTTGCCTCTGTTGTCCCGGTTGTTGGAGGGGCTACCCCCATTGTCGTTGGTGGTGCTGGGACGCTTGCCCTTGTTCTCTTCCTCTGAGATGTGTAATCCCAGTTGGCGAGCCTTCTTTAATCGTTCTTCGGCACTTGTAGCACTAATAATAAAAGCCTTCCAGTCCTTGAATTGACTCTCGCCCATCCAGAGACTGATTGTTGGGAGTAGTCTCTTTTGGCAAATTTTGATCAAGGAAGAGTCCGGGTTGCCAGATGGTAACTTCATTGCGGTTTGACGAAACCGCTCAATGTAATTCCTCGTCAGCTCTTTCTCTCCTTGAATGACGTCCATGAGGGTAGACATCGTGATGTCCTGCCCTACCTCATAGAACCTCTCCAAGAACAGGCGTTTGAAGCCAGCGAAGGAATGGATGCAATTGTCCGGCAGGTTGCGGTACCAATCGAAGGCGACTCCTTCCAATGCCCCAATGAATAACCGCATGAGGATAGCGTCATCATGGGGCAGATGGTCGAAAGTGACCTCAAAGTAAGTGATGTACCGACTTGCTGAAGTCTTGCCATCATATGGGTTGATATTGAACGGCTTATATCTTGGTGGAAAGGGAACATCCCTCCATTCGGCAGGATATGGTTGCCGTATCCTGAGGTCTTGAGAGTTTTCTCGGGCATGGAACATTGCTCGGAGCTCCTGAACCTCTTTTCTTACTTCTCGGGCCTCATTTGTCGCGGTAGGGGCCGTTATCTCGGGAGGATTGTTGCCCGGGTTTGGTGCCGCTGAATTTGAATCTACGTTAATTGCGGGACCCGTGCTTGTCTGGCCAGGTGTTACCCCCTGCAGATTAGGAAGCGCCGCTTTGATCTCGTCTACAGACTTGACCAAGGCGTGCAATATGGCCTCCAAAGTGTCGATGCGCTGGCGATCACCGGAACCGCCTTGATTGCTGTCTGTCATGAACACCGTCTTCACATGAGGAGTGACGGAAGGAGTGGTGGAGGATGTACCCTCCGAGTCATACCCGTGCATTGAGAAATCATCAGGATATGTGGGGATGTTCTCTTCGGACTCGGAAGGAACACTACCCCCAGCTTCGGAGCTTGCTTCGTCTAGGATGTCCTTGGGGACGTCGGTATCTGTTGTATTCGTCGGAGGATTTGCTTCCTCCAGTCCGTATTCCTGGAATGTCGGATTGTCGTGGATGTTTGGAGGAGTGCTACCCCCAGTTCCGACGACCCCCAATGTTGCAGACGACGAACTTCCTACTGCACCAGTTTTCGTCTTCGAACGGGTGTGTTGAAATACTCCAGTGGAGGATAACCCTTTAGACGACGGTTTCTTAGCTGCAGTAGCTGACACCTTTGGGCTGGAGATGCTTGTCTTCTTCCCTCTTCCCTTGGCAGAAACTTTCTGCGCGGACTTGCAGGAGACAACAGGAGGTGCCTCGTCTTCTGAGCTCGGGTGATGTAGTCTTTGGAAGACGGATGGCCGGTCTTCCGTCACCGCCGCGTTGCTGCAACAGCAGTTGACGATGATCTGGGTGCACTGATGTCCGTGTGAGGGATCTTTACATCCCGAAGCTCCTTCTCTTTCCTTGCATTTGTGAAGGATAACCTCACGCAGGTCAGAGGAACCACTTTGTCTGTTTGCCGCCGGGGGCTGGACTTGAGTGGTTTTATACAACTTCCCATCAGAGGCCCGCGTGATAATCAGCGGGATGCCCCGATAGTCAGAGGTTGGGGCAGTCGTCTGGACTTGATGAGCCCATGCTGCCCTAGACTTCCTCCTTTTAGCACTTGTGGGTGCGTAATAGGAGGAGTCTAAGTCGAATACCACAGAGTCTGGATTATTATCCAGAGAATGATCAGAGTCAGGACCGCATGAAAGCCGGTCGAAGACTGATCGAGTGAAGCGTGGGACGGATGCTATGCGGCTGGCATTGGGTACCGTGCAGGCTGTCTGCATGCGGCTGTCTTTTGTTGTAGGATGAGTCTTTATGCGGCTAGGAGTCACGACCGTGCAGGCTGACCGCATGCGGTTGGCATCTGTGGCCGCATGGGTTTTCTGCAAACGATTGACTTTAATAGCCGCATGAGTCTCATCCGTACGGTTGGCAACTGTAGCCGCATAAGTTATGCGGCTGACAGATGTGGCCGCATGAGTTTTCTTTATGCGGTCGGCGGTTGTAGCCGCATGGGCTTTCTCCCTGCGGCTAATACTCTTCTGCGGCTCGGATCGCGTAGAGTTCCTCTTTGCCCCTGCAAGTCCAACATCATAGTGTTTTCTTCTGCCGAACTTGGGGACAGCAGAGTTGTCTACGGTCTGAAGTGGGGCCGCAGGGGAGTCTTTCTTGCCATCTTGAGCAATAGAGAGCACCCCATCAAGGGCTTGCGGAGGAGCAAATGATTTTGGCCTCCACTCTTTGCGAGCCTTTATGGTGCGGGTGCGCTTCTGGACCGGGCCAGTGCTACCTTCAGAGAGCATCTCTTCGAACGCCTGTTGGTCGAAGCGTACGACCATCTTTTGTTGTGTAGAGCCAAGTTTGGCTGCGTCCGATTGCGTCACCAACTCCTCAGCCGTGGAGAAGTTAGTCCTCAGCAGAGTCGCCATCGTGTTTGCCATTGATTGTAAAAGTACAGAATAATTATCGGAGGACTGAACTTAGACTCACAATACAAACTTGCTCGTACAAAGAAAGCCTAGGGACGAAAACCTAGGTACAGCAGTCTAAGTACGATTGTTTATTTTAGATTCTGGGGGGTGACGATAGAGGCTCGGGAAAGCAACGGTCGCTCTGCCTTACTCCTTGGACGATCGGTACGCAGCCTTGACTCGGGGAAGATCTGCTTGGTCGTTGACGAATAAATGCCTTCTTGCTCTCTCTCTGATTGCTCTCCTGGCTTCTCTCTCTCTGTGTATATTCTCTCTCTGACTATGGGGGAAGTCTCTCTGTGTATACGTATTCTTCTCTAGTTTTTTTTTGTATATCTCTCTATATATTACAAGGGAATAGCACCTTGCTATTTATAATAGTGGGATGTGATCACTAGGGTTGCCAATGATTAACTCTTGGAGATGGCGGCGGCCTGGGGATTGATCAATCCAGGCCGTTCGTTTCTGATTGTGACGAATCAGAACCATTAAGGGTAGATTACACCAAATCCCCATTAGCAATTAATGCTGATTGGCATAAATCTTCCTTATAATGATTCTCTAATATCTGCGAATAAATCAAATTTATTCTCCTGCCACGTGCCCCAGATCATTGGGATTCGACCCGATCTTGGATTGCCGTAAATCTGGGAGATTGATCGACTGAGGACACGTGTCCTGAGAGCCAATGGTGAGACTGGAACCGCATGCAGATTGGGCCGCATGAGATTTGGGCCGCATAAATTTTGGGCCGCATAAGACTTGGGACACGTGTCAGGGCTGTCTGGGCAGTGGCCCCCTCCTTCAGACTTCTGAACCATATGATGAGCCACATGAACCGCATAATGGTGTGTCTGCTTGAGCCGCATGGGCATGATCTTCTTGAGCCGCATAGGGATGATTCCACTCGAGCCGCATGGGACAGCTTCACTCTGAACCGCATGGGAAGTCTTCACTTCGAGCCGCATAAGCACACCCACGTGGCAGGGCCACGTGGCATTTTGTTGCTCTCGGGGGATCGTGTCAGAGATTTCTTTCTCTTCCCTAGAGATTCATCATCATGACAGAGTCATAATTACCTGCTTTGGTGTCAGGTCTGTCAACTTTTCAGAGGGGTCAGCCGTCAAAGCAATTAATGCAGCATGGATCAGAGGGGAGCACTGTCACGCCACATGTCCTCTGAGCCGCATGGAATACCTCCGGCCGCATAGCTCCTTATGCCGCATGACTCCCTGAGCCACATGCGTTTTCTAAGCCGCATGGGTCTTTCTTGGCCGCATGAGTCAATTTCTTTAGTATTTTCCATGCTTCTACAACGTGATTCAAGGGCGATAGTGGAAGTCAGAGAGAATTTCAATAGTAGTTATGGATTGAGATTCTAATACAATTAACTTAATGTAGGCTTGTTTGATACAGTAACGTAATTGAAATGATATGATCTCGATCTGCATAGGTCACCACAAAAACTATGTCATACCCTAGTCCAAAATGTGTGGGACCGAGACACGTGACAACGGCTAGCTAATATGACTCTGAGGGGAAACCCAATTTAATGGACCCAAAGAAGCATACTACGCTATCTAGTATGAACTCTAGTACATAAAACTATGTCATTGTTCAGAGGAGTCTTCCTGATGAGAAATGGAGTCGATGATGACTTTGCAATCGCCTTCCACAGTGACGGACTTCAAGTGTCTTCTCTCAATAATAACTAAAGCCAGATGGATGCCGAGAGCTTCAGCTTCAGTTGGGGAACCGCCCTCTTGACGTTTTGAGAAAGCAGTGACGAATGTACCTTCCGAATCACGCAAGATAGCCGAGGCTGCCATCTTGCCGTCGAGATAAGCCCCATCAACATTGATTTTCCACTTTCCTGGAGCCGGTGGTTGCCAGTGTACTTGAGGAAGCAGTCTGTTAGAGTCCAAAATGGGAGAAGATGGACTAAAACCGAATGCAGCTGCATGCTTTTCCTGAAGAAGTTTTGCTTCATAGATGATTTTTGGTGAAGATATTCTGACATTATTGAATGTGAAGTTGTTCCTAGCCTTCCAGATGGACCACATTTGGTATAAATAACTGGGGATAACATCATTGTCTCCAACTTGTAACAGTGTAGCCATCAGTGTGCCCACAGTTGTGTGTGGTCGAATCAAACATGAAATAGCAGGATTGCCTTGCCAAGATTGACCTAAAATAGAACAATATAAAATAAGATGGTCAGCTGTTTCTTCACGTACCTGACATATAGGGCATGTTGCAGCAATATCAGGGAGTCGCCGGTTTATGTTTGATTTTGTGGGTAAGGAATTAGTCAGCACTCGCCAAGCAAAGAGTAGAACACGAGGATATATGTGAGATAGTTTCCAAAATTTCTTCCAGTCTTTAAACACAGGAGCACCAGAAGTAGGGAGATCTTTGTATAAGAATTCATGAATAGCCCTGTATCCTGATTTTGTAGTATAATCACCATCCACTGTGTGTTTCCATACAAGCTTGTCCAATGTACAATTACTGGAAAGAGGAATATTGAGAATAGCCACAGCTTCATGAGGAGGAAATAAGACATATATGAGATGTTCCTTCCAAGTGTAAGAATCTTGATTGATGAGATCACCCACAACTCTGAAATTGAAGTTCTCCTGATGAAAGCCAACCACTCTGTGGTTTGGTAATCCAGGAACCCAAGGATCAAGCCAAATACTAATATTAGCACCATTGCCAACCGACCAAATAACGTTCCCATGGAAGAAATCCCGACATTGCAAAATACTTTTCCAAATGCAGGATGATGAAGATGAAGGAGGAACAGACCAGTAGTTGGAGGAGGGAAGATACTTGCTATGAAGAAGAAGAGCCCAAATTGAATTCCCATCAGTAAGAAATCTCCACACCATCTTCATAAGTAAAGCCAAATTTGTAATGTAAGGATCTCTAATGCCCAAACCACCTTGATACTTTGGTTTTGTAAATAAAGACCAAGGAGTGAAATGGATCTTCCGGTTAGAATGATCAGACCCCCACCAAAAATCACGTTGATGCTTGGCTAATAAATTTGTGATAGATTTCGGAATAGAGTAGGAAGAAAAGTGGTATGTGGGAAGAGAAGAAAGAGTAGATTTTATGAGAGTTGTGCGAGCAGCATGTGATAGACAACCTCGCTTCCATCCACTGAGTTTCTGTAAACTAGTATTAACAAGATCAGCATATGTGCCATTTCGGTGTTTAGATTGAAGTATTTTGTGACCCAGATAGCTGTCCCAAGGATCCATTAGCTTAACACCAAATAGGTTAATGAAATGATGCCGCATATATGGGTCAATCTTCTTAGATAGATACAAGGATGATTTGTCATAATTTATGCGTTGTCCAAACCAAAGTTCAAAGGATTTAAGGATGATTTTTGCTTGAGAAATGTTGTGAAGAGAACATGAACCAAATAGGATTAAATCATCAGCAAACGCCAAATGGGAGAATGATATGGGACAACGATTCAAACTAATGCTTTCATATAACATGTTCCTCTCCATAATTTGAATAAAAGTGGACAGAATTTCCATACTCATAATGAACAAATATGGTGATAAAGGACACCCCTGACGGATCCCACAGGAAGGTTTGAAATCCGTAGTTGGGACACCATTGACAAGCACAGAAAATGAGACTGAGGTAATACATTCCATGATGATGGCCTGAGATTTGCCAACAATACCAAAACCAGTCAACGCCTGTCTGATAATACCCCATTGCAATCTATCATAAGCCTTGGACATGTCTAGTTTAAGAGCAAAGGAAGCTTTGGAGGGACTGGATTTCGAAATAGAATGAAGAAGCTCATGAGCTAATATCACATTGTCACCAATGAACCTACCAGGGACAAAAGCATTTTGTAATGGATTTATAATATGATGCAGATGTTGTCGAAGGCGATTAGCAATGATTTTAGTAATGACTTTGTACAAAACATTGCATAAAGCTATCGGTCGAAATTCAGAAGGAGAAGTTGGGTGTTTTGTTTTGGGAATCAAGGCAATATAAGTGTGGTTTAAACACACAGGCATACAACCCGATATGAAAAAATTCTGAATGAGATGGGTTACCTCATGACCAACGATATCCCAATGTTTTTGATAGAATGCAGCAGGAAACCCATCTGGACCCGGAGATTTATAAGGACTCATGTTTTTGATGACATTGAGAATTTCTTCTACAGAAGGAACAACATGGAGACCTTCAGCATCAGTAACATCCAAACATTTGAGTTCATGAATGATATGATCAGGTACAGGATGATAGATAGTTGAGTGAAACCTGTCTCGGAAGTGTTCTTCAAAGGATCGAGATATATCCTCAGGAGAAGTAAGCATAGCACCATTATCCGCCTTGATCATCCGAATGATATTCCTCTGTTTCCGAATCATAGCAGATAAATAGAAAAACTTCGTATTCCTATCCCCTTCACGAAGCCAGGACACATTAGACCTTTGCTTCCAGTACAGATCTTTTTGGAGTAACAGTTTGTTTAGCCAAATCTGAAGGTGCTTTTCTTCTGTGTATGAGGCATCAGTAGGAGGTGTACTTTGAATAGAGAGAAGCCTCTCTTGGATATGTTTGATCTCCAAGTCCACATGTCGTAGACGAGTTTTCCCCCATAAGTGTAATTTTGGCAGTAGTCTTTGTAGTTTAGGCAATAAATCTTGGTGATGAATAGAATGCCACATATCATGGAGAGTATCATGAAAATCTGGTTCGTGATTCCAGGCAGCCTCATATCGAATAATGGATCTGTAGTTAACCAAGGAAACATTCAACTGTAATAATATCGGGTTGTGATCACTGTTCAAGCAAGGGAGGTGAAGCACACGGGCATTTGGATATATAGAGAACCATTTAGAATCCACCATAGCTCGATCTAGTCTCTCAGCTATGTTACATCTGGGAATTCGATTATTACTCCATGTAAAAGCAGGTCCAGAGTAGTTCAAGTCCATTGCACCAACATTATGAAACCAATGGATAAAAAACTTATGTGAATGATAATTGAAAGAATTTCCCCCACGTTTTTCTGTTGGATGAAGAATAGAGTTGCAATCACTAATGCATAGCCAAGGAACAGTAGAAGAGCTAACCAATGTTTCCATAAGACTCCAGAAACAATTACGGTTAGCCACCAATGGTGGTCCATATATGAAGAAGGAATGCCACAATTGAGTACTTTCAACAGGATGAACAGAAGCTTGAATATAATTATTAGAAGAAGATAGAATAGTAATACTAACATCAGCTTTCCAACGGAGAAGAAGTCCACCCGACATTCCACAAGATGATAGAGCAAAGCAATGAGGAAATCCAAGTCTATTTGATATAGATGAAGCCACAGTTGACGAGCACCTAGTTTCCGATAAGAAAATGATTCTAGGATTAGATGCCCGGAGAAATGAAGTAAGAGTACGAATCGTCGGGTCATTTCTCAAACCCCGACAATTCCAGGAGAAGATCATGGATTCAGAGGCTGTTGTAGGCCAGCCGCGCCTTCATTATCAATGTTTTCAACCATTAACCTCTTGTGAGATCTCAACAGTGGAGAGATGATCTCTTCTTCGAAAGTGGATTCACGCATTCTTTTTGTGTTGTTTCTAGAAGTTGGCAAAGTAAGCATTGGAACAGAGTGGTCCGTTTGCCTTTGTGACTTTCCATCAGCATTAACAATAGACTCATTGGATTTTGGAGTGAGGGAGGATAGCAGGGAGGTGAACGTGTGGGTTAAGGAAGGTAATGGGTGAGGATTGTGTATGCTTTTGGGCAGAAGTGAAGATGTAGTAGAATGGCAAGGCAATGATTTAGAAAGGACAGTGGAAGTAGAGGAGAGGATGATATTGGAAGTGGTATCAGAGATTATATTAGTAATATCAGATAAAACTGATGTAGAGAAATGATTTGGAGAAGGTTTGTGGGAAACAAAGCTGGGGACTTCAGTAGGAATCGGGATGTGAGAGATGGTGGCTAACGATGATTGAGGTGAATGTAATGGTTTTGGATCATGGCTGCATCCATCACATGTAGCGATAGGAGTAGTATGAAATGGAGATGACAAAATAGGAATGCTAAGAGAGATATTGGCATCAACTGGATGGACACTAACAGAGGTGGTGGAGATAGTAGATGGTTTGGTGGTTATTGAGGATGTGGTTAAGGAAACCTGATTTATAGGGGGAATTGAGGGATCCGGAAGTAAAGGAGAATATGGGAGTGGTAGGAGTGGGGGTGCGGATGTTGTGGTTGATGGAGGAGTAACTGTCATCGGGGTACTGGTTGGTGAATGATTATCCGATTGGGAGTTCACCGGAGAGGGAGGAATATCTGGCTTCCTGGCTTTTGAGAACTTGCCAGCATAGTTAACACAAATAGAATCATCAAGTCTCTTGTCAAGTAATTCCATAATCTGTTTTTTTTTATCATCAGTCCAAGAATCATTGATCGATGACTTGAACTCATTGTGGGTAGGGCAATGGGCAACACCATGACCAAGACGACCACAGAATTGACAAAATTTTGTGAGACGTTCATACCTCAGTTTGACAATACAAAAAGTATTGTTACCCATGGATACCCGAAGCTGTCGATGGAGTGGATCAGCAACATTGATTTGCACTCTGGCACGAGCAAATAAGCTCCAATTTGATGCTTCATTTGATGAGATAGGCTTCACCGTTCCAACCCTTGCCGCCAGAGTAGTAATGAACTCAATAGTTAATAAATTAACTAGCAATCCATGAAATTGAATCCAGAAGGAAGAGCTTGTGAAGGAGTATTCGCAAGGAAGCTTATTTGGAAGACATCTTTCAATTAGAAGCAGATGTTTATTGAACTTCCATGGACCGCCTTCCATAACAAATTCAAGATCATCAAGACTTTCAAACTTTGCAGAGAAAGAACCTTCAAAATACTCAGAGATTTTCACAGAGTTGATGCGTTTCCACATCTTCGAAACTGTAGAAATGACAATATGTGGGGGATAATGTTTCCTGGACATGATTTTGAAGAATAGGAATGTTTGCCATTCAGCCTATGGATTTGCAGTGGAGGTTGTGGTGGAATCAAGACTAAAGGAACTTGTGGAAGATAGTAGATTACCAAGTCTTTCCAAAACATCAGAAAAATTAATAGACAACTGATCGTCCATATCCGAAGAGGAAGAAAACAGAAACTAGCACTGGGAAGATGGAAACAAGCGACAGATCTACTACTGGGTTGATGGAAGAGGAAACGACAAGAGGGAAAAAATAAACAGAGGAAGAAAGAGAAGAAGAAGAGATGGCAAGGATAGGAAGAAGAAGAAGGAAGGAGAGGAATGGATGGAGAAAGGAGGAAGGAGGAAACAGGGGAGAAGTGGAAGTTATGGCAGAAAGATGATCCAGAAGTGGAATTTGAAAATCGCCATTAGAGAGGGATGGCGAGGCTGACTAATTCATGTCTTACAAAATTTTACAAAAGGTAAATTTAAAATTTCAAAGATACCTACAATAACAAAAAACACTCTCAAGTAATTATTTTCAAGTTTCATTAATAGTCATGTTTAATACTATAGATCACATCCTTATGGATCTCTTGGTCATGATGTATGATTGGTATTAAATACCAAAAAACACTATAACAATTAGTGCCTATTGTTCGTTTATATGTACTTCTCTCCCATCTCCTTTGAATTATATCGAAATTACACTTTAAATACTTTGTCTTCATTCTACTAAATTTAATCTCTTATATTATTATGTTAGCACACTATCACCAGTAAACATTGTAGATCCTGGAAAGCTCCTTCGGGATATGTGCAATAATTTCATCCATAACTATTGCAAAAATAATGAGTTATATTCATCCTTGATGTAAGTTGACACTAATAGAAAATGATTTGATCTTTACTCTAATGATTCGCATGATCTGAAAAATATTTTAGGATTATTTGTGATTAATTAGGATTAATATATTAGTCGTTCAATTCCCACTTTCTTTTATGATCAATAAGTGCCTTGTACCGTAGCTTTGACAATATGTAACCCCCCTGAATTTTCAGGAAATTTTTAAAATTATTTTTTTATTTGAAGAATAGCTTGTTAATTTATTTTAATTAAATAATTAATTAATTATTTCTAATCAGGCTTTAATTTATATTGTATATATATAGATGCAAGATGATGCTATTTTCTATCTGACAATATTGCTGGCAAGATCATCAGGGTTACTTTTATTAGTGCTAGTCAAATTTTATCCTTATAAATATTGGCTCTATTATTATTTATAATCCTTAGTTATTGTCATATTATTATAATTAATAGCAAGTTTATAATTATTTATTACCTTTTATTTATGGTTTATCACTATTATTATATTTTTATTATTGCCATGGTCTATTATTATTATTTTATTAAATTGGATATCCCTATTAGGTTTTATTATTAAATTCTATTATTTGTCTTAAGAATTGCTTATAGATGTTTTATTAGATTTAGATATATATATATATATATATATATATATATATATATATATATATATATATATATATATATATATATATATATATATATATAGCCTTCTTTAACCAAGTTTCTCTTAACCCTAACCCTAGAGCTTTGTCTCCAAGCCGCCCCCCTGACCTCACCTTCACCTCGCCTACCTCCTCCCTCAACCCGAGACTCCTCGCCGACGTACGGAGGAGCACAAGGCCGTACGGGACTGCGGTTGCCGCTGTGAGCAGCAGAGCCGGCCGATCCCGGCGACCCCCGGCGGCGCCACCGCGGCTGGAGGCCGACCCCGACCCCCTGCGGCGGGCAGGTAACCCCCTCGAGCGACCCCGTGGCTCTTCCACGTGGGAAATCTTATTTTTTACTGTAACCCTAGTTTTAGGGTTTTTAATCCAATTAATTCAGTTTTTTTAGTGTTAATTATTGCCTAATTATTGGTAATTAATTAGATCTAATTGAAAGGGATCATTAGTAATTAAGTATAGGATCTACATTAAATTTTGTGTGAATTAATATTATTTATTAGTATTTATTACTATTTACTTATAAATTTTATACGCGGTTAATTAATTGTTTGTATTTACTGTTTTAATCGTTAATTAATAATTTTATTATTAATTGAATAAAACCTTGTAGAGGAAAAAGTTTGTAAAATTTATGTAGTATTTTATAACAATTTTTCCAGAAATTATAGAATTTTATTTGTAATTTTTTTATATTAAAAACCGAGAACTTTAGATTTTTAAATTAATTCCAATTACCGTTTTTTAATTTATATTATTTAATTAGTTGTTAATTAAATAATATATATTATATAGAAAATGTTTGTAAAAATATACTTTACTGTATAAAAATATTTCCAATATTTAATTATATTTATTTAGATTTTAGAAGGGTAATTTTGATTACTAAGTATATTATATAATTAATCGATATTAATTATATAATTATTTGTAAATGGGTAAATGTTAAGGTTTCTGTTGTAAATAGATAATTAAACTATTTTGGAAATTATTTTAGGTATTTTATATTTATTACTAATTTTTAGGATTTAAAAGTAATTTCTAGAATTATTTTAGAATTATTTATTAAATTGTTTAATAATTATTTATTAATTTAAATAATTACTAATTATGTGTTATTATTGTGTAGAATAGTGAATTTAGATTTAATGGTTAAATTTAGGTTTTATAGTGAATTTTCAAGATTTATTTCGAATTATTATGTATTATTTAACTATTTATTTAATAAATAGTTTTAATGGTTATAAATTCATTTCTGTAAAAATATATATATAATATATATTTATTATTCTGGTATTATTTAGTTTATTATTATAATAGACTAGAAATGATTTTTAAGGACTTTTACTATTTTTGTTAGTATTATTAGGAATTGTGTATGCACGTGTGTATTAAATTGAGTAGTTAATTGATTATAATTAATTAATTAATTACTAAATATCATGTTGTATTATTAATTACAGAATATAAATGTATGATAATAAGTATATTTACATACTTATTATTGTATAAGTATTATTCATAATTATTGGTACTAGTTAGCTAGTTTTAATAAAATACTAATGTTTGTTGGTTAATTAGCAATTAATCAATTTAGTAAATTGTTAAATAGAGATTAATTATAAATCATGCTTGTTTAGGATTGTTTGCTTCTCGGAACTCGGACTCTACATCGGACCCAGATACTCAGTTGCTGGACACAGGCAAGTACACCTTGCTTGATTGTATATTTTTGCAGTTAGTTTATGTTACCTAGTTACTTCTCAGTTGTGTGCACGCGTCTAGTAGTAGTGGACTTATCCCGTGTATTGTGAAGGTATGTGGTACCTTCTAGCCGGACAATGTATCATACACGATCACTATATGAGTGAGTTGAGAGCATGGATTTGTGTGTCGGCTGATCATTGGCACGTGAGTTCGCGTCTGGTCTAGTGGTTGGTACAGATCTACTTATATATACTATGACGTCTTGTATATTATTTGTACCGCGTATACGGTACAGATATACATTGGGTGGGGAGAGTCTACTAGTGGTGTATGAGAATTCTGTTTCCAATGGACGCTGGATGCTCGTAGCCCCTCGTTTCTCAAACCGTAGAACGCTTGGTGGCAGTTTCTTCTTCTTCTCCCTCCCTCATGCACCATTAGAGATGTCTCGAGTGCATTACACATAGATGGTTAGTTTACCTGTCGTATGTCGCATGATATATCCTGTCCTTGTTTGGTTGGAGAGATGTTATGTTACATTTTGTTCTAGTTATTTATATACTGCCCTGTACTATCATGTATGTCGATTTCTTGTGTACTTGTTACGTCCCTCTGAGGACCTGGCACCTTTTCCAGATTGGGACGAGCACAGGTACCGACGGACTACGGAGATTGGAGACTTTTGCTGACGAGGACTTCAATGTTGAGCCTCGTGAGTTTCTTGAGTTCTTAGGTGATTTCTGCTAGTGGCTATCTATTTCTTTTTCTGGTTCAGTTGTACTCTTTTAGTAGTTCTTTCATACATTTATTGGTGGATTATTTTCTACTAGTCATGACTTGTAGTTTGATTCAGAGTTATTTTTATTCCTTCCAGCTTTATTCTGTGATTTTTCCTGTGGATGAGATTAGTATTTACCTGCCTGTATTGTTATTTAGTTGTTACTTCAGCGTACTACGATCGAGTATAGTCAATTAAATTGGAATTTTTCTATACTTGATCGTACAGCTGGCACGCCACGTATTTCTGGTCCCACATATTTTGGAACCGAGACGTGACACAATAGGAGCACAATATTAGCTATTTCCTTCCAACAAAATTAACATGTATGACCTACAAAAACTCACCTACACTCATGACATTCATGTCCCACCCAAACACATCTCCTTGTGCTCTATTTTAATTGCATAACATTCATAAAAAAAAATCTAATTTCTAACCTATACCATGCATCCGATGAAAACACCAATTGAAATTGGAGACACAACTTCAACTCGATTCCTCCAGCCAAATGCATGGTCATGACCTAAATTAAATCTACAACCCCATGACACTTGTGTCCCACTCAATTGAATGCCTATGTGCTACTTAAACGTCGACAATCATAATTGGCACATTTTCTAGTCATCGGGACCAACCTAACCCAACTAGACCGCACCCACTTGAACCCAACCCAACTGGCTGTTTAGGAACCTAACTAAGTTAAATAAGCTAGGTTGGACCACACTAAATAGGTAAAATTCAGTTTGTGCCAGCCATGAGGAGGGAAGACCTTATGGAGTGGAATTTGAAAGGGGGGGCTTATAACCTACAACCCTTTCATCTACACCCACTTACTTCTCTTCATCATGACCCGTAAAACCCCGTAAACTCTCTCTCCCTCTCTTTCCTACAAACATCCCATTCTTTCTTACCCTCTCCCTCATCTCCTTACCCTCTTCCACACCTAGAAACATACCACAACATCCCCAAACAACAACTTCAATCAGCCCACTCTTAAGCTGAACCGCAGCGTCCAAACCCTCTTTCCCGACTAGCCACCACTTCCACAGCCACTCTACCACCTTCAAAATCTCCCTAACACCTTCCCCTACCTCCCCACTACCTTCCTATACTACCATAGCCTCTATATCATCACCAAACAGCCTTCCATTCAGCCCACAATAGGCACCCCTTGTAGGCTGAACCAACAGTTTTATCAACCCATTTCGCACATTATTGCACCTAAAATAGTCCCCAAACCTCCTCCACAACCACCCTACACCTTCCTCTATCTCTTCCATACCTACCCTAGTCGCCACAACTCCTAGATCGCTTCCGAAAGTCAGTGGCAAAGCGATACGTGAAGAAGTGTCCAAGCTGAATTTTGTTTGACGTAGTTGATGTCCACGTTTCATTACGACACACAACGACAGCCTATAACCCCTTGGGAGCACCTTAATGCCCCCCCTCTAATCCCCCTTCATGATATACATCTTTTCCTTTAAGTTTTATGCACTTTTATGTGTGTATCTTTGTCGTTTAAGCAGTTAATGTCTAGTTGGTTTTCAATGGAACCGAGAAATATGCCTCAAGATTTCTATTACTTAATTGTTATGTTAAAATCCTATTAAACTGTATCCTAATCATTGTTTTAATGATCATTTTAAGCTTTACTCCAGTATATATATTTCATATTAATATTTTCATGATGCATAGTTAGTTGGATGCATGTGTAGGACTAGTTTCATAATATGTCTAGATATCACCACCCTTGACACAACCATGCCAATTCTTGTTAAAACCCACCCTAAAATCTTAAGTACATAATTTAGAATGATATATTTGTGAATATGTGTGGAAGAAACCAAGTTTAGACTGTGTAAAGACATTTTCATGGAGGAACACACAAATGTTGTGCCTAGGCTGTACAAAGGACTAGTTTGCACATGAGATTTAGTAAGCATATTAATTGAGCACATGTAGATCTTTCATGTGGTAGATGTGCACTAATGTATCATGGGTTGACACACATAGGTCAGCATAGTTCTATGTATGGTTAGAATGACATATATGGTAGCTGTAGGAGCGTAAAAAGTGCTTCAAAGAAAGAGTCATCTCATTCATAAATGATCTGCTTTACGCCTAGAGGAATGGGTAATCCCTTTACGCCCAAGATTAGGCTAATCGCTTTATGACTAAGCAATTTGATCATTTTACACTCGGGGTTACACCCATGGTTTTACGCCAAGGACAGAGCAGTCTACTTCACGCTGGACAAAGCTGTCAAATCTAGCATTTAATGCAAATTCTGACATGAAGATATTAATGATGGCATTTACCACAGAATTCAATGGGATTTGTCTTATACAAAAACCATTGTTGTCATTTATGGAGATCGAGCTACTTTACGCTCATTGAACGGTTTCTTTTATGCACAGAGTTTTACATGAGTTCTTACGCTCACAAAACAATGTGTGCGTAAAGTCTATTTGAGCCATTTTACGCTCAAGGTTACTCAATAACCACTTTACGCAGGGAACCTATGACAGAGCTATTTTACGCTCATCTCTTTGTTTTACGCTCAGAGGATGTTGGAGCTGTTTTTTACACCCTATTCTTAAAGGCCAGTATGGAACGTGGTCTGCTTACATGGCCTTCATGCAATATATTTCGAAGAACGTGTGTACATGCATCCTATTCTCACTGAAATGATGGGACGTGTGTCAACATATGCAAAGGATGACTCTGATCATGGGTGGCAGTTGTTAGCGTAAAGACAGATTTTGGTGTCTTTTTACGCACAGAAGCCCAGTCTATAAATAGACTCATTTTTTCTCAAACACAAGGACGGACAGAGAGAGAACAAGAGAGAATACAGAGATCAAGACTTCGAGATTTTGATTCTCCAGAGCATTCTTCTTCAATTTTTCTTCCAGAACAGAGTGAAGCAAAGCAGTAAAGCATTCGGCCTCGCCATCAGTGCCCAAGTGCGTCGATACCTTTCTGGTGACTTAGTTTTTCCAAGTTGTTCTACTTCAAGCAGTGATCTTCTTCATCATCATATGGTCCAAGGAACAAAGTGATCATTTATGAATCAGACTTCCATAGCAATACTTCCCCAGAATCAAATTTGTACTTCTTGTACTTTTCCTCGTTTTATTTTCAAAATCTAACACTTTGTTTGGCAATTTTGTTAAGTGAAACAAAATGGCGACTCTGTTGGGGACGACTTTCTCCTCCGACGAGGAAGTGATTGCTCAATATGATAATGTTTCAGTCGGTTCGACTAAGAAGACTCTGGTTGTACACTTCGACCAGACTGCCTATGAAGAAATGCTCCGAACTGGGGGTGGTTCTCACCACTCCAATGTTCAAAAGTCTCGCAAAGCACGAAAAGTTTGGGTTCCCAAATCCAAAGTGGTTTCTGATCTCTCTGTGACTTCTGGTGAAAAGGGAATTCTTCCCACTCCTGTCGTAGGGGCTCCCGTTCGTAACGAGGCAGTCCTTACTTCAGAGTTACACTCAAAGTGTGATGATTTATCTTCCGTTTGTAACGGAGAAGATAATCAGGTTTCACGCCCACTGCGTAAGAATCCAGTTTTACGCTCAGTGGGTAAGAACCAAATTTTACGCTCAAGGCATAAGAATGAGTCTCCCATTTGTAATGTGGCAGATTCTAATGTTTCTGAGTGTAAGAATCCATCTTCCGTCGGTGACGTGGTAGATTCACACAAATTATGCTCCTCGCGTAAAACAAAATCTCCCATCTGTGATGTGGTAGATAATCAATTTTTACGTTTTACGCGTAAAGATAAGTCTCCTGTCTGTGACAGTGTAGATAAAATTCACAACGATATTTGCACATCTAATGTGAATATACCTAAACACATACAGCATAAAAGTGATGTTGGTAAAACTTCTGTCCTACACCAACAACCTTCTTATACTGCTTTACGCAAAGTACCAAACTTGCAAATCACACGCCATGAAAATAGAGTCCTTCGTGCTAAATCTCAGGATTTACGCACACAACTCCAAACGCGTAAAAACGTACAGTTTGGTTCTGCGAATGAAGCCAGTAATCTTCTTTATACACAGGGGACTAAACGTTTTTCTACCCCAAATGTAATAAAGAAGAATCTTCCCTCCACTTCTTTTGACTTACGTGAATTGCTAATGCAAAAGCGTAAGAATTCATAATCTCCGGTGATGCTCCCCCAAGAAAGACATCAATGTGGATTTCATCAAGTTGTGATCAATTGTTGTTGTCCAGCTTCAAAACGGTCAGTTTTTGATCGACTAAATTTTTCACTCAACATCAAGCTGAAGACCAAAAAGATGAGTTGTCATATGCATCAGTCAACATGGCATCTCATACTAACAGAGGACGACGTCCAAGACGAAATACGTCCCAAACCCCAGGTCAGCAACAGTTCAACAGACTTCTTGATTCCTTTGAAGGAGTATATCAGAACACTCGATCAAGAAGACAAGGACAATTACAGAATTCTGATTCAGAAGCTGGGGGTACTCAATCTGTTGAGTCTGATACCGATAGTCTGGATTCATATTTTTATACTAATCCCTCTATATCTTCAAGAGAAGTTGAATCCTACGCTGTTGGAGATGAACCAGAGACGTCATCTGCTAATGCGGAACAACGTCTCACTGCCGTGGAGCAATCATTGAAAGACATGCTCAACATGGTGCAAAGCATGCATCAAATAATTTTGAATCAGCAAACTGCTCAGCCTTCAGTAATAACTCCGATACCAGCAGCAGCACAAACTCAAGATAGTCAAGGGGCTGATATACCTTTGAATATTCAAGAACCTGCTGTTAATCAAAATTCTGCATCTCCAGATCCCATCATTCCGGAAGATGTACCACCTCCAGTAGGGGTTACGGTACATCCAACGACTATTCAATCAAATGTGCTTCCTCAAACCAGTGAAGCTATTCAAGCAGTGCGTGAACTCAAAGCATAGTTTGAGGTTTTGAGGCACAAAGATCAGCTCCAGAGGTTAGGGATTAAGCAACCCTATCCTCCTCATTAGAATGATGTACCCTTTCCACCGAAGTTCAAGCCACAATCCATGATTTTATTCGATGGAAAAGCATCTCCCAGTCAATATATCAATTACTTTGATATTATGACTGTACACTTGCAGAAAAATAATGCTCTTCTCACTCGAGTGTTCATTGGGTGTTTGACGGGTTCGGCTTATGACTGGTATCGTAGCTTACCCAATAACTCTATTTCGTCTTTTGACGAATTCAAGGCAATGTTTCTCTCCCGCTTCTATGAAGGAGGTATGGACATGAACATGTCCTCCTTAATAGAAATAAAACAAAAAGAGAAAGAAGATACTCGAACGTTCATTGAACGTTTCCGACAGGCTACTCTAAAGATGCCTCCTGGTATGCCAGATTCAGCGTTGATCGATACATGCAAGATGAATCTGCGACCATCCATTGCTGTCTTCACAGGTTCCCAATTCTCAGATTGGGCTTCATTTATCATAGCAGCAGTTTCTGCCGAAACCAATGGTAGGTTGGCTCGGGAACATGGGATGATTTTCGCTTCAGAGGATAAAGGAAAGAAGAGTAATCCTGGTAATAATCCTGGCAATCGTAATATGAAAGGAAAAGATACTCTTATGGTCAATCTTTCCAAGAATAAAATGACGTCAGGTAATCAGGAATCCTCCAGGTCAAAGAAAGAATACTCTTTTGACGAAAGTGATATTCCAGGGATATTTCAGTGTCTAGTAAAAAGTGGCAAACTTCAGATTCCAGAGCCAAAAAGACCTAATAAGGTGAATCTGACTGACAATCCCAAATATTGTATCTATCATAGATACATTAATCATCCTACCAGTGCTTGCTACGTCTTGAAAAAGAAGATTCAAGAACTGATAAATGGTGGTGCTATCGCTTTAACCAATGATGACCATACGGTTACGACCAATATGGTTTCTCTTCAGTTCGGGGATTTTCCTCCACAGCAAGTCCCAGATGGAATTATTCCAATTTCGAAGGCGACTATGAAGATCGTGAATATCCCGCCTGCCAGAGAAGAAAATACAGGATTGCTGCCACTCACATTAAAGAATGGTGAAATTATGTGGGTACATCCTGACTTAGTGCCTGAATTGGAAAATGAAGGTAAAACTTCAAAATCCAAGAAGGGCAAGAAAGTCAAAACCTGCAACATGATTTCTCATGTGATTCCAGATTCTGATGACTTGGATCATCTATGGGATGACCTTCCTTTAGAAGATAGACTGAAAGGACTGAGCATCTGTCCTCCAAGTCTAGCTCCCCCTACCAAGCTCAAGCTTACCCATCAGCAGTGGCTAGCCATGAATAGTGTTCCCTTATATCGAGCACAACAAGTCTTCGCTGCTTATAAAAAAGCTCCGATAGGGATTTTTCCTAATCCTCCTCCCTGTAAATACAGAGACTTCTATTCTTCATTCTCCTGAGGTTACAGAAGGTTTTGCTTCTTCCTCTTTCTCTGTTGAAACACCTGTCAAAAGTCCGCTGCCCACTCACTTGTATAGTCAGCAATCTCTCCTTCTCATGAGGAAGATGGGTTACGACTTTCAAAAGGCAAAAGGTTTGAATTATGATAAAGGAATACGGCTTCCTTTACAAATTCAAAATCAGAATTCCACTGCTGGATTGGGTTCTGAAATGCCTCATAACAACCCTCACAAGAAGAAGGCTAAGGGAAGAAAAATTAAAACCTGTAATATGGTATTTCCTTCTCCCGAGTCTGAAGAAGAAACTTTTGCTGGTACAAGATCTGGAAAAGAATACCACAAAGACTATGAGGGATCCTCCAAAGAAGCAGAAGAGGTAGTGGAGACTCTACCAGTTCAACCTTCTCCTGTTCCTGTTAAACCGTCTGTGGTTGAAAAGGGAAAACAGAAGGCAGTACGCTTTGATATCCCATTGAAGCCTGTTTCCAATCAGGGGGGGTGATGAAGCCTTACAAATTTGACTTTCTAGCTCAGTTAGCCAATACTCCAGCTAGACTTTTTATATTTGAACTGCTTCGCCTTTCCAGAGAAAGCAGAGAGACTTTGAGCGAAGCTTTACTTCAAGCAGATTCATGCTTGGCACAACTCAAGACTCCTGATAATATACCAGTGTCATGTCCGCAATGTCATAGTGTGATGGAAGCAATTCCCAACATCACCTTTACACAAGAGGATATACTATTGAAACACAACAAGCATGATAGGCCTCTGTGTTACACTGGATATATTGGATCCACTGAAATTGATAGGATCTACATTGATCCTGGGTCTTCAATTAGTATAATTCTTCAGAGTATGCTAAGACCCCTGAGGATTCCTACTAGTGAGCTGACTTACACTAGTACTACGATAGTCGATTTTAACTCTGGCAAGAGCAAACCACTGGAGAAGATTCGTCTGCAGATTCAGATTGGTGATCTTCGAACTATGGTAACTTTCTATGTTATCAACTCGGACGTATCCTACAATATTCTTCTTGGAAGACCGTGGATTCATGAGCACAATATTGTGCCTTCAACTCTTCACCAATGTTTCAAATATGTGGACTCCCAAGGAGTTGTGAAAACTGAGTTTGCTGATATTAATCCGTTCAAGGGTGTTGAAGCCTACTTCTCTAATTCAAGGCTTTATAAACAAGAACATGTGAAAGATATATCAAACATGGCTGAAGATCAATCACCCTCTGAGGATCACTCTATTAATGAAGATCCTAAAGAAGCTGCATCAATTAAGAGACGATCATTTCGATTCTATTATGATTCATCTTTACATATGCTATATCGTCGTTCATATGACGGACTCCTGTTGCGCTGTCTCTCAGAAAGTGAAGCCAAACAAACACTGCGTGAGGCTCATGATGGTATATGTGGTGCTCATCAACCGGGTCCAAAGTTGCAAGAACGCATTCGGAGAATGGGGTATTATTGGCCTTCTATGATAACAGATGCTGTAGACTATGCCAGAAGATGTAAAGCATGCCAGATTCATACTGATTTTATTCATCAACCGTCTGAATTTGTACATCCTACAGCAGCCTCTTGGCCCTTCGAAGCTTGGGGTATGGATGTTATTGGCCCTATTAACCCTCCTTCTGTCAAAGGACATCGGTTTATACTAGCTATAACCGATTACTTTTCGAAGTGGGCAGAAACAGTCCCCCTTGCGGAAGTGAAAACATCTAATGTGATCAGTTTTATCAA